>JAPMOR010029347.1:47153-114427 GCA_026543865.1 Argiope aurantia
CAATATTTTCTATATCAGTATTTTTAATACTAAAACAGCGATTGCATTTTAAAATTTTGAAGGCAGTTAGATAAAAATTCATTTTATAAAAAAATTCCATTCAGATTAAATTAATGTTTCTTACAAAATATGATAATTTAAAATTTTCTTCCATTAAAAAAAGAGAGAAAATAAAAAGATAATCATACAAATCAATATATATTTCTTAGAGAAATAACTATAACGTTATTTTATCATTTTGATTTAACTCATAAATTTAATAAAATAATAATTTTATTAAATTTTAATGAATGTTCTTAAATGTGACTGCACTTATTAGATAACTGATAAAAAATATATTTATATCTTTGATTTTAATTTCAAGAACTGCACAAAATTTTAACCATACAAATTTCTTTTCAATGGCTAATTCAATCTTATTCAATTAATTAAAACAAAACGTATAATTATTTAGACACATTAATTATAATAGAAACTTAAATTCAGTAAAAGATCTAGACAGAATTTTTAAACTCAATTTTAAAAAAAAATTATTCATACTTTTAGAGATTAACTATTCCTAAATTATTTTGACAATATTTTCATCTATATTCTAAATAATTTTTTCTGAATTATTATGACAATATTTTTTTAAATTTATATTTTAAGCATGAATTGACTAAATGTTTTATAAAAAATTCTATGTGTATTTAAAAATATTAACCATTATTAGCAATAGAAGAGTTTTGTAATAACTTTCAATGTTATATTTATTTTTATATCTTTGAATATCGTTGAATATCTTTTTACCTAAATTTTTCAGTCATTTTCTAAATATATCTTTACGTTATTCCATATGCTACACGAAATTATAAAGACAAAAAAGCATTCTTAATGAGAAAATTAAACAATTTCCTTTTTGTTAAAAAAAAGAATAATCATCAAAACTCTTATTCATTTTTTTTTAATGGAAGAGTTATAAACAAATTTACATAAGGAGTTTTTTAATGAATATAATTGTAAATTAGCCAGTTTAAAATTATTTTAAATAACCACACTTTGGTTGCTTGTGAATTGAATATTTATTCTGTGAAAATTCTAAAAGTGTGACAGCAAAGATTTAACAAAATTTATAACAATCTTACTTGGGAACGCATGATGAAAGTTTTACCAATGCTTTATCACCAACTCCAAAGAAAGAGAGAAGTATCCAAAGAGGAAAGGAAGCCACGAATGCTGTCTAAAATTTTAGTTCCTTCGTATTTATACCCAACCCAAATCCCACTGTAGCGATATTTTAAATTCAAAATCAGGTAATGGCCTTATAATTTTCCCATTCATGAAGGAGTGGAATATCGAAGTGAGAACTTTCGGGGAAAATTGATTTATTTCGTTATTTTAGTGGGACATTTCAGAAGTATGAAAGGATTTCAAGGTAAACGTCACACAGGAAGGCAGTACTTTTTTAAGGACAAAGATGAATAACAATTCTTTTTCGTATTTATCAATTGATGGCAAGAATAGGGAGATTTATAGATTTGCTTATCACTGATCTGTGAAATCATCTTCAATTTGCGTAAGGTTGTTGTAGGATTCCCAGGTGCGAAAGTATTTTAATTTCCGCTTGAGTTGTGAGATATTTGTAACTCCTTTTCTATAATAGAAAATTACAGAATCAGGTTTGTTTCGAAAGAATTTGTAAATTTATTAATTACATTATTATAACTACAATCTCAGTATATATTTTTAAAATTATAAAAAGCAGAAATTTTAAATAAATGGAGTAATTTTTTATTAAAAGACTAAACTATGTTTTCATATCTTATTACTGAAAGGTAAGAATCAATCATAGACTTTTAAATGAAAGGATTCATGCACTCATTTCTTTGAAATTTGTCTTCATTGTCTTCATAATATTAAAAAAATATCTCATTCTTAGATTTTTTTTGAAGAATTTCTATATTAAATCCGTGACCAGTGTGCAATATAAATGGTGTGAAAACGCTTTCAGAGCATATATATATTCAAAAGTGCATTTGTAATTATTTTAACAGAGATAGTACTTATTTTATGTGCATTTAGACTCTGGAGGGTAGGAGACATAATCAAGGAAATCTAATTACAAATACTAGGTTAAACTTATAGTAAGCAAGTAAAAATAATTCAACTGTATATCCATGCCGCATATCTAAGCAAACTTTTTTTATTCTTAGAAATTAGAAAATTAAACAGTTTTTAAAAAATATATATTTTATCCTGCTTTAGCTATAGTATGTCATTTAGCCTATGTTCTAAAATAAAAACTTTACGTTCATTAATTTCAATATGCAACATGATACCTCCAATTAGAATAAATAAACAAAAACTTCTGTTAAATTTGAGGGCATTTAAACAAAAATAAAAGGAATATAGAAAAATTCTTTTTTTTTTTTGTATTTTTCAAAAAACAAAATCTTTATAATATCTTGATAAACAGTCTCTCATTAATGATGAGGAGTTCATCAATGATTTTTTTAGCGGAAAAATCAGTTTAACATGTTTAGAATAAATCTATCTACATACATAAAACATATCATGTTTAAAATAAATCTATCTACATACATACAGAATAAATCTACTACATACATTGTATAAATAATTAATAAATTTCAAATTAAATTTCCACTATATTGATAGAATGGAACAATACATTTAAAAATTGTGAAAAATCATGTGTTTAATTTTAGACTAGATCAATAAAGAAAGTCACCAAAAGCTTTACATTAAAAAAAATTGGAACAAAATTTTTTTTCTCAGATGCGCGATATGTTTTTTTTATAGCAAAGTTCATTCAACTGAAAAGGAGTCATAACAATATAAATATCGATACTTATAAAAAAAACTTCTTTCATTGAAGTGTGAACCGTAAAACATTTTATGGACTAACATTGTCTCTGCATGGAAAATTCTCTAGTTTAAAGAAATTTATGGTGAGCATACAAGGAATGGACAACGTATCGCAAAACATTCTTTTTAATCGGGCAGAGACGCTATGTTTGCTAGGGCTCCACACATTCTTCTAAATTCAAGATCCAAGTCAAATCATCAAGTGAGAGGTATGACGCTATCATCCAAATAGACATGATAAGGCTACTAATGATTACCTCTTTTTTTTTTCAAATGAAAGAGCTCTTGTCATGAAGAAAGTTTTTATCAGTTGTGGAAATCTAAATCAGCCAAACAGTGACTAAAAGAATTATGTTTCCCATGATTTCTTCTAAACCTAAAAGATCAACTTTGTTCTGCCGTCTGATTAGTGCTTTATTCGATTTAATGATTGCATTAAAAAAGTTTTGTTGTTATCCCTTTAGTATCCTACTTACTTTTTAAATCAGATATTTTATGATTTTTAATTGTCATTTTAATTTTTTTTAATAAATCAATATTAAATAGTTTGTTTAGAACGTCTTCAATTGTAATTGTATGCTTTAACACATTTGAAATCGATTCTGTGGATAAATGTTACTTTATCTTCTTTATACAAGAATATAAAGGCCCCCCATATACGTAACTAAAAGATAAACATAGAGAAAAAGCTAGTAATCATTAAAGTATTTGTTTTCGAAACTTAAGAAAACTCGGTGTTTAAAATATCATTGAAAAAGGCATCTTAATAAATCAAGCTATCTTCCAGTTCTTATTTGTATTTACAGGGAAATACAAAAACAGTAAAATTATAACGATCGAATGAGTGCATATTATTCTTATTTCAAATTTGTAAATATAGATTGAATTTTGGAACAATTCTATTAATATTAAGAGCTTTTAAACATGTTTATTTAACTTCAATTGTTTCATGTTTGTGATATTTTTCATTTCATACTTGTAAAGACAATTTCTAAAATTCTTTTTTACTCATTCCCCGATGCACGAGAGTTCTGAAATGTTAAATATATGTACCCTCTCGGTTATGATACAATATTTATATATTTTCAAAACGTTTTGATCACTTAAATAAAGAATTTATTTAAATTTTATTTTCTTCATTTTGTGGTATTGAATATAAGAAATTTTCAATTTCAACGTAACGTTTTTCGCAATAAATTATAAACTAAAATGCAAAAAAAAAAAAAAAAATAGAATTCAAAAATTTCTCCTATTTAACTCCATAATAATAATTTGCATTTGAAAATTTTTTTAAATTTATTTTAAACAAATATTCATTTTTTTAAAATTTGGCTTTAAAACTGCATATAATGAGCCACGTTCGCATGGTTTTCTTCCTCATGTCATTGGCATTTACAGTAAATGAATAAAATATATACTATTCAAATTACTATATTTATTTGCTTTTGTGTTATATCAGAAAAATATTCGCGGATATTTTAATTTTACTATCACCTTTTGGTGATTCTAATATTAATTCTTTCTGATGATTTTAATCTCATCTTATTAAATGTTAACCGGAATTTCAAAAACGCTATTATTATTTTTTTTAACCTGTTTAATTTACGTACGTTGAAAAGTTTCTGAAATAAAACTATAAAATGTGTTGATAAAAAATCGGAAAAAAAGGAATTTTTTTCATTAATTTTCAATTAATTTTTTTCATTCGCCACATAACCATTTGCTTATTGGATCGTAATTGCATGTGTTTTGGTAGATGAAAATTCAAATAAAAAAAGAAGAAAGTGGTAAAAAAATATTTTCTAAAAATTATTTGGAAAATGTCTGCTATGTCTGCATTTGTGTATTTTAATGATATATCTGAAAAAAAAGCGTCAGTTTTGAAATCATTGATAGATAATTGTAGTACTTTATTTTTTTAATAAAAAAAATGGGAATTTTCTTCCCTCTTCTTTTCTCGTATGTTTTCGTTTTGCAATATCATTGGTTAAATTGAAATTCATCTAATTGCGTCTAGATTTTTTACGATCGGAAATTCTCATTTGATAAATATAAACATATGTAAAAGTTTGAAACAGCAATTGATTTTGCATTAGAATAAATTAAATAAAGGTTTATTTTTTTTCTAATCTAGAAAAATTAAAACAATAAAAGTCATTAATTCGCGAATGTCTATCGGTTTTTCTTCTAATTTTCACAATTTTTAGGAAACAAATATTAATTACAATAAGAGCAATTGGTACAAAAATTAGAACTATCACCGTATGAAGCATCAAAACAAATTGGAAGAAATATGAAAATTAAAACAAAATTATTTTTTTCTAAAAAAAGTGAGTAATAATAAAGAAGAAGTAAAATAAAACCACACCAAATGCCTTCGGATTTTATAAATGTATCACCTATTTATTAAAATTTTGTACTTAATTTGCGGAACTACCTGATTGATTTTCTGAAGTTTTTATACAGCTCTATAAACTTTGAATAAAGATCTATTTCAAAATTAAATCTATCTGTTTCACAGTATAAGGTTTGAATATATAAAGGGAGATTCTCAGGCATACTGATATAATTCTTAAATTAGTTTTACAAATTCAAAGGGGAAAATTTAATTAAAAACTCGAAACCGAATTTTTCTAAAGGTATTGGCGTTTACTCACCATATTCATAGTATAGGATAACAATAAATAAGTAACCATTTCAGAGGGTTCTAAAATGCGTTCTATTGGTCCAAATGAGAAAAAATTATAAATACACATTATTCAGATGCGCTTTACATTTATTAATTAAAAAATAGTACAAAAATTCACCAATAGACGGCGCTGTAACACAGATGGTATTTATTTGCATATATTGAAAATGTGAAACATAATTTGTGTTACAGCGCAAGTCTATTACCATTTTTCTTTGGATAAAAAGAAAGTAAATTCTGCACGAACATTAGTTTCTT
This sequence comes from Argiope aurantia, assembly GCA_026543865.1. Lineage (NCBI taxonomy): Eukaryota > Metazoa > Arthropoda > Arachnida > Araneae > Araneidae > Argiope > Argiope aurantia. The sequence goes on from JAPMOR010029347.1 coordinate 52,966, forward strand.
CTCTGTTCGTCATGCCTACGTTGCAAGAAAAAGCGCTACTGATGAAATTGTACTTCCAGAACCAACAAAACTCCGTTGCAGCTCTAAAGGAATTTCGTCGGATGAAGCAGATGCGAAGAGGTCCAATGTCTCCAGGTGCCCTACTTAAAATAATGCAGAAATTTGAAAGAAAAAAAAAACTTTGCAACTTGGCATTCTTCAGGTTAGAGGACGGAAAAAAAATCCCGTTTTCCAGAGTCCAAAATGTTTCGACCGTGCTGGTTAAAGCCAGCAGCCAGTCGCCGCATAATCGTGTGAGTTTCTCAGTTGTTTCCCGTGTTCTGGATATGCCGCATTCACGTACAAAAAATCGTACGTTAGATTTTGCATTTTTATCCATACAAAATCAAGTCTGAGCATCTGTTGCAGTCCGGGGACTTAGAGATCCGTAAAACATTTGCAATTCAGTTCCTTGCTCGAATGGTGGTTAACACTAATTAGCCATGGAATATTCTATGGGGTTATGAGGCCCACCATTAGGGCAGAGGGAAACCCTCACGTTATCCAGGAACAAACTTTGCATTCTGAAAAAAGTGACAGTATGATGTGGTTTAACAGCTACCTTTATCATTGGATCATATTTCTTTGAAGAAATAATTTCAAATGGAAACCAAACCTGTTCCGTCACAGGATATTGGTATCATGATATGCTGAGGGATTTTGTAATTCCAACTCTTCTACAGCGTGGATGACTTCAAGACATCATTTTCATACAGGATTTTGTCCTATCTCATATTGATAGTTGTGTAAAGGGATTCTTAATACAGCATTTCATAGAAGCACAAGTTATCAGCCGTCATTTCCCAATAGCATGGCCTCCTCGCTCACCGGACAATACCAATTGCGACTTTTGGTTGTGGGGTTATTTGAAGGACAATATCTACCGTCAAAGGTCACCATCTCTACCAGATCTGAAGGACAACATTCGGCACCAGATTCTTAATATTCCGGCAGACTCCCTCTGGTCTTCTATAGAAAATATGGTTTTCCGATTGGAGCATGTTGTTGAAAATGAAGGAGGACATATTGAACAATTTGAAATTTACTTTATTTAACAATTATAAACCATATTAAATAGTTTTATGTGTATTACAACGCCACCTAACGTTGGAGTTTTGTACTAATTTTTTTTATTTAATAAATGTAAAATGCGCTTCATTTCAATAATCTGTAGCTCAAATTTTATCTCATTTGGACCAATAGAACGTATTTTAGAGTGCTCTGAAGTGGGTAACTTATTTCTTACTAACCCTCTATATAAAAAGTAATCCGAGAAAATAATCTCATTCTCTTAATTATTTTTTTTTCCTTTTAGAAAACGAAACATACTGATATTTTCAGTTTTGATGTCATTATGTGAATTATTGCCTTCGTTTCTGGTTAATTTATAGTTTCGTTACAGAAATTTTGGATTACATAAGATTGGATTATATAAAGATCTGGATTATCCTTTTGTTCTGAATTTAATTATATGATACTTCAGAACAGAATTTTTGCATTTAACGTGATGCCATTTCTTTTTCATATGTGAAAAATACGAAAGAAAAAATATTGTGATCATCAAAATGCTTGAACTCCAGATTTTAATTAATGTCTCCTAGTTTCAGAACTTGGACTTTAAAACGCAAAGATCTAGTTCTAAAATTTGATACACAGATTAAACTTCTTATAAGTATAAATCAGCATCAAATTTTGAATTAAATATGTCAATGGGTTGACCGTCTGCGGATATATAAATTCGCATGTAAGTAAACGCAATGACATAGAGTAATTAATCCTAATATCTATCACCTTAGTATCTTAGTTCTTGTAACTAAAATCGTAGTCTTGTATCAAGTTTTGGTACTGATTAATTAAAACAATATGTCCGAAAAGTGTATTTGATTTTTTTCCATGTATTACGAAGCCCCGAACTCTAACGTACCAGATTCTGAAGATGAAAATCTGAGCCCTCGTGCCGTTCATGCTGTTACCATACAACGTCCACACTAGGAAGAGAAATAATAACTTTATTATTGCGCATTAAAATAAAATTATTTCAGAAATATCAATCCTATTGATTTTGATATACATTGTCGACATTTATTAATAATGTACAATGTCTTTTACATATTAAATAATATTTTTCTGGTATGGGATATATTTGTTTTTTTAATTTAACTTTCAGTCTGACAAGTTTGAGATTTGAAAATCGATTCCACTTATAACAATGTGTATATAAGAGCTTGGTGCTGTCGAAATCTGATGCTGTTTTATAATTAAAATATGTAGAAGTTTGCAGAAAGAAATTACATCTCAAATGTCACCCTATTTGTTTCGTCACATTTCAAAATTTCGAGATGCGTCTTAAAATAGACATCGTGTTGCTTCTAAATGGAATGCTAATATAGTAAAACTAAATTATAATTATTTTTGAATTATATAATTAAAGCTTTTAAAAAATGAAAAAATTATTTTGTGTCTGTCCGTCTCATGCTTGTATTTTAGTTTACATAACAACAGATATTTCTAATTCCTTTAAAGTACTTTTAATCTGAAATTTCTTAAAAGCGAAATAATTTTAAATTTTAAAGTATTGAAATAAGTTATATATGAATTCATATTTTTCATAGAATACTTTCTCTAAATTATGTTCGTTATAAAATAATATGGTAAGAAATAATGCTGTAATTAATCATTTGTGAAATGCATGGAGACAATTAGTCAAAAACAAATATGTAAGTTGCATATTAGAAAAATATTAAATATGGTGAAATATTTTTTAAACTACATCCTAATGGAGTAATTTATTAAAATTATTTTAGTAAAGAAAAAAATACTCTTTCAAATTTACCTTTTATAATTAAAATAACTTCCGCAAAAATTTTAGATTTTTATTTTTTAAATTATTTTAGTTAAGTTTTATATACTTTTTAATTTACCTAGTTATATGCATTGTGTTTAAAAGATTTTTTTTTCATTTTCGTTTAATTATCAAAATTAGTATGATAAATTTGTAGTATAAACTGTCTATAAATATTTTGTTTTTCCCCACATTCTTTTCAAAATGAGTTTGATAATTGTTATAAGTATGCTACAGTGAGGGTTCGGAACTCTTAAAACTTGTCAAGTGTACTCTTAATTTTAATGAAATACATACGCCGAGAAGATAGCTTCTTACAATCACTGACGCAAGTACAGATAAAGTCCTGTATGTAATCAAATTTAATTCATTTATTATTCAATTTATTCATGGCATATTAAGAAATTTCTAAAAAATTACAACCATTATTTTGATTTTTTTTAAATATATCTGTAAAGAAGAAAACTTTCTATGGGCTGGCACAGGTGTAGGCACACTCTTAATTTAATTCATTCATTTATGCTTTTTTAATCGTGGCGCTTTAATGGATTTGCGAAATTTTTAAAACCTCTCTTTTAAATTTAACATAATACATAATGAGGAGTACACAATATTTTACAAACACTAACACATTTAAGGACATAGTGTTGAATATAATAAATTATATGCAATCCATTAATAAGTTTTAATCTTGGCACAGTGAGAGGTTTACTATCATTTTAAAACCTGTTAGCTCCATTCTTAATTATTTAGATAATTTTCAAAGAAAGCAGCTTTTTAAGAAGACTGATGTTGGTTTAGATACAGTTTTGAATGTAAGTATGAACAGCGCCAATTCGTAATTGGCCCGTGAATACAAATTCAGACGTGATCATTGTTACGGAATCGGACATAGACAAAAATTATACTAACTGCTTAAGACAAAATTGATTCCTGTCAAAATTTAGTTGATTATATCACAGAATTTAAAATGAATTTGCAACAAATCATATCATAACTTCTAAAAACAAAATAAAATTGTATATCGATATAAATGTTATTTGTTTTGTTACCAAAAAAGAACTTAAAAAATTTAAATTTCCATTATTTTTTTTAAATGAGCTTTATGAATTTGTTATTGATATTCGCTCGATTCATTAATCAGCCTTGCGAATGAGAACAAAATCGAGATAATGCTTTTTTTTTTCAGGATTCTTTACATTTTGTTGAACAACAATGTAACTTTCGCTTTCTATGTTTCAGTTATTCATTCTTCACTTATCTCCATAAATTATTACTAAAGCATCAAGTAATAAATATCCTTTATAAATATAAAGCTTTATTTTTTTTCATTTACTTTCTGATTATTATGTTATATTATATTCTTACATGCAATATTAAAGGTATATGATATTATATGACTATAAAGTACATAATATTAATACAGTTTTAAGAATATTTTGTCAATAAAACCGTTCTAAACCATAATGGTGAAAATGATATGAAATAATATGAGATTACGAAAATTAAAAAAGAAAATTAACGTAGCACGAAAATTAAACTTAGTTTAGTAACTTAAATAGCCTTTAAGTTACTAAAACAGAATTTTATCTACTCCGATTACTAGATTAAAATAAAATTTTCTGTATACAAATTATAAGTAGGGAAAAGTAATATCAATTTTCGAAAAGATAGTAGCCCCTACAGAAGTTAACTAGACTAACTCAAGCCTCAAATATTATTCAAAATTTAAAAATTTTAAGTGTTAAGCAGTAATTCCGTCTTTTATTTTCTTAAAGATATTTTAATATCTTTAAACGCTTTCTTTTTCTTTTATCGCATAAGCAATGACAAATCATTGCAAGCATTTACAAATTCACCTTTGGAATAAATTAATATAAATGAATCTCCTTATTTTAAACCTCCAATAGAGCAACAAAAATTCATTTTTTAAATTAAATTTGTCTATTTACTAATCTGACAGACATAATTCCTTTCTGAGAATGCGACGAATCGAAAACGAAACAAGACAGATGTAAGACATTTAGCATGTACTCTTTAAAATGAAATAATTATTTCTTGCCAAATTTGTTTATGAAATTGGTTTTCAAGAATATATTCGACCTGTCTATGTAACGATAGTAACTAGCACATCTATTTACAAATATAGATGAAATCTTTCAAATAGTTTTATTATTAGAATTTCTGACTTGTATCATGCAAATCTTGGATAAAGTGGCGGAGAGACTAGATCCATTAACATTGTAAATGAGTTAACACTCTGCCAATTTGTATTTCTTCATTTGTGACCACAATAAACCGAAAATGCAGCATGTTAGATTAGAAAATTTTAGTACTGCATTTTTAAATGAAAACTGTGTGTTTGAATTTAAATTTTGACTAAAATTTGTCTACGGTTGAAGTTTGTCTATCCGGGTGCATTGGAAAATTCCAAAAAAATTAAATAGACTTTTTTATTGAAAACTTTTTCTGAAGGCAAATTAATTTTTATAATAATAACAACACAACAAAATTCGTTTCAACCACTTTATTCATAGAACTATACATTATAACAAAATGAAATTGTATAAACAGCCCATAAAATTGATGAATTATTCCCAAACATTTTTTATGCTTAAAATCAGATCTTGAGGCAGGTATTCGAACAGTAAGGAGAATCAGTTTCTTCGGAGCAGATCTAAAAATTAAAAAGTAATGTTTAAAATTGAATAATTACATATGTGATATTTAACATAAAATAAAATTCATATAGCTGGACTAATAATATTATAATATTAAGGATGGTTATAGTAGAAGAAAATAAAAATAGTTAATTAATAATTCATCAAATTAAGAACGAATAAAAAACGTATATAATAGTAATTATAATAGCATTCAATTTATGTGTGGCCGTATGATAAATGTATGAATTACTAAATACTTAAAAATAATAAAGAATAATGGCGCCTTTTTTGTTTTTAATATTAAATTGCCATTAATTTAGTAATTTAATTTATTTTTTATTACTGTTCAATTATATTACTTTTTACTATAGCTTAAAATAGTTGATTATTAAATTTTAAAAAATCTAATTTTTATGGTAGTAATTTTTTATTTCTATCTCATTGAAATTATATTGTATAGAAGAAACATTTATTGAAAATCTATGCAAAAATTATATCGAAATAATAACTTAAAACAGTAAATAACTCTACTGATTATTTAATGTTTTAAGTTAAGATATGATTTCATGTTTATATAAAAAATACTAAATAATTTCCATCAAAATAACACGAGATTTCTGCACTTTTTTTTTTATTTTTGCATAAAACAAAACACTCATTTGTCATCAGTGTCAATCTCATGCAGATTAATTTCGATTTTTGCAATCATTCTCAATTTTTTACTTTGTAAAATCTTTAAAAAAATCTATCTCGTATGTCACCTTTGACATATACGTTTGAGAGATACGTTCCATAAAGATACCATATATGTTTTTACAATGAAGCATTAGTCAGTAAGCCAACTTTTTGTCACTAAATCTCTTACCAAACTTGTTACTTGTATTGAATATAAAATAATCGATATTTGAAAAAGGATATATCTAAATGGTCTGCTTTCTTGCAAACTTGTGAGGTGGCTTTGTATGAAAAGAGATATTTTTCATAATTCAAATATATAGATTTCACAGTTAACTATAGGAAGATTAATATTTGTTTTCTACGTTTTGAAATAGCTTTCTATCAGAAATTTTTCTATAATCTGTTTTGACTCAGTTATAATCTATATTTTATGATATTTTAGCTATATTCGTTTGAAATATCTACATGCTTTCAAAAAATCAAAACTATTACTATTTCGTACTGCAATTTTAACTTGTTAAATGGATCTTACTGTTTTTAAGATTAAATAACCATTTTGAGAATTTTATCTGAATCATTCAATATTTATTATATTAATTGGTTTTAAGGATTGCTTTAAAAATTAAAATGTTTTGATCCCGAAAGATTTCACTTTTTATAATGAAATAATTGTAATATTTCTATAAAACACATTCAACTCAAATGCAGTTAAATTTTGTATTAAAGATCATTTATCGAATTCAGATTCATAAAAGATATTGTTCTGTATTCTAAATTTTATAATTTCTCAGCACAATAGATTTTGTCTCCAAAATTCTTTGACAGTTATTTTCTATATGTTAAATATTACTGCAATAGTACGATGTCTCTGATCCTAAGGAAATTGACTAGTCAATATCAATTTGTTTCTAAAATAGTGCATTTATATTTTTATTGTTAGAATATATATCTTTATTGATGGAACGTACATAAATACCATTGCTTAGTCCAAAAATAGCATCATTTTATTTATTTCTAACGATATTCATTCATTTCTAATACAGCGTATTTAGTACGTTTATTGTCAGAACATGAGTTTTCACATACATGATTAAAACAATTTACCATAGAGGTTAACATCATTTTTTTATTTTATATCAATATAATTTATTTTTAATATTTTGCATTTAAATACTTTTTTTCCAGAATGTTAAACCTCCAACATATCAATAACATTACTTACCAGAAGGGATAATGTTATGTGTTTGTTTATTTCTTGACTATGTATGCGATGTTTGCGGAAGATGCAACAGTGGATCTTAAAGGAGCAATGTAGCGGGCTACTGCGTCTTTAACTGAAATGTTAGGGTCAGCCACTGCGTAGGTACCTGCGGGAGCAATGTAGCGGGCTACTGCGTCTTTAATTCCAATGCTAGGGTCAGCCACTGCGTAGGTAGCTGCGGGAGCAGCACCAGCTACATCGCTTACGACCACGTAGTTACCGACATCTGATGGAATGACATAAGTGACTTTCACTGTGGCAGCAGGATTGTATGCTGGTGCATATGTGTTATAGGGAGCTACAGGATTTGGAGCATAACTTACGCCATAAAATCCGAAGTTATTTGCACTGCAGCAAACAACAGCAACAAGAAGAATAGTAATGATCTATAAATAGAAAGAAATATAAATGTTGTAATTGATATTATAAAAGATTGTCTAAATAGGAATTAAGGATTCTAAGAAAATCTTATCAATATCACCATTTTTTTTAAAGAAATGAATACGTACACTTTGGTTGCATCTTGAGATAAAAAGCAAAAAGGACCTAATTGAACTAGGAATGAAAGCAGATATTTTTAAATCTTTCAAAAGGAAAAGATTGAGTAGAAATGCTTTAAAATTGAAAACAGAAAAAAAATATCCTGTTAGTTTCTGTATTTGGATTTTTAAGAAATACATATTCAGTGAATTTTATATGCCATTATGTCTTTGCATTATTTAAAAAATATGTAATAGATTAGAATGGCATAAAAAATAATGTTTGATCTTTGGAGCGGTTTTTTGAAGTATTTTTTAATCAATCGTAAATTGTAGAATGACAGATTCAAGATACAAAATTGTGTATCTAAATGGATTTAAGCTCTTTTATAAATTTGTGGTTTAAGATAATTACATTATTAACTGAAATCCACATCTCATCATTTATACTATCATTTTAAATTATAAGAATAAAAGAACATATAGAATTAGAAATGAAACAAGTATTTTTTCTGAATTTTGCTCCTAGTATTTAATTTCTTTCTCTTTTTTACTATATAACTAAGCCTATTCAAAACCCAGAATTGAAATACATTAAATATTTGTCTTTTGTCTCAATTTTAACTAATCTGATATACATACTTTTAAAACGTAATGTATAATGTAACACTTCTTTGTTTTTCTTTTTATCATATTCATGCAAGCTATTTTTAACTTCCTTTCTTAAGTTACGGTACATGTAAATGTAACTTATTATTATGATTTATCTTACTATTATTGAAATAGAAAATTTTAATCTATCTTCAAACAAAAAGAGAAATACACTGAATCCAGTTTTGTTTCTTAATGGGATTAGAACAAAAATTTTAACTCCTTCCTCAGAATAAATTTTAATAATTCAACTCTTTATTGACTAATTTTTGGTTATTGGGAAAACATTTTCCTAGATATTAGGCCATATTCCATTCCATTTAACTATTATAAGTCAGGAGATCGCTTTATATTGAAAAACCTTTAATATATTATTAAATTTGATGTCCAAATGTATATTGCAATGATGGAATACTTTAAGATACAATTTTCAATGAAGCTATTGTCTCAAATATATTATAGAAGTTTCAAAAAAGAATTTTCTTAATTTCAATTCTTGAATTATAAATAACCTCTTATCAGAGAACTGGAACTGCTATGATTCTCCAAGCAATTGAGGAAAAGCAGTTTTGAAAGAAATGGAAGAATATAAATTTTATCCTTATCGCACACAGATTTTTAAAAAATCGAATTCTTGTTCCCAATATATTTACTAGATTATTATTTTCAGCTATCAAATAAAAGATTATTTTGATTTAAATAAACAATATTTAGTAAATAACCTGTGGCAAAGGAAGAATTTCGAGAATCAGAAAAAGCAAGATGTAAATAATACTGATGTTGTTTTAAATAAAATTATGTTTAAAAGATTTAATAAATAATTTTCTTTTATTAATATGTGAAAAAAATGCTTCTTGTTCGCTTAAGAAACCAGTGTGTACTACCTTTGGAAAAGTATTTTCCTGAAGTTTATTATTGGGAGTTTATTATTATTTTTTAATGCTAATATTAATTTTCTTTTATGATCGTTATGTATAGTTTTAATTGCGTATTGTTTCTTTATATCACTTAATAAAAAATAAATATTTCCTTCTAACACTTTCACCGTATCCCCATTATGGAAAAAATGAGTCATCGGTCGCATGCGAAAAAAACGAGCTGAATTCCGTATGTGGGAACAGTTACTTATTTAAACGATGATATTGATATTCATCAATAATTTGGTGCTGCCACCTATTGATTAATGGGGCAGACCTTTTAATTGCATCATTCTTTTTGGGTATCATATAAATCTACGAAAAGGGTTTATGTCCAAATAGCTAAAATGCGGCTTTTATCTCCTCCCCAACATAAGGGAAGAGCACAGAAGAATATGGAGACTTTTGAGATTTCATTTATAATGGCATAAATAAGATATCTATACAAAAAAAATTGATTAAAAATTTTTTGAAGCTAAAATACTATAATTAATGGTTTATGAATATACATAATTTCCAAAATCTATTGACTCAAAATTAGTAATTTAATCTTCAGCAGCGTACATGTGATATTAATTAACTGCCAGATTTTTTTCAGGTCTTTAAACAGGAGAAAAGGTTATCTTGCATTGTTGGGAAAACTATTATTTAATTCATCAAAATAATTCCTTTACATTTATAACCAAGGCTTCATAAAGAATCCTGGGCAATCAAAAGGATTTTCCAACCAAAAATAATTTAATATTATTTATATTGTTACTGAATATACAAATAATTAATATTGTTGAATTTAACATTTTTAATCAAAGAATTCAACAGTCAATTTCCAAATGCTGAAATTAACAACTCATGATTTCTTCTTTTTAGAATAAGATTTTTTTCTTCTACTTGAATTTTTTTCAAAAAGTATGACGAAAAAAAAACCTTAAAAGAATACAGGTAACGGTTTGAGAAATGAGAGGGAAAAAAACTAGAGGAATAATGAAATTATTTGACCTACAACGTAACCAATTCGGCCTAATTAGATAGCAAAAAAAATATACCTGAATTTTGCTATTAATTATTAAAATAAATTTCAATTCGAAGCTCCTGTATAATTAATTTCAATGGACTATTGATTTTTCATCCAAAATAGATAACTATTAAGGTGGTCATTAAAAATTATATTTTAATTTCAACATAATATTTAAAATAAAAATATCTTTATAAAACGTTTTAAATATAAAATATACAAAAATTCTTATTAATCAGGAATTTTTTTTTCAAAATTCTTAAATATTTTACTCAGGAATATAACAATATATTTATAAAAATTTTAAAATTTAAAATTTACTTTTAAAATTTTAAAACTGACATAGATTTCTGATTTTAGTCGAATGCGAGGGAAATTTTTAATAATTGACTTCTATGAGTCAAACCTTTAAACTGATTTAGGAACAAGAAGTTTTTTAACATTTGAAGTTTTAATATGAAAACTTTATTGCGGTAATAAATACTTTTGATTTAGCTCTCTTAAATTTGTTAACCTTAATAATTTTGAAATAAATTCCATCTTTAATTTATTCCTAAGCTAATGTCTACTGCATTCTTAATTCTATAAATAAAATATAATTACGAATGTAGAAAGCATCGATCTCCAAATAATTTAAAATTTTATTCCCTTTTTCCAAATTTTATTCCATTATCCAAGATACTTAAACATTTTTCATTTGTAAAAATAATTTTTTAAAAAAATTTTAAGGAGTTTTTCAGAAAATGCATAGTTTTGGTTCTCTCAAAACAAAATTTTGAATAAACAAATAATGCAATGCGTGAACTTCTCATCCAAAAAATTGCCAAATTACATACCTTTTTATAATAATATTATTTATAATAATATTAATTTTATATAATATTTTAATGGTATTATTAAAAAAATTAAATATTATTCAAAAAGTTTAAAAGTTAAAATTTTGATTTTCCTATGGAAACTTCCTATAGAATGAAATATAATTCTTAAAATCTTACCTGGGCATGCATGATGATTTAGATTTTAGCAGTGTTTTACCACTAACTCAAGATACGAAAGAAATCCCTAAAACGGAACTAAACCCCGAATGCGTGTTTGATCTTTCTGCAGCATTGTATTTATACCCTACCCAAGTCTTCTTACTTCGGAAAATTAAATGTAAAGACAGGAAATTGTCTTATAATTTTGTCATATTTTGAAAGGGAGGAATATCGGAATGAGCGGAATTTTACGAGAAATTGATTTATCCCTTTTTTAGCGGGAGAGCCCCGAGATATGACAATATCTCAAGGTAACAGACATACTATATGGCAGAATTTTTTTAAGAATAAAGACAAATGACAATGGCTTGTTGTTTTTCTTCCTCAGACGATGACAGCAGAGTGGGATTAATAGAATCTCTTAGCACTGATCTGTGAAATCATCTTCACTTCGTTTGAGGCCATCTTGGTATTCTTACAAAAAGAATTTTGAAGTTAATGTGTGTTCTTTATGAGTTGAGTCTGGTCTTTTATAACATTAAAAATCGTAAATGTAAAGTAATATCGGTATAAAGAAATAAATAAGAAGTTAGTTACTCGAATTTTAATGAAGTTAAAAGTTGAAATCGGTTGGTATCTAAATTGTACAAGTGTCCTCAAATTTTAAAGTCTAGTAGATGGTTTTATTGTTTTCAAGAAATTTAATTTCTCTGTAAAAATATATTCTAAGCATTTAAAGTTGCAATCGCGTGATACAAGAAATTCTATTGGTATCCTCGAATTTTAAATATTTCTTCAGTAGAAAAATGAGAAACAAATTTAAAGCAAAAGAGTTTAATAAATGATTTTATGTCTCTTAAGAAGTTTCATTTTTCTATTGATATTGATTCTACGAATTTAAAGCCAAAATCGCTTGATAAAATTCTACATGATGAAATTCTATATCTATCGGTGATTTTTCACATTTGAATTATGAAGATCAAGATTTAAAGCAGATGAATCTGACGGATTAAGGTTCTAATTATGATAAATTTATAATTCTTGACATTATATAATTTTTATTGCAAGCAAGTGGCTCCATTTTTCAGTTAAAATTTATTTTAAGGATTTAAAGTTTCAATCGCATTATACAAAAACAGAATACCATAATTTTTTTTAATTTTGCCAACAGAACAAATAAAAAAATTGATGACAAAAGATTTTGATGGACAATTGTATTGCTATAAAGGGGTCTCCTTTTTCAATTAATATATAAAAAATCATATCTAAAATATGTATTTTATTATTATATCTATCATTTATACATATATTTATTTTTGTTTTTATTTATTTATATTCTATTATATTATGTTTATACTTTATTTTATTGTTTCATTGTATGTAACTTACTGTTTGTGGGTAAATGTTTCACATTATAATATTGTATCACACGTTGTAATACGAAATAGAAAATTTCACAATTTTTGTACTTAATATTTATATACACTCTTTGCATATCCATTTCAATAAGTTTTTTATTATTAACTATAGCTAGAGATTTTATGATGGGAGCGGAGTTTTTGTGGATATATAATTTAACTCAGCTGTTTAAATTCATAATTAATTTAATTATCCACAAATTAAATGAAATAAGTAAAAAGTATTCTAAATGGATAGAAATATTGAAAAATTATAAAATATGATGCAAAAAAATTAAGAAAGAAGGAGAATATTTTTAAAAATTATTTTTCTGCCGTTTTCTACATTTTTTTTACTTATTTAATAACACATTTGAATGGCTTTTTCAATTTTGATATAGATATAAAAAAACTCAAATAATTCATATCCAATTACTACCAATGCATTGAATGTTATTGTCTGCTTCTTCACTAATATTAATTAAGAGTAAAATTATTAGTAATATTATTACTTTACATATTTATAAGCAGAATACACAAAAATGGTTTTTGCTCTAGTACATCTCATCAAACCGAAAACTTTTGCTGAAAAAAATAAATTACAACTTAAATTAATTTTTACTCTATAATTTAAAATTAAAATATAGTTTCCATATTAATATGATAAATAAAAATATTGAAAATTATTAAAGCTTAAATATGTAGATTTTTTAAAAAATTATAAACCATTAATTAAAACAAATAATTATTGAAATAAGTCTTATTCAAATATTAATAATCCAAAATTAATATTAAATATTCTATGACTATGATTTGATTGATATTAAAAACTTTTATTTGTATACCCTCTTCTCATTAATTTATAGTAAATTTGCCTTATTAAAAACAAATTGAATTTTTACGTAATAAGGTAGAATGCCTAGTTGAATTAAAATAAGATTGTTAACTAAATCAACTTTTCAAAATAAATTTTCTAGTAAAATATATTGGATACTAAAAACTTTATCGCATTTATCTCAAAAAATTAGAACTCAATATTGCATGTTTGTCTCTTTGAAATTATATACCATTTTTCATAATATCATTGAATAGAACAATGGTCATTTTATAAATGTTGAGTAACACTCGTGTTTTTAGTCTAATGAGTTCGACGGGAACAATTTTACATGTGAATCTGTTACTGTGAGTATTGAAATAAACAATGCTCACGTTTCTTAAATAAACGGTGAAGGGAAGTTCTCGGTTTCACGATTCTGTCCTGATTATTTATGAAACGGAACATTTTTTTCTATGTGAGATTATCTAGATATTTTATTCGAATTATTCTAGCTTTCTTAGAATTTAATTTGGAAATAAATGCATCACAATTAGCAAAAGGTTACTAAATGAAACCATGCATTTTTGAAACTTAATCGATATTTTGGCTAATCTGCTTTACAAAAGTAGTGACCTGCTTTACATCAGTAACCAAGTAGATTCGAGCAATATTGTAGAGTTTAAGGAGGTGGAAGAAGAGAGTAAATTTTAACATCTGACTTTTCTCTCAACAAACACAGTTCCAAAAATATTACATACAATATTCGGAAAGTGAAAGCTCAATTTTTTTTTATCCTAAATTATAAGGAAAAATCAGTTTTGACCCCTGTCTTTAAGTTCATAAGTGTTACAAACTCTATCTTATTTACTAACTTCATACATGTTGCAATTATGACGGTGAAAAAAGTTTCGGAAAAAAAAAACTGAGAGAAGAGATTCTCAACACAGAAGCAAACTGGCTTAACTGGCGGAAGAAGATTATGACATGATTTAAGTATGATTAGGTAATTATTACCATCGAAAATTTTTAACGATAAAGTTGATTGTTGTAAAAAGACGATAATCCTTATGATTTAGTTTTTTGTATCTCTCTCTCTAACTGTTATGAAATTATGTAAACCGAAAATGCCAACCTTCCACCATTTTTATCCTTTTTCAGCTGCATGGGCCATTGAATAATTACACTTGCATCAATGGCTATTAAAAGTAATAGATATTTCATAGTTATGAACTACTCGCATGTGGGCCAACTAGTTAACTATTGGAGGTATTCTTGACTTTTGAATGAAACACAAATGTGGGACATTTTTCCAAAAAAGGTTCTGAGAAATCAATCCACCTCCATATATGGAAATTAAATCCGGTTTTGATCTCCGATACTTCATTTTATCCAGCGGAAGATACTTAACTTCCTATTAAGTATAATGAGTGCAAGTCTCATGAATTTGGCTCAATATGATATACTAAGTGAGAGCAGAATCAGTGCAGCCCTCTTTATAGTGCTTAGTATGAAAAAAGGGCGAAATTAAAAAAAAATAATATATGAATAATTTTAACTGTCGAATTGCTTAACGCCTGTGTAATAAATTTATAAAATTACTCAATTCAATAAAAATAAATATTTCTTTCTTTTTATTCAAACAGTAGAATAATAAGAATACAAAAGTTAAATAAAGGAACAGAAATTACTTTTTGAAACATATAAATATATTCAATTTTTGAGTAAGTTTAAATCGGAGACTGAATTTAACGAAGAGATACACAATTCCTTAATAATTAAGTATAAAATAAAACTCTAGCAAAAGAGTCATTGTGAAAGTAAAATTGCAATTAATAGGTTTTTAAGAAATTATTATTCATCTAAATTTGTTTGAAAAAAAAGAGGTAAAAAGTAAAGAAGAAATCGAAAAGTATCAAAATATTGTTTCGGAATTTAACTAGAAGGACAAAAACTCCTTGTTTAATGTCTTATAAATAGTTTGTATTGTAACGTGAAGTTAGGCTTAGTATAAAATGGTACAAAAATTCTCAGGAATGTCAAATTTTCATTCACATGTTGAAATTCTCAAATTTTTTTAAAATCAATTCTCATTGTTTTGACTGTCAGTTCTTTATCTGTAGAAGCAATTTAAAATTATTGATAGTTTTGGACATTTGACAGACATTTCTTAACTTTGGTTTTATCAGTTATCCGTTTTAGATGAAATGGCGAGAACAAAATTCAATAATTTTTGAAAGAGGAACAAAATAAAAATGAAATTTGACAGCTTTCAAATTTTAGACATGGAAATCCAATTCCTACTTTTAAAAGGAAAGTATCCAGATTTTAACAAATGTATTTTCCGTTCTGTTTATCATTGTCCCAGATGTGGGACTTATTTTTAAATTGTACGGTAAGTAAAAATGTTCAGTTGATTGATCTTTATTTCTGAAAAAAAAGCAAAAGATGTTATAAATTTACCAGTGTACAAAGAAGATATTTAGCTTGTGATATTAGTATGCAAAATATCCAATGAAATTCCATACATCTTTTCTTAATTTCTAAACGATGGCATCTATAGTCATGAGAGTAGTGTCCAGATACAGTAAAATGGCCATGGGCTACTCGAAACGACACCTTACAACGCCCTCTATTGTAAACTCCGGAAGACTTGTACCGTCTCTCTCGAAACGGTACAAGATAAAATGAGAATGTTAATTATAAAATTATAGAGCCATATCAATATAGTTATAAGATACCATGTACACATTAAGTAAAGAATTCTTAAAATGTGCCGGCATCCTGGCATAGGGGTAGCGCGTCTTCCCCTTGATTTGGGCATCCTGGGTTCTAGTCCCGGTTTGGGCATGGTTGCTCTTCATCTATTCTATCTGTGAGATGTGTGAATGTGCCCCCTGTAAAAGGGGTTTGTGCAAGCGAATGTGATGGCTGAGTAGTTAAGACGTACTCTTTGTCCTCGTTGGCGCTGCTAAAAACAAGTGACGCTCCCTTAGCTTAAAATCGTTTACTTCGACTGCGAGCTTGTCCATGCGAAGTGTCATTAGAAAAACAACTCTTAAAATCATTTGTTAGCTCTCATTCTCGTAAATTGTTATGTTAAATTTACTCCAAATACGTTTTTTTCCCCTCAAATAGTGGATATCCGCTATACTGTAAGACTTCTTACAGCATATTACCATTACTTATAGCATCACACCAAGAGATACAATGACAAGTGTGAAAAGTTAGATTAAGACAAGAGCCCAAATCTGCTCTGTAGACGATGGTGAGCAGTTTGCACACACCAAATAAAGGTATCTTGTGCTAATTAGATTTTTTTTATTCTTTAAAGATATCACAATTTTCGAATCATTAACAAACAAATTTAGATTAGAGGCATTTTATTTTTACCATTGTGCATAGAATATCGTTTTATTAATCTATCATGCTCTATAACAGACATTTTCAGCCTGTAATGTTTGCGTGAGCGGCTCAGATGATGCTAAAGTGATCTCATCACATAGCTCTGAGCCATTTTATACCTAGGTACCTAAACACACTCTGTCAAGTGTCACACATATGTCAGGTGCCTATTGCCAAACAAATCTGGCAATGGACTGTACGTTTTATCGACAAAAAAGATATCAGAGAAAATGAAGAATATTACACATTTAAATATTACATAGCAGCCATCGTTTATTATTTGATTGCAAAATTATTTAAATTGGTACCATTTTGGTATTCGTTTTATTTTTCAATTGTTATTATATATAGTATACGTAAAGAGGGGAAAT
Source organism: Argiope aurantia (assembly GCA_026543865.1). Taxonomy (NCBI): domain Eukaryota; kingdom Metazoa; phylum Arthropoda; class Arachnida; order Araneae; family Araneidae; genus Argiope; species Argiope aurantia. Next base: position 70,472 of record JAPMOR010029347.1, read on the forward strand.
ATTATAATCACCAGAAAATTTGACCTCAGGATTTTTATTAATATCCTCAGAATTTTTATTAATATCCGAAATGCCAGTTTTATAAATATGTCGATCTGTCTGTCAATTTATCTATCTGTTATTGAAAGCAAAGTTAAATGTTCTACATGATAGAATGTAATGTAGTTTTAACAATAAAACTGTAGATACCCCTAAAATTCCATACGATATCTGTATAAAAAAATTCTACCTATCTCTTATTGCTTGTGTATATGAATATGATAAGTAAAAAAACTATGAGCTACACAGATGGAATTTGTAGAGAATTTAAATTGAACGAAATAGGAAAATTAAATAAAAATATTTACTTTTTGAAATGAATATTTTAAGTTGATAGCCAAGTCCACATTTTATCGGATTTATTTCTTTAAAATTTTTGCAAAATATTACAGTAGAAATAATGGGATTGAATTTTTTAAAATTATTTATTATATAACAAGCAGTCAATTGTACCAAAGTATCTGTAACTTCTATTTTCCATCACGTTGTAAATAAATAAAACAAATTTGGTGCAGTTTTCAATAATGAATTCGATATCCATGAAATGATATATAATTCACAATTGCATAATTGTTCCTAATTATTAATAAATGTAAAAAAAAATATTGCATTTTGATTGGTATATATCATAAATTCCACAATTTGTAACTAATTTATTTGTTAATGTAAATAATAATATATGTTATTTGAAGTACGTCTTTTGTAGAAAAAAATTGTAGAAGTATGGAATATTTACTATCTTTAGTGCCCTACTGGTTTTTTTTTGGAATATTCATTACACTTCATTTCAATTAATTCCTTAATGCGTAATTTGATATTCATAGTTTCGCAAGCTATTTTTAATTCTTTCAATACAGAAAGACTGCAAATGCCTGTTCAACGAAACTACAGAGTCCAATCATTACCAAATTCCTCCCCCTTTCATTAAATGTAATTGATTGCATACCCATAGCGAGCGCTTTGTTTGTTAGAGACGCTCACTTAGATAGATTTGGTGGACATGGAGGTTTTCTGAGAATATTCAAAGGGTACCCGAGCAAACATTTTCTCAATAGCTATTAGCTAAGCGAAGACCTCTTTTGTGTAACAACCTGTTATCATTATGGTTTTTCTTTGGGAAGGGGCAGGGGTACTGGTCTTTGAAACAGAACCTAAGGCGTTGCAATATTATCAGTTACTTGAACTAAAATTATTTTAGGAATAAGAGGGTTAAATTTATGATTGAGATAGAAATTTACAAAGCACTATTTTAACTAGCTTTTACCTGTCCTGCGATTGTATGCATGAATTTTCTGAAAGCACTCGAGTCAGATTTTCTGAAAATATAACTGTCTGCATTCCAAATTAATAGCGCATGAGCAATAATCAATAATATAAAAGGAGCAATTACTCATAATATATACCAAATTAATGACCATGCACAATTTACATATAAAGAATAAGCACTTCAACCCTATACTGGCCTGAAACATGCCATGAATAATCAAAGAATAGCAAGCATAATTTTCAGCATACTAAGTTGATATTCTTTTATTTTACTAATACAAAAAAAATAATGAAATAGAACTGGAAAGTAAAAAAGCCTCATTATAGCATTCTCAAAAATTAGGAAAAAACTATAAATGTTTTAATTCCTTAGGATTTAGTAATGTAAGAAAAACACAGATCTGATATTTGATTAAACAATGAAAATCATTTCATTTGCATTGCAACTATAAAGATTAATATTGCAAATTTTAAATAAAATTTTTAAAAACTATTAAAATTATGGAAAACTTGTATTAAATAAAGAAGATAACCTTAAAAAAATCGTATTTACGCATTATTTCATATAAATAATACTTCAAATCTTTTACAATAATTTTTAACATACTATAAAAGAGAATATTTTTGGAAATTATTATGTAAAAACATAAAATTTTCGCTTAATTTTTGCTGAATAAAAACTTCAAGAAAGTGTACATTTCCACTTTTGTACCAAATTCAGTAGTTATCGGTTTTATTATCTGTCTTATAGAATGTTAGCACACGCACGCACATGCACATTCTCCTTTATCATTAACAGAGATTTAGGCTGGAAATGCATGATTTTCCTTCAATTTTTAAAAGAAAATATTCAAACAAAAAAACTTTTATATTATTAAAAGAAATAAATGAAATATTACTTTGTATTATGCTAACATTTACAAAAATATGAAATAATTAATCAATAAGTACAAACACGACATTAGAATTATTTGAGCAATGAGATATTTTTGATGAAAGATATCTGTAAAATTCTATGTTAGAGAATACCTACCTTCAGTTATTGCAAAATTTCTGCATAAATATCCAGTTGGAAAATTTTCAAAATTTCTTACTAAAATGTACCTCAGACTGGAGATAAAAATATTTAACCTCAAGCTGAAAGTTCATTCTCTGCAACCGTAGATAATAATGCGTTTTGATTTAGTTACGTAAAGAACTATTTTATAGCTAATAAAATCCAATCTGGATGTTAAGAACCTTGGTTTTTCCTTTATTATCTCTATTGCTTTGGGTTTTTACGTTTTTCTTTTTTGTTTTTCTTTTTTATCAAATCTTGGTACGTTTCACACCGATGATCTCGAGTATTTGCACAAAAGAAATAATTAATCACTTATTCTTTATCATTTTTTCCTCTTCTTCGTTGCTAAATTTAAGTTCTTACTTAATATAAAAGATAATAAAATATTCAGTACAAAGAACTCTATGTCTCAGACAAGGCAATTGTGTTACTTTCTTTCCAGACAACATATTTTACAAAGGGAAAAGTCCTAACTCTTTTCATTATATACTTTTATTGTTAATTTTTCAAGTTATTAATTTCAGGAAAGGTCTTAAAGTATTTTATAAAATAAAATGAGGCGTCTTTGTATATGCTGTACCTTTAAGACTTAATTACCATTTATTTACAACTCTAGGTCAATTTAAAACGATCATTATTTATCTGCAATTGTTAATTTTTCAAGTTATTAATTTCAGGAAAGGTCCTAAAGTATTTTATAAAATAAAATGAGGCATCTTTATATATGCTGTACATTTAATACTTAATTACCATTTATTTACAACTCTAGGTGAATTTAAAACGATCATTATTTATCTGCAATTGTTAATTTTTTAAGTTATTAATTTCAGGAAAGGTCTTAAAGTATTTTATAAAATGAAATGATGCGTCTTTGTATATGCTGTACCTTTAATACTTAATTTACAACTTTAGAGGAATTTAAAAGGATCATTATTTATCTGCAATTGTGCAACCACCACCAAAGGAATCGTTTTAATTACCAGATTTGCAACCCAAGGTAAAAAAAGAATTAAATATGAACTCTAAAAACTTCATAAAACATTTGACAACTCATTTCTCTTTTTCTGTGATCCATATATTCTATGAATGTTATTAATTTCTGCTCAACATTTTTATGAGTAAAAATATTAATTAATTTTGATGATTTCAATTAATTGTTATTAAAATGTTTAATTAACTTTCGAAACTTTGTTTTCAGTATATTTGTTAATATATCTGTAAGGAATTTTCTAAAGTTTTATTCAAAAAAATACTGAATTTTGAAATTTTTCATTATTTTTATTAATTAACAATTTATTTTTTATCCAAACGCCGGGCTGCTGTACAAATAAAAGCCTCTTACCATGCTGGTACTTTATAATATATTACTTCTTTTTAATATTCTAAAATACTGATTTTTTTTGTCTAAACACACTTAGGATATAACTATCTTATTGGATTGTTTGTTATCTAATGTTTTCACCTTTTTAAAAAGTTATCAAAATAAGCGACTAAACAGGAAATTGAAATCGCAAGTTTATTCCAAATGTTTCAATATATATATATATAATAAAAGTGTTTTTCCCTTAGTATTTTTTATGTTTTTTTATCATCACTAAATTGAATTACTGCAATTTAAAAATTAAATGATAAAATTTAACTATTTGTGGAAGTAGAGCCAAATCAAACACTCTAGAGGCCATAGACAATACGTCTCAATTGATTCTTACTTTATTATTCTTTTTTTAATTTAATTTTAATTTTGTTCTCTATGTAATCATTGTTAAGAAGAAATTTTTGACAAACTGAGCTAATAAAAATATGTGATTTTAGATCACTTTCAAGAACTTTGTTTTTTAGAATATTTCGCCTATAAAACAATTCTAAAAGTATCAAAAAAACATGACTAAATTTTTTAAAACGTCTAAAAACTACTTAATTATAGGATTTCTAAATATATCTCGTTAAAATTATGAAACAAAGTACTATAATATCTAGAAAAGGAAATTAAAAGATGTATGCTGCGGGAATAATGCTTCAAAGTTTAAATAATAATGGATTTTATTTTAATAAATTAAAATGAAAGATCCTTCTAATATAAATTTCTCTGAAAATACCGAAAAACACCCGAAAGCCCCAGAATCTTTGGAAAAACTGCTTATTTTGTCCGGTCCTACAAAGAAAATACACTGGTGTGCAAAACTTAAGCAACAGGTATGTTTTTTGCCATAACATCACGAGAAATCATCTGAGAGACATAAAATTCAGAAATGAGATACAGCATTTTGTTCTGAAAGAATGACGAAAGCATAGTTTCGCATAAATGAAAACAATGCATACAGTATGGAATCAAACAAAAAAAGGCTTTATTGAACTCATAGTATTGTTACACATGATTGTCTGTCCAAGAGGAAGAACAGCAAGCAGATGTTCCTTAGTATGGGATATGCCCTCCCCTTACTGCAATGGTTGCTTCGCACCGTCTCCCCATATTCAACACCAGATTGTCCAACAGTTCTTGAGGTAAGAGTGCCCATTCCTCAATTAGCATCTGTTAAGCCTCCCCAGACGACAACTCCAGTTACTGGCGTGAAACCGCGTCCCGACCTCTCTCCAAATCAACTGGCGTTGGGAATCGCTTGTAACATCACGGAAAGAGACCGTTTCGGTGGTCCTGGAGTTGTCGTCTGGGGAGGCATTATGATGAACGGGCGGACTGAGCTCCACGTTTTCGACAGAGGCTCTGTAACTGGAGATCGCTATTGTCAGGATGTGATCCTTCCCCATGTGCGTCTGTTCCGAGGTGCCATTGGATCAGACTTCGTTTTTATGGATGACAATGCACGGTCACACAGGATTCATGCTGTTGAGGAGCTTCTGGAAAGTGAAGATATCACTCGAATGGATTGGCCGGCATGCTCCTCTGATTTAAATCCGATAGAACATGTGTGGGATGCTTTGGGTAGACGCCTTGCGGCACGATTACATCCTCCTGGGAACACCCGACAACTTAAACAGATGCTGATTGAGGAATGAGCACTCTTACCTCAAGAAATGTTGGACAATCTGGTGCTGAGTATGGGGAGACGGTGCGAAGCAACCATTGCAGTAAGGGGAGGGCATATCCCATACTAAGGAACATCTGCTTGCTATTCTTCCTCTTGGACAGACAATCATGTGTAACGATACTATAAGTTCAATAAAGCCTTTTCTTGTTTGATTCCATACTGTATGCATTGTATTCATTTGTGCGCAACTATGCTTTCGTCATTCTTTCAGAACAAAATGCTGTATCTCATTTCTGAATTTCATGTCTCTCAGATAATTTCTCGTGAAGTTATGACAAAAAACATACCTGTTGCTTAAGTTTTGCACACCAGTGTATAATTAGAGATACATACACACTCAAAAGAAGAAAAGGAAAGGAAAAATCGTTTATGTCATTAGCATCTCAAAAATTCTATGATATTTTAGTTAAATCAATTCTACAATGTTTTCGCAAATCAAATGATGTTATCTAATTCTATAAATTTCACTTCATATTTCCATTTCTAAGATTAATCATGTTGTTTCGCTTTAGTTTTGATAATTCTGCAAAATAAATTCTGTGAAACATATTGTTTACAGCAATTGCAATAAAAAAATAATATTTGCTATACATATTTTTTTTTCATTTTCAAAGCTTCTAACAAAACTAAAGAAATATAACTTCAATTCTAATTCAAAATCCTTCCATCTGGGAATTACATTTGATTAACATCTCATAATCATAAATTATATTACTTCATCAAAAATGTATGTCCTTGGTTCGACCTTGAACTCTTTGTTTCACACTCATTCCAATGTATTCTTTTCCCGAAAACGTGTTAAATAATAAATCCCGCATGATAAATCTCGCCACCCATTCACAAAGGATTGAATGTCAGCAGCAGTTTTTTGCAGCTGTCAGTGGAACCCCATAACTCGTTGAAACAGAAAACTTTCTGTCATTATCATGATGAAGAAGCCTCGGTCCATGGAATACACAGTGCGAGCGTTTATTTTAGCAACGCCCAGCGAAAATAATTGCAAATTAAATCACTGAGGACAGCTATTAAGAGACATTTCGAAAAAAAAAGTGAAGACAGTACGCTGTGTGACCCACATCCAGATGTGCTCAGCACCGTGGAACGCGGTTCTCATACTGTTCCAGAGACAGGGGCAATTTTCGACAATCATTTGCTTGCATAAAGGTCAATTCTTGAAGCGGAAATCATTGGGTCTCTCTCAGTGACAGTTTTTTTGAGTTTCTTTTGCCTGAGTGAACAATGGGTAATAGGTAGAGAAAGGGAAAAAAACCAGACGACTTTGGCTTTCGAATGCAGGCAGTGAGTCCAAATTTCCTGTCTTTTGAGCGGTGCAATTGCGTAATTCGGTCATTCAGAAATTGATTGCTTTTGCATAATGCAAGTAGGATAATGTGCGCTACCCTATCCTTGAGCTAAGAGAAGGCTTTTATAGAATACATGAATAGAGAAAGACAGAAGATAGATTTGTTGGATGTAACCTTTTTTGCTGATAGTTTTAATAAATATGAGAATATTTCACACCTTTCTTTCTTTCCAAAGGATGAACTTTGTAGAAATAACTACAAAATAATCGGAATTTTCAGAAAATTTTATTCAAATAAAGAATGAATATTTAATTTCATCGTTTATTCCTTTTACAAGAGAAAATTAATGACTAACAGATGCTTTCGACAATCGAAGGAAAAACATTTCTTATTGTAATGTAATTATTAATTTTTTTAATATTATCGTAATAATAAGATGGATTTTTTTAATTTTATTTTCAGCATAATATATAATTCTATTTATGTTTTGAAGAAAATATGAAACTGAATTATTAATTCTTAGAATGCATAAAATATTTAGAAACTAAATTTTATTTTTTCAGAAAAATTATATATGTTATCTAAAAAAGTTTGGAGTAAAATTATAAAGAAAGTCTTTATTGTCAATGTTTTGTAAAATAATAAACAAGGTAATGGATTTAAATAATACATATATAGGGCCGTGAAAACAAAATAATTCCATTCATAATTCAAAAAACAAACCACAATATTGAAGATTCCATCGACTATGTTGTATCATAAAAATACGATACTGAATAAATATTTTTCTTCTAGTCCAGTTTTTAGATTTATTTTTCTTCTTACAACATATTATTTGAAGGAGCTTTTAATAATTCCCATATGTAAGTGAAATAAATCATTTCTTTTGCTATTTAGCAAACACAATCATGTCAGATAATGCAAATCTACAAATACATGGTCTGCGTGAGAGGTGTACTTAGATTCAGAGATTTTTTATCAAGATAATCGTAATATAACAATTAAATTGTGCTCTAAAATTAAAACTTTAAAAATAGATTTAAATATGCCTGTACTAACATTTAAAAAAATCAATCTTTTTTATCATTATATACTCTGACAAAGAGGAAGGAATAGAAAAAATAACATATATATTTATTAATTCGACATGTAAGCTGCTTGTACATTTATATATATCCAGATGAATTGCTGGTCCGTTACTCTTCACACTATTTGTGGTCATTTAACTGACCATGGGAGAGGGAATCTTAGCAGAAAGAGTGTCTATTTAAAGCAGGATTGTGGTGTGTGCGAGGGGGGGCATTTCTTGTTTATATTGCTTCTTGATTAATCTGCAGGTAATTTTGCAGGTTGAGTTGGTGTAGCAGGACAAATTTTGAAGAAAGCTCGTATTTTAAAAATCTTGGAATCTTTTAAAATTTTGCAGTTTCTAAAATTCCATGGTATTTGGCAAATCTGCCGTATCGTTTGTTGCTCTGAAGTCTCAAGTTTGCTTGTATTTATTTTAACTAAGAACGGACTCACCAAACAGGAGAAGTGCAACTAATTAGTGACTTAGGAAATTAATAAATATATTACCCAGAGATAACGTTATTCGTAATTATATGAGTTTTTCTTGCATGAGAGAAAATATATATTTTGAATGTTTTATGATACTCGATCAAAAATGGTTAAATATTCTTCTACTTCGAAACGTTTCCGGAAGGAATATTGTAAAATAGATAAAGAAATATGAAACAACGATAATGAAAAAATAATTAAATGTGTCCATTTAGGGAATTTAAAGGAAATTCCCTAAGAATTTCCCTCACTAATTTCCTAAGAATGAAAATCAGAGCTATCTATGAAAAACTAAAATAGCACCTATCAGAGTGTTCAGTCCCTCTGTACAGTCGATTTTGTTTGACACGAAGAGAGAGGTATTAATGCATTAGCTGTCGCATTCAAAGAATCTCTATTTCTTTTTGACCGAATTTAGTGTCAGAAGAAAGATCGCATAACATTAAAAAACAAGTGCGAAAATGCATGTAGCAATTAATACTTATTAATTTACTTTAAGAACAAAAGAACACAGAATTTGAAAAAAGAAGGTCGTATGAATTTCGTAGGAAATCCGTTGGCCCCTCATAAATGTTCAATAGCAGAAATGTTAGGCGTTTAATCGATTCTTTTTTGCCAGTAAGAAACAACAAAAATTATAAAATATACTGTAAGCTTGTTTTAAAACGTTTCTAATATCTGAGTTTTTTTACTGATTTTTATCACTGTAGTTTATTTTTTATTGAAATGCCTTTTTATAGTTTTAATACATGAACATATTTTTCCTACTATTTTGTCAATTTAATAAGATATTTAGCAAAATGTTGAATGCAGATGTCAGAGAATTTAATTACACGCTCTTCTTTTAAATCACTTTAGTTCATTACAGTGTGCTGATTTTCTTTATTTGTGATATTAAATCGACTAAGTTTTAGCTCAGTTATATTTATATTGATATCCTAAAAATTTTCATTTACGTATTCATTAAAGATGTTTCATCCAAGAGCTAACTAACAAAAAGGTGAATGAAATGTCTGCTATCTTTTAACAGATTTGTTTGAAGGTTATTTTATGTCGATCGGAATATATCCTGTTCAAAAGAGAATTTTTCTTTTCACTCATTCTCCACTTTTTTGGATAGTTCCAAACTTTACAATAGAAAAATTAATTGTTCTTTTTATAATTATTTCGTATTATTTACATTTCGTTTTAGTTAAACCCGTTTACAAGTTATAATCTAACGGTAAGGTTTTAATCTCAACAGTAGAAAAGTCAGTCAGCAAAAGACTGAGATTATAATCTGTTGTTATAAGCATTCATCAATCGTGGATCCATCAGTGTGTAATTGGTTTTTATACTAAACATCTACTATTTTTGTCATATAAGGATTTTAAAGTTTAGTTTAACGCTTTGTATCCGAAAAATAATTAAATGCATAATTATTCACAATACTATGACATATTTATTTCTTCAAAAATATAACAAATATGTGATTGTTTTAAATTGAATCTTTCTGAAAAATGTATTTACATTTTTTTATCATTCCGCAGTTGCTTTTAACAATCCGAATGTAAAAAAAAACCTCATCAAAATGCACTGTTTTGGAAGGTGCCTTAGAGAAGACATTGGGAGGCAAAGAGTTAATTGTGTTAATATTCTGATTTACAACACCACAAGAACTATCTAGGGAGCAAACGTAGTGATTCTGGAAAATTATCAGATGATAAAATGACACCTGAATCACTATCCAATTGCAAACATGTATGTAAACATAGTACCTTTAAAGAAACTAAGTTTTGAAATATTAACCTTAGTTTCTTATCAAATTCGGTCCAAAATTAAAATCTTACATTCAGACCAAGGTTTATGAAAATTATATGAGAGTTATTTGAAATATAATTGATCAATCTAGTTTTGGGTTCTATTATTTATAATTTCATTTACAATAGGGCTCTGGAAATCCAGAGTTACACTGAATTTATTTCTTCTTTTCAAGAGACCTTCCAGATATTTCATTTTTGATGACAAATATCAATTCAAAATATAATGTGTTCATAAGTTTATTAAGCACAGATAAATGGTGATGTCAAATGATTTCAATAATATTTATTATGGACAATTTTACAATAATAAATAAAAATATTCACTTGAATAACACACAAATATCTGTTAGTTTCATGGTTCTGACAGTAATATAATAATAATTTCTTACAAATTTTAAATTTATTGTTAATAAAAGGCAAAATATGGTGTTCAACATGGATTCAGTTTATTACCTCTATAAATAACACACATTGAATACAGTATTCCTTGCTTTTTAAACTATAAAATATAAGACTTCACAGATAAGACGAAGCAGAAAAAAAAATCAATAAACACAATTGATTTACAATACTTTCATGATAATGTACTGTATTGAGAACATGTAAAAATTTCTCAAAAGCATCTTCCAGTACATATGTGCTAATAGGAAAGTTTCATTAGTTTCCAAAGAATAATTTCGTAGAAAATATTGAAAAATTTAGAAAATATAGAGTATTTCAAAGTTTTTGCTACAAACTTTAATGTATAATACCTAGATACACACCTAGATAAACTAAATTTCCCTACATCATGCAAGATCGAAAAGAAAACTATAGAATATTAGAGGTTCAATCTAGGCAATCTCATGGCAGTCACATCATCTTATTCCTGCACATTTCCTTGAGATATTATTTTAAAAATTCCAATTGCTGACAATAACCTAGATACTTCTTGTGTACAGTTGACCACCCCGCCACGATTGTACGAAGCAATATCAACAATATCCTTTAGATACTACCGTAAATCTAGCTATCAGGTGTCATGTTGCTGTAGGAACAGCAAAAGTAGCATTTAAAAGTTCACCAATGAGTGCGACCGCTTAAACTACAAATGAATTTGCATAACTAGCGGAAGCTACTTTTAGGAAATTTTTACAAAACCTGTTTCTTGAATTTGTTGCTATTTTTTCATTCGTTCTTTATTAGGCTTGTGTTTAATAATTTCAGGAAACAGTTTGACTACCTAAACTACCCCCCCCCCCTCCTCCTTTTCTGTTTGTGTTTTGATCATGTATGGTATGGTAATTTAAGGGCCCAGATGTTTCATATCACTTCTGAATGTTTGTAACAACATTTTTGAATATTCTGAATGGGAATTAAATATATGAATCCTGCTAAATACTTAAAAATTATCCTGGACAAAATAAAAGATGAAGAACACTTTATTATTTCTAGTAACAAAGAAATTCTGGATTTTCTTAAAGATAACAACATTAATAAACTTAATACTTTTGATTTCGAAAATTTATACACTAATCTACCTCATGAAAAATTAATAAAAGTCTGCACTTTTATCTATGACGAATATTTAAATGAAAATATCATTCCTAAAAATAACTGGCTAGAGTTATGTAATTTTAATATTACTGAAAATTACATTTTTAATGGTATTAATTTTTATAAACAAGTTAAGGGCATTCCAATGGGAACAGCTTTCTCAAGTGCTTTGGCTAATATTTTTCTACATTACTATGAGAAAAAAGTAATTAAATATAATTTGATAAACGGGTTGAGATATATTGATGACCTACTTTTGATTAACTTCGACAATACTAATATTGTAACTAATTGCTATCCAAAAGATTTAATTCTAACAGAAACGAATAAAAATCAACTTGAGGCTACCTTTCTGGATTTAAAAATCGAAATTGATAATGATAAAACAATAGTTGGTATATACGATAAAAGGGATGAATTCAACTTCAAAATAACAAAACTATGTAACTACCATTCCAATCTAAACTCTAAAATTTTCAAAAATCTAATTTTCTCACAAGTTAACAGGATCAAAAGGGTTTGCAATAATAAAAACTCCTATATTGAAGCATCAAACAACCTCATTAATAATTTAATTAAAAATGAATTTCCTAAAAATTACTGTAATGTCAATTTTTTAATTAAACAAGGTATGGTTTGGGATTAATCCTTTGGCTTAAATAAAAAATAGAACTTTCCTTGCATATTATATCACTCAATAGGTGGCGCTGGGAGCTTACAATTTTTACCTAAATTACCATTAGCTTTGTGTTTTTAATAAGCGGGAATCACAATCGATAGCTTAAAATTTCCTTGACTGTTGATGGTATGTTCTTGCCTTTTCGTTTTTTCTTTAGTGTTATTTTATGGTATTTTTGTGTTTATTGTTTTTTTGTTATTGTATTTTTACTTATTAGTGGTTTTTCTTCTAATTTGTTGTTTTGTATTTTCCTTTCTGTTAAAAAGGTATATCTCTTGGGCCAAATTTCAGGGGATTTTCGGGTCACGAAGGAATCATTATTAGACGTAATTGTCTGAATTTCCTTTACAGAAAAAATCTCTTTTTTTGAATCCCTGCCTGAGGGTGACCCTTGAAAAAGTCTTCAGGCCGGATTCTTTTTTTTATATATTTTTTTTTGTTTTGTTTATTTGTTTTTCCTATTACTTGATTTTTATACTTTTGTATCAGTTCATCTGTGTTTTAGAAAGAGCTGCATTTGCGCTCTCTAAATACTATGAAGTTTTTACCTGTTCCATTTTTGGTTTTAGTTTGAATGGGAAATAATTTTTGTTGCGATTTCGAAATTGTTTTGTTTTCGTTTTAGTTTCGTTTTCAAACTATTTCTTACTTTAGATTGGTTACCTGAATCCTACTAAAGATATATAATAAAAGGAAACTTGATAAAGAATTATAAAGATAATTTGACTCTTATTAAAGAAATTTAAAAAGGTTATACAACAGATTATTCAAGCTCTTAAAAGACCGTACAAAATTTAACGTTCATTTACAGACTTTAATCTAATTCAAATTGCAAGAATTTCCATTGGTATAATTTTTCATGCTAGGATTATTCGAACTTAACTGATATTATATAACTAGTTACTTAAATTACAATTTATATTAATTTTATATATTTATAGATATAATTCAGTTTATTTGTTAAAGTTAAGATGCTGGGATTTAAAACCGAATTCGGCTTAAATTGTTATTAATCTCAATATATTAAAAAATATCTTATATTAAACACTTGCAGAATCTGTTTAATAATCTAGAATTATCTCTTGGCATAATATTTGAAATTCCCAGTAATATTTATACGACATCGATGTGTTCAGAATTCTTCGTGTTGAGATGATATAACATCAATACTTTAATTCATTATTAATTTCTTATAGTTATTTCTTTATTAAAAATATCAAAGTTTTCTTTTGTTATGAGATGTTCAATGATTAAATAATTTTCCTTGAGATTACATTGTTACAAAATATGAGAATTCTTCAAATTTATCAACCTTCTAGATTTCTATCAAAATTCTAGCGATTATATTTCATTGAATTTACAAAATAAACTTCATTGCAAATTAGAATTATTTGAAACACTCGACCAGTTACTTGAAGCATTGTTATCGAGAGAAAAAAAAACAATTTAATTCTCTTTATGCGCCTTAAAAATTATCATTTAAAGGTATACTAAATGTATTTAATCCAATCAATGTGAATTTAAGGTAATTATTAATCATGCCGTTTTTAATGAATTAAAAAAAATCTGCTAGTCATTGGCATTAACATATATTCGTTTCCTTTTAACCATATAATAATATAATCGAGTCTATGGGTCTCTCTCTCTCTCTCTCTCTCTCTCTCTCTCTCTTTATTTGTTAAAACGGTCATCATTTGAATTGATATATATGAGATAAATAAGATCATTTTTAATTGCCATTTCAAATGAATTATTCAAATATGCTTATAATATAGAATTATGTTACAAATACCCGTAATAGAAGCACTTACATTTTTTCCATTTCATGGACTGCTTCTGAAATGACAGTTCAAGAATGTATCAAGAAATTTATACATGATTTTCTTACTTGCTCTACTATTTTCTGACTGGCATTTAGTAAGTCACTTGCATATTGACAAGTTCTTGAAACTTTTACAAAGAAGTTTCCAAGCAATGAATGAAGAAGAAAAGTTTTTATCAAGTAATTTAGTTGCTTGCTTTATTTTCTTTTTCTTCAACAGTAGAGTTTGAAATTTTTCCTGTCTTTTCATTCTTTAAAGGACTCGAAGCGTAAGCTGCCAAATCCTGCGCACCAAATGATTTTATTGCAGGTTCATTGTATCCAAAGGAATTTGAATCAGATCGTACTGAATAATCGTATGAAGGAACCGAAAACTTATTATATACAGGAGGAGCAAGTAGAAAATCTGGCCCTGTAGGAGGAAGTAAGCTATAACCTGTATTTCCCAAAATAGGAGAACTAGGAGCAATGTTATTCCAAGGAGACTCTTTGCTGTTTGAAATCAGTTGCTGGTTTTGATAATCATCAAATCTTACTCCGTAATTTGGATTAAATTTAAATGGGTCTTTACTTATAGGCACACTTCCAGCAGGGAAGCCTTTCCAAGTTGGAGTCCCAACATCTATTGGAGATCCTTTCAAAACTGGAAGTACCGGTGCTACTGCAGATCCTTTCCAGACTGAAGGTGCCAATGAAGATCCTTTCCAATCTGGAAGTACGGGTGCTACTGCGGATCCTTTCCAGACTGGAGGTGTTATTGCAGATCCTTTCCAAATCGGTGGTACAGGTGCTACAGAAGATCCTTTCCAGATTGTAGGTATTTTACTTCCTATTGTTGGTAATAGAGGTGGAAATTTATTGTACCGCGTTCCATAAATGGAATCGTAGCCAGTGAGAGGCCAAGCGATTCCTTTTGAAACTACAGGATCTTTTATGAAGTACGAATATTGATATCCTGGTGTATATGGACTAAATCCAGGACCCAGGAGGATTGGAGTGACTTTTGAAAGAGGAACTGGAGGATTCACAAAATTGGGGGCTGGCAAGATAACTTTTGGATATTGGAGATAAGGTCCTCCATCAAAAGTGTTTTTACTGTAGGAATAACCTTTTCCAAAGGCATAACTCTGAGTATATGCGCCTCCATAGCTTTTGGGAACATACGCATTGCCTACTGGGAATACAACTGGAGGGATATAGGTTTTCTGATAGGGTTTAGGATAGTCAAATCCAACAACAGGTGCACTATATCCGAGGAAAGCTGGTTTCACTACTCCTGGATAAAGACCTTCATACCTAAAACCGTAGAAACCAAATCCTAGTCCATAAATACCAGCCCGCAATCTAGCGAGATCATATGACTTTTTAGCATAATATCTTTCTCGGTGATAATTTCTGATAGCATCGTATGGGGATGTATAGCTGAATCCACCATAAAGTGATTTAGGGTAAAACGCAGTATTCACCAAGCCAGCATCGATTACTGCTGTTCCAATCAACAAAAGAATTACCTGAAATAAATATATATATATATATCAGTGTATGAAATATGCGACGAAAAAAATGAAAAGTTTTTAGTGAAAATGAATAATATATAATAATTCAGGAAATATGAATTTTAGAGAGTTTAAATTCGTTGATGCAATCGAAATGTAATAATTCCTTTAGTTAATAAAACTAACAGTGTACCTAAAAAAACTTTTCACAATAATGATCATTTGTAGTATAATTATTGTAGATGCGGAAAGGAAGGTATTTATTAGCAAAGACACGTATTTTAAAGGGCTTGAATCTTTAAAAATGGCCTTTAAAGACTCAAAATTTCCGAGCTAGTGTCACAACCCAAAGAAATTAAATATTTTACTCTTTTTAACAGAAAACTGTTCTCTTCTGGTAAATATTCTTGCCGCTTTTATCAGGAAGATTCGGGCAATGGTGAAACATCAGGTTCACATAAAATACATATAAAAACACCAATAAATGAGAGATATGTCCGTTTCCAAAATTATGTCAATTTATCAACGACTGGCATCAGATGAATTTCTTCAACCTTGCCCAAGGTATTTGACACAGAATTAAAGCGAAAATCTTCATAGTGTAATATGAAGTAAGTGCTCAAATGAAATTTCTGCTTTACTGTGCCGAGTCCGAATTGCAGATGCAGTTTCTGAGTTCAATATAAGGACATATAAATCATTAGAAAGTGTTCAAGCTGAAAATAACATTCCTTTGAACAAACAATTTAGATATTTAAAAATGTGGAGGGATTTTAGGCGTGTATATCAGAAAAAATATATGAAATCTGCTGTGTATGAGCCAATTCAGAAAAAAATTAAAATTATATGTGAATGCACAGAATACTATAATTTTAAAAAACTAGCATTCAAACCTGGATGCTTTTGAATCATGTGCTCAATAAATTTTAATCACCAGGTATGTTAATTTTTTTTTAAATCTAGATATTTTTATTAGTTTCATACAGCTGTTTTTCTAGATCAGGTTTCTTTTTAACGCAATAACGAATATTTAAATCTTTATAAAATATCTTGTAAAGAAGATACGTGTTTTAAATTTTGTATATATATTTTTAATTATATGGTTTTTATGTATATTTGTATTAAATTATATAGTTTTTTTGTATATATATTTTAAATTATATAGTTTTTATGACTATGCAAAATATTTTTTTTTGAGAAGAGAGCGAATAAATTTTTATTCACAAATCAAATCTTTAAATGTCTTTTTTCCCCATATTCTGTATTTCTTCATCTTGCTTTTAAAATGCTAAGGCGTTTTTCCTAAATAAGATAGAGCTTTCAAATTTTTTCCACAAAGTCATTATTATATCTTTAATAAAAGTGTACATGCAGTAAGCATTCGCTTGATTTTTTTTTAGATACCAGAGTTAAAAGGAGGTGCTGTTAAATTTCCCTATTTTTCATTATATATAATAGTAAAAATTTTATATTAAAATAATATATCTTGAATCATGAATTAAATGAATATAGTTTGTAATCCATACACAGATTTGTGTATGGATAATATACTTTAGATAATATACTTTTTACTTAGTTAATATACTTTAGAGAATCTATAAAAAAAAGTTTGAAGCAAAAATACTCATATTTAAAAAAATAGTAGCAAATTTTAAAAAAATTGAATTTTTTTGAAAATAAATTGAAATTTTATTTAAGCAGATAGATTAAAATTGTTCTTTTTTTTCAGAGTGTTTTTATCTTAATGTTAACATACACTACTATGAATCTTTTTTATGCTTAAAATTTTTAAAAAAGTTCTGAAGATATCGTGTCTTCTGAAAAAAAAAACTAATTGAAGAGAATAAACAGTTTAAATATAACTATATAACATGCTCGTGCCTATTTTAGCAATTATTCTAAGACAAAATAATGATACTTTGACAATCTGAATAACCATTCTTTAGACTGTTTGATGGAATTCCGAACTTTAAAAGTAATTTTAAACTTCACACAGCATATATTTGAATGTATATCACAACATATATTAGAATAGCGTGGAAATTAACCGTTAGTTTCTTTTTACACTTGATGCTGGCACATCATCCATATGAATCCTATTTGTTGTTGTTGTTGTTGGTTCCTATGGCACTTGCCACGGACAAGCCCGCTGTTCGAAGACAGCCGATTTAAGCCTGAGGGTGAATCCTATTTAAAAGTGTTTATTAATTTATATTTCAGATATCTACACCAAAAAATCGTAAAAACATCCGAAACAAATGAACAAATTATACCGTGTTCACATTTTTGAGTTCTTGTTGAGTTATACTTCGCATCTTTGTTTTAAACACAAAATATTTAATTGTTAGAAATTGATAACTTTTTGTTCCAGTTTTCAGTGAAGAGTTACTTATATATCATGATCTGTCCATGTCTTGTATATGGATGCAAATAAGTTTTAGGTTATGGCAATTATAGATTAATCAAGAGTAATACAAAATGGTACAATATTAGTGACTTTACCCTTTCTGCATCAAAAACAGCTGATGTCTATTTTTGCCAGAAATGAGATTCATATTTTGACCCTCAAAACAATACCAAGTGTGAAGTCATACCATTTATAAATGAGAATTTTCTCTCTGGATATTGTTAATAAACAATTTCACTCTCTTGTCTTAAGTAAAGCTCTAACGGAAAAAATGAAATATCAGTTAAAAGACTATATCTGTATAATATCGATCAGAATATTAAACATTTTAAGTTTTTTTAGATTATAGCTTGAGTAACATACATAAGTTCTTATAAAGAAAATTGTGGTATTCTCTGAGCTGAAGTAT
The DNA here is from genome assembly GCA_026543865.1 of Argiope aurantia. Classification (NCBI taxonomy): domain Eukaryota; kingdom Metazoa; phylum Arthropoda; class Arachnida; order Araneae; family Araneidae; genus Argiope; species Argiope aurantia. Next base: position 88,899 of record JAPMOR010029347.1, read on the forward strand.
ATTTCTCAGATTTATGAGTCAGAGAAGAAAAGTGTTTCACAAAAACTGGATTCAATTCATCTCGCAGAGCTCCAAGTTTGCTCTGGAGCTTTTAAGACGTTTCCCATGGAAAGCCTTCACGCCGTCTATTGTGACCTGCCATTTAGTTAAAAAATTCAGATGCCGTATCATATTATTATTTTTGAACTGAATGGAATTTGTTTTAACTCCTTTTTAGTTTGATTGCAGAAGGCTAGGAAGTCTTTCATACTTTTGTGTTTTTTAAAAAGAGTTCATTATATGCTTTCAGAATAAATATACTTTATCTACATACAACTCCATAGCCAGAAAAACACTTTTCAAATCAACAAATTTACTTTGAGCCTGAATAACTTTCTTTCAATCTATGAAGATGTGTCAAAATAACCAGCTTGTGTCTTTGTTGCTATTGTTTCCCCAAGCCCTATTTTTTCTTTTAATTTTCCTTTTTTTCTGTTTAGTTTTTTTAGCAGAGATCGTTTGTATTTTATATGGTTTAGAAGAATTTTTTGACATTCAGTAAAATAAGGCAGGCATAGTCAACATGCATTCATTAAGTTCTGAATAGTCCCTTAATTCGTTTATCCTGTGATTCATAATTTAATTTTAAACTGTTAACGAGCGGCATCCCGCCCTAGGGGCAGCGCGTCTTCCTTCTGATCTGGACGTTTTGGGTTCGAGTCGCGGTTCGGCCATTGTTGTTCTTTACCTTGTGTTCTCTCTGTGAGGTGTGTGAAAGAGACTCCCTGTAAAAAGGGGTTGTGCATGCGAGTGTGTGAGTGACATCTTCAGATGAGCTAGAACTCAGACTTCCTTGTCCTTGGATTCTCAGGGGCCTTTACCCTCAGCAGCTACAGAATCCCCCTTTCCATTGTAATGCGTAAATGACATCATTATCATCAGATGCTTTGCAACTTCTTTAAAAACCCATTTTTCATGACTTCACTCTTATGGTCTACTTTTTAACATCTCATGTTGAAACTAAACTCAAAGAGAATGTGGACTTAATTGCTAAATTAGTACCTATTCCAACCAATGTTACTGTCCCGAAAAGTGATTTAAAAAATATTTTCAAATGTTTTTTCATTCCCAAATGTGAGATACAGTGAGACATTGAAACAAATTAACTTCAAACAAATTAACAAAGATTAGACTTCAGGGGACCAAACATCTTCACCATGCCTAACGAATAGATAAGAAGACAAAGTCTTTCTGTAATGAATACCAGATATGGTGACATTTGCTTCTAGGAGAACACCTAAATGTTTTCCAATATAGAACTGCCAAGTACATTGTCAGAATGCAGAAATTATCAAGTGTTTGTAATTCTCCTAGAATTTCAATATCAGCTTTGCTTGATAAAGCACTTATATCCACTTCTTTGTATTTTAAAGTTCTATGTTTATCCACTCATTTAAATTATGCTAAAATTTTAAAGTAACTTTTTTACAACAGTTTTATTAATTCTTCTATTTAGATATGATTTTTGGAATAATGTAATTAGTTTGAATATTTTTTACGCACAAAAAAAAATCAAAACGTAAACAAACACAACATTAATTCTGAACTAGCATTTAAATTCAAAACTTCAGAGCTAAGAAATAATCTTCCTACTTACATATTTAAAACAAAATCTGAAACGAAAGAAAACAAATGCAACTATCATTCAATATGTCCAGGATGGCCGAATGGTTATGGCATCAGATCCTTGTGCCCTCAGATTGGTTCATTCTCCGTGAAGATCAAACGATTATTCCCGGTGTTGAACGGGGCAATGCATTTATTAAAAAGGAAAAATTTCGGGAAATAAATTCAAACAGAAATACCACAGCTGTCGAAATAACTTCAATAGCAATGCAAGGCCGAAATAATAAGGCAAGTGAGAAGTCCATGTACACAATGGCAAACGTGTGATATGAGTCTTACCGGTTCTACAAATCTGCATATTCCATCCCTAAATACGTTGTTTTTCATTGAGTGAATCTGTGAAAGGGCTGCAGACATCTGATTCACTGTGGTGTTCGCAGGTTCGATTCCTGATCCTAGATAAAAAGTGTTCCTGTTGATTTACTTTTAAAGTTTAACATTATATTAAATTCTGCACTTAATTATGGCGTACTGGCCTAGGAGTAGCTTGTCTTCCCCATAATCAGGACGTTCCGGATTCGAGTCTTGGTTCGGGTTTTCTTTTTCCTTACCTTGTGTTCTATCGGTGAACCCCATCCCCGTAAAAAGGGATTGTGCAAGCGAGTGTTAGTGTCATCTTCACATAAACATACAGTCAAACTTCTGCTTTCTGGTGCTCCGGGGTCATTACTCTCAGAAGCTACTGCAACTCTCTTTCCCCGATCTCTTGTCTTGGTTGGCACTGGTGTTCAATCCAAGGGAAGGATAAGCATGAGCAACAATTATAGTTAGTCTATTTTAATTATATTTTAGTGACGTCATCTTTTAAAGTAACATTTGAGAGGGCTCTTTTAGGGCGGAATTCCTAATTTTGAATAATGGTTGGATGGCAAAATTGACGCCAAAGAAGCTGGAATCCACCTCCCCAAACTTCCTTACCTTCTCATTTAGTATTTTTAATTTAAAAGTATTACTTTACGTTTCCTTGTCCTGAGACGACCATTTTTCGACGATTCTATCTCACTAAGGGGTGAGACAAGGAAAGGATTAGCAGAATTCCGGAATTCTTTGCCATTCTTTGGTCTTTATTTCCACCCTATTAGATACTTTTTCGTTCCATTTTTTTTTTAAATCTTTCCTCTCAACCCTATTTTGCCTAATTAAACCCATATAAACATATGCGCAAAAGAGCGGATGGTTTTAGAATTCGTTAGCAAATAATACATTTACGTTTACAAAACAAATATGAATCCAACCCTCTTTCAAATTTCTTTGGAAATATTATTGTTTGGAAAACCGTTATTTCAAAATACAATAATGAGGGAAAGCATTTGAAATTTATAACATTGTAAAATTGTTTGTTTTGATAAGGATGCACATTATCCGGATTCTGGACTGAAATATTTTTACTTTCTCGTATACGAAATCAGAGGAAGTATCGTAATCAAATTCGAATTTAAAAAAATTCGAACTCCAGATTTTGACGAATCTCCAGGTTTCAATCCCCCCTGAGTCCGAAACATTTGTCTGCGTTATGTCTGTTTGTCAGTATGTCTGTGAGTCTGATTACGCAAAAACGCTTTGAGCTAGAATCTGACATTTGCTTTATAGAATTACGTCTGAACTTGTAGATTTCCATCAAATTTTGAACGAAATTCATTCACAATTAATTTGTTCAGCTGGCTCTTCTTATACCTGTGAATTCGGTAAATATAAAACTCAAAGAATTCGATAAATGAAATTTAGTGCACAGGTTAATTCTTTGTCATTCTTTGGCCTTGATTTCCACCCTATTGGTATTCCCTATTAGTCCACCATATTAGTATTCAGTATCTACTTATTTCCACCCTATTATTATTTTTACCCTATTAGTATTCAGTATCTACTTATCAAATTTTGAACCAATTTGTCGATCAATCTGTATTTTCGCATACATTTAAATGCACTAACTCATAAAAAAAATAGCTTAAATCAAGGAAATTCGGTATGTTACCTAGTGTTATGATATGTTTGTTATTGTTGTGTTAATATGTTGTGTTGTGTATCTTACATAGCGTTATGTGTTATGTTGGGTATGTTATCTTGGGTTTGATATGTTATGTCGCAAAACTATAACTGTAGTTTTGTAAAAAATTTCGGCGGCAATCGGCCGTGAAAAAGGCTTAGAAAATACATATTCACGATAAATATTCAGTAAAATAGGATCTTATAATAATCTCACAGTCACAAATTTTCAGAACAAATAATATATAAATCTGCAGTGGACGAGAAGAAATTATTTTATTCGTTTTAGCCCTTTTTAAAAACGTGATACATTAAAAAATGTTTTTTTATAAATAGTTGTTAACATAGTATAACTTACTCCTTTAAAACAATTATCAATAAGTGTCGTTACTAGTGAAGTGCTAATTTTATAACATTTAAGCACCTTTGTGGATACTTTTTTTTTCATTTAAACTATATTGAAACAAGACATTAAAAGGTACCTACAGTAGTATAAATACCTACAATTGTAAAAGTTATCGTAGTTATTCATATTTGTTCTGATAAAATACTACAACGTACTCTATCCTTATAATTTATTCTTGGATGAATTATGTATAAAATAAAATAACTATCTAGCATGGTTTAAAAATAGAAAACTGATAATTCATAAGAAAAAATCGCTTCCAAATTTTGCCACATTTCCTTCAACAAACGATAAATTCACCCTTCACTTTATATCTTTCCAGCCGATGCTGAAAATAAGAAAACTATGCATCAATCCACGCAGTGAAATCTCGTGACTGTGTGCTTATTCATGTTAATGCTATTTTTCGGGCGTGCGTGACCCAATTGAACTCGACGTATTTATACACCTCCGCTTTTGTTAAACGTGGTATTATGTGTGACACCAGACACTTTCTGACACAAATGACGAATGTGGATATTCCCAGAAAATGGGGAATTATTTTGTTCCAATGAATAACTGTTACGAAAAGGAAAGATGGTGGTTATACTGAAAGTTTCAAACTTTTTAGAAACGTGTTTCAAATTTGAAGTGTTTGATTTAGTTTTTATTTGATTTTACAATGAACAGAACTAAAGCATCTCAATTATGATCACTTATCAACTGTTTACATTCCCGATGTTTGAATATTTATTCCCTCCCCCTCAACAGAAATAAGCACTTCCATATGAAGTAAAGTAAAAAAAAGGGGAAAAAATGAAAAAAAAATTTCTCAATAAAAGAAAAGGAAAAAAAATTCCTTTAGTATAATGTCATTTACTGAAAAAAACTTTTGATTAATAGTATGAGATTCTTTTGACTATTCAATACTGTTGATTCTCTCTTCTATAATAATAAAAAATATATTCTGCTAATATTTTATTTTCAGTGATGTTTTATTTTAATAATTTAAAAAATAATTTAATTTTTTTAATAAATTTTATTTTTTTATCAGATTTATTTAATAATATTCATTTCAATATTAATTATAAGTCTTTGATAAAGGATTTTCTGGTATTTCTCATTTTCATTTCCAATTTCTTGTTCTTAACATTCTTCTATACATTATTTTGTAAAGTTAATGTTCTAGAGGAAGCCTGAAAACATGGAACTGGATTTTTAAAGTTAATTTTTTTAATAAAATCTCACAAAAAATAATTCAAAACTGCTATCTATCTTTAGTAACATTATAAAGCACTATAATGCTACTATATCGTCAAAGACTTAATCAGTTTTCCATACTTATTTCGGCGCTATAAAAAAGAATTGCATATTTCCACTTCCTTTTACTTTAAAAGTTATAAATGAGCAAATGATTCAACCCTTTGAAATCGTTTTTTCGTTTCTTCATATTCCTATAAAAATTAAATCATAATTAGTATTTGTTCGAATGTTTTCTGGATATTTCAAAGATAAAGTAATTTGGGGATTTCAAAATTCCTATTCTTAAATCCTATGTCTAAATGTACTGTTTATCTGCTTTAAAAAAGTCCTTTTTAGTTAGAGTTTTACAGAATTGAAAGAATATTAGTGTTATTCCATGTAATCGAAAACATTGCAGATAAAACTATCTGTAAAAGGATTTAAATTACTTTACTTTTATACAGTATTCAATTTAAGAGGGGGGTGGTCACTAAGTCACTTTATACTTTCCGAAAAAGTCGATTTTTTTTTTTTTTTTACCTTTAAAATAGAAAATATTTCACTAATAACGAAACTGTACAATGTGAAATGTTCAAAAAGCTGAAAGTTCAATCAATTAAAAATATAAATGATTGAGGGTCCTATAATAGAAAAAAAACAATTTTTTTTTGCGTTTTTTACAAAAAAAAATTGTTGTTATTTTCACATTTCTATACGCAAATATAAAATTCTTCATATTGCTATTATATGAAATCTTCTATTATAAATTTGCAATCTATTAAACATATCTTTATTTACTTTTATATAGTAGCATATTTTAAGAGGTTTTTAATACTAAAAAATATCATGTGCTTTTTAAATTGTTTTAAGCTATATAACATTTAATATCTTTAAAAAATTTGCAATAAAAAAATTTGTTAATGAAAATAATTCAGTTATTTAACCTATTTTCTTATAATGTGCTAACTGTTTGGTGATTTTATTTAATTATTTTTCTTGCGCACACCTATTTGTAAGGAGATTAATGCATTATGCGTCACAACATATTTTAGATTTGTTATTAAAAAAACAAATATAAAAATGAAATATTTTATGTTGTGTTATGATGAAAACATACAATTCTTTCGATCTTTATATAAATAAAAGTCATTGTGGCTACGCAAGTATGTTCCACTTTCATTACTAAGTCTTCCAGCGGGATTCATCAAATTTTGCACACTTGTATAAAACATGAGAAAGAATACTGTCAACTTTTCACAATACAGAAATTACCTAAATATTCACTTAATCAGAAATTTTGACTTTTTTCACACTTTGAATTAGTATACCAATGTTGTTGTTGTTTGTTTTTTTTGAAATTTCTGTTTTATATTAATATCTCTTTTTGGGATGATTTCATTTATCTTATACTAATTATTTAACCATGCTTAAAACTAAAGTCACTGGCTCAAGCAAAGACAACCTTTCTTTTACTTCAGTATTTATGATCAAAATTTGCTGTACAAATACAATCAATACTAACCCCTTCCGGTAAAATGACGAGTTTAGATCGTCATCGGTTTTTCAGGCCTATATAGCACAATGACGAGCTATACTCATGAGGCAACTAAAGTTACTTTTGGATATGATAATAAATTCCGTTTAAAATTTCTACTGTACTGAATCCGTCAGCACTTTTATTATTTATATCGATATCTTGGATCACTATCACTTATTGTTTACCATTATATTGTCTTGGTACAAGTTAAGGCCAAATTGTTATTAGTAAATGAATTTCAGTATAATAAACATTTAGTGTGAACATCTGTCTTACTAAAGGAAAAAAATGTTGTGAAATAAACACCGTAATAATATGAGTAGTACAGACTTAGAAGATCAAGGTTATTGGAGGAATTCAGAAAAATCAGAAGAAATAAGTTTACATTTACCTGATACTGATAATGAAACTAATGATAGTAAAATATTACCAAGAAGATAAAAAACGTGCTGAGAAACTAATAAGTGATATTAGTAAATGCTACGGAGTCATAAACACACCATCAGAATGGATTAGATATTGTGCTGAAATAAAAAAAAATTACAGGAGTGCCTGGCATAAACGCGAAAACTTCGGGCCAATCCGAAATCATCAGAGATTTTTGAAGAAGTATTGAATATGAATTTACGAATTACAGTTATATCTATATCAATACCCTAATTTTAATTAACAATGTGTAGGAGTTATAAAATAAACTAAATTTTCTTAAATAAAAATTAAATGGTTATTTCATGCACAATTTTTCATTATTAAATATTTCTGGAAGGAGTTAATAACTTATGGAGAACACTAGCTATCTGCGATTTTTGAAAATCTTCTCGTTCAGTTGATATTCTAATTTTAATCAAAAGTAGACGATAAAGATTTCAGATGATGAAGTAATCTTGTATATTATAACATTTCGTATAAAAAATAGGTTTAGAGTTAAAAATGTTATACATGAAAGAATTTTAAACCCGAGTAGCGTCTTGTATATCAACTGATACATTATTGTTTACTTGCAAAAACCCTTATAGTTGCAACTCAAATTTTGCTGATTCTCATTTATTTTAAAGTAATAAAACATTAAATTCAAATCGAATTCGGCATATTATTCAAAAATACTTTAACTTACTTTAATTTTCATTCTTACTCTGACTGCAGTTGTTCTCTACCATCCAATCTTCATCATTCCGAGTAAGAAACGATCCTACCTTCACGTACCTTAAATAGATGCCGCATACATTTGCACAACACCTCTCCTCCCAAATTTAATTAAACTCCCCCGATTATCAGAGCTTGGTGTATAGGTTAACTGCTCTTTGTTAATAACCCCGTATGTCTTTACCATGACATTTATGATGGTGAATTGCACCATCTATGCATGATCTTTTACGACACCGCACTCTTCGTAAATGGTGGGCTGTTGTTTAAGGTCTATTGCTTTTTGTGTCGTGATTTGTAAGGGAAGGCAGGCAATAAATTTGGCATGAAAATATTTGGAATCAAAAAAGAATGAAAGCGTGTTCCTTATGCATAAATTTACTGCTAGTCAATCGAATGAACGGAAACTTTACTTATGGGAACTTTTTCCAGTATAAAAGTTAATAGATATGGCAAAATAAAAAATAAATTCAGTATGGGAATTTAACAGTTAAATGGTATAAACTATAATGAAAGTTATTTAAAAATAATACTAGAAAAAATTGGGAAAAAAATAATGTAAATGGAGCAGTTAATAATGTTGGAATACGAACAAATTGACCGTTTTATACACTGCATTCAGTTTGTAGAGAAAGTAATAAAATTTTGCAATATTAAATCAGATTTCAAAAGTAGTAGAAATTTCCGAAAACAGCTTTCTAAAACCGAATAATACTAAAACAACAATTGTATGCGCAGTAAAACGAAACGCATTGTTTCTGTTTTAACTGAATTTCTTTCTTTTATTATACATTGGAAAAATGCTTGAATTCAGGGAATTTTATAGTTTAAAAATAAGGCCATCGTAAATATCTTAAACGAAATGGTTAAAACAAATTTTGTTATTTTGTTGTTCGAAGAAAATTTTATGATTGATTAACATGGCCTTTTTCTTCTATTGTTTGATTCCAAATCCAAGAAGCATTTCTGAATATTCTGATTCCTGAGGATATTCTGAAAGTAATTTCTTTTTCATCAATTCGCAGAAAACAATTTAAATGAATTTCGCGTTCTACCTATATTATTAATTAAATAATAAGCCTCGTGATCGTATGCTATGCATTGTCTTATTTTCATAATTAATTTGTCGATCAAAATAATTAAGTCATTCTTATATGAAAAATTGCGATGCAAAAGTTATGTATAATGCATAAATATTTCCCTTGCCCTATGAACTATTAGCTTAAATTAATATAATAGTAAATTAACAAATAGGAAATATAGGTAGGAAGTTAAAATATTAAGTAGGTAAGTAAATAGTAAAATAATTTAAATTCATTAGCGATAAACGTTTTTAAGAGTTTTCTCATATTTAAGATATTTGATATAAATATCTAAGAATTTACTTTGAAGTAACATCTTTTGTTTTCTTATGTCAAGTTATAATAAACTAAGCTCATTTTCTGGTTTTATTTCATTAAATAATAAGACTTACAATAGAACTATTTCCCAAATGTTATTTAAATTATTCTCATTCTTCCTTCTGAATTCTATTTTTGGAACAAGATAAATTTTTATACGTGAAAAGATTTTTTTTATATATATAGTTATCTAATACTAACTTTGGAAATCAGTTAGTTTGCCGAGATTATTGAGTGCATTTAATTTCAATCAAATCTTTCATGAATGAGTTGATCTCTTGATTCCTTCAAGAAAGGCTGTGACAACTATCCAATTAAAGGTGCGACACCAAGACTTCATAAAGCTATAAAAACTGTTACGACAAATTGGTACTATTAACTATACAGATTCTTAAATTTTGAAAATAAATGAAAATATATTTTATGTGATAATATGCATGAGAGTTGTAACCAACATTTTAATTAGAATTTTCAAAAAATATTTCTGAGATAGCATTTTCGCCCTTCAAATTATATTTGTATCAGATTTGGTAGTTTTAGGCAAATTTGATTGTACTGTAAAAAAAACTAACACACACACACACATTCTCATTTATTATTTATAAAATCAATAATTAATAGAGTTAAAGACAGAAGCTGAATATAATTGATTTTTGATAGTTAAAATATATATTTTTAATTTTATTCATTTTAGCAACTTTCAGTATTCAAATTATATACAATATCAAAGGATTTTCTTTAGTATATCATAATTCTTGTCCCCTTTCTAAAAAGAGGTATATTGAAAATAATACTTTTGATTTTAATGGATTTTGTAACCTTAAATATTTTCCATTTGCTTTGAATTTGTACATTTTCAAATATGATAATTAAATTACAATTTCGGCATCTCATTGCTTTTTTTAACTACTTATGTTAAAGTATTTATGTATAATCACATATAAATTTCTGTATAGCATTCAAAAATATACAAAGGTTTTTTAACCATTGGTAAAACTTAATTTAAAATTATTTTGACGTTATAATAAAAGGCATTTGTTAAATGCGAATTAAGCTTAAACGCTAGATTTCATCAATTTTAAAATATCCTTAATTACCTTAGTTAGATTCCATTAAGAATTTTCATTTAGCTTTAATTCGTTTTCTTTCAGAATCTTTTTTTTTTTTGAATTTAAAAAAAATGCATTTTTATGCTGATAATTCAAATTTGTTTTTGTTTGTTTGTCTGCCCAATATCTTTTAAATGATTGATTCTAAAACCATGTTCTTCAAACAATTCCAGACGTTTCCTGCTTCCTACTAATATATTCTATTTCTGAATTCTTTAAGCTAATATGTAAAACTAGTGTGTTTTTGTAGCTTCCCCAATGCAAGTTATTTCCTTTGTTAAACTCAGTTTCCTACTTGCAATTTCTGGACATATAATGCAGCTGGTAAATTGATCTTACCACATGAGCAGCAGCGCGAAACACTAATTTGTCAGCCGTTTGCTCGCTTTCTAAATGCATTCGATTTTCTAGAAGCAAGGTTATATTTCCACTCAAATACCATAAAGATTTCGTAGAAGGGAAGCATATAAATAGTATTTTCTAGCAGAAAATAGTATATCCAAGAATTACAATAAAAAATCTTATCTTCGCTGCTTTTGTAGATTATTTTCATGCTGAAGCAGAGAGCTTATGAAATGTGTCACGTTTACATGAATAAATATCGTTGTTACAGCATTATTCATAGATATAATGCAGAGTTGACAATCCTTTTTTTTTCTGCTGCTTTGCTGTTCTGCTGAATGTGCTACCGAATGAACAATAATGTTAAAAATAATTCATGGAGTAGAAGAAAGCTTATGAAATACGACATGTATATGAAAGTAAATACATAATCATTTAAGCATAATTGATGGGCTTACTACACAGATGATAATTCTTCTTCTGGCATTTAATAGAACATAGTTCTACTGAATACTGAGCAGCTAAGTGTTAAAAATAATTCACACAGTACTACTAAATGTTCAGGTCCTAAATGTTAAAAATAATTCATGGAGACGAGAAGAGCTTATGAAATGTGACATATATACGAAAATAAATATTTTCATTACTGAAACTTTAAAGGGCATATTAAACGCTTGATAATTCTTCCTCTGGCATTTAATAGAATACAATACTACTGAATGTTTAGATAATAAATGTTAAAAAAAATTCATGGAGAAGAACAGAGCTTATGAAATGTGGCATATAAACTAAAGTAAATATTTTCATTATTATACGTATAATAATTTTCCGTCAGGCATTTAATTAGAGAACTACTGAATGTTCTGCATCTAAATGTTAAAAATAATTTATGGAGAAGCAGAGAGCTTATGAAATATGGCAGTATAAGAAAATACATATTTTCATTATGGCATCATTAATACGCTTATTATACGTCTGGATAATTCTCCGTCTGGTATTTAATAGAACGCAGTACTACTGAATGTACAACAACTAAATGTTAAAAATAATTCACGGTGAGGAAGATATCTGATGAAACATGGCAGATTTCTGTGAATAAAATTAGCATAAAACTTGAACGTGAATATGTAATATAAAATTAGCATGGTTGATCTGCTACATTTTTAGTTCATACACAATGATAAAAACATCATTTTAATAAGGACATAGAGTAAAGATTAATATTTGTAAAGAGAAACAGATCGGCGTAATGGATTGTATCATTACATTTCACGAAATAAGAAATTATGTAGATTAAGTCAACCATCTAACTCTCCGACCCGCCCGAAGGCACACGAATTTAAACCATAAAACTGAATGACCAGACCGCCGCAACAGCAATTGGCGGGAACTGTGGTTGAGTCCTAAAGGCCATCACCGGCCACGGTACAACCCTTCCCGAAGGAAGTACGTCCCGTGATCGATGGGAGGACCTATTAGTGTTCCCTCCAGGGTGGCGAGATCCAACCACCATGCCGGAAGCATCTCATCCTCATTTCGAGGTGCCCCCCGGGGGGTAATTATGTAGATTAAAGCTGCTCTGAAAGGCTTTTCTTTTCAACTGGGGCATTGAATTATTTCATATAAGTTTATGAATTCTTGAATGCATATGTTTAATTCAATTTGAGTCTATGAGTTTTTTGTCTATTCCTCAGTAAATTTCTTCAAAGGAACTCTCACACAATATAAAATATGAAATTCCTGTGGTACTAAGAAATGTTAATTTCCAGGTCAATATAATTTACTTTTTTTAAAGTACTGTCCAACTGCAGAATATTAAAATATTAAACTTCCGTTCTGCTTTTTTTATAATTAAAATAAGACATAAAACGTTAAAGATATAAAAATAGATTCAAATCGATTTCGAAGCCTCTTGATTTTAGTAATGTTTTATTTTTAAAAAAATAGCGTGAGAAATATCAATAGATTCATGTTAAGATACATCTATTTTTAATAGTCCTAGCATTTTGATGGAGTATGAATTAATATTATTTATATAAGAAATAAGGAATAAAACTCATGTTTAAATGTTATATAAAAAGCTATATTCTGCATTTCAAAATTTATTTATTCCAAAAATAATTAAATTAATTTTTCTATGTTCTAACTAATGCAGTCTAGTAATTAATTTTAGTTGTGAAAATAGATAGGTAAGAAAATAGTAATATAATTTGGATAATATTCCGATGCATGTTATTGAACATACATCTTTCTAAAAATAAAATAAAAATTTAACTAAGCTTAAATTTTGAGCAATTTTATTTTAATGTCATTTATAATCTGAAATATTTAATAATCAAAGAAATTTTGATCCCTCCCAATTTCTACTCTCTATTTTGTAGTATCAAAAATAGTTACCAATAAAAACAATGTGCTGCCATCTGTCGCTAAAAAATTTTCCCACCTCATCATGGATTTTATATGTTTTATATTATATGAGAATTATTAAAGAATAATCTCCTAATCTCCAAACTATGCTTGTCTGCGTAATTAATAAAAGCATAAAGCTTAGCAAAATATTACTTTTTAATCTTCCATGGGACTCAGTGTCAATATAATTTTAGCGAATTTAATAAATCATAGGTTATAAAAATATTAATGAGATGAAAAAAGTAGAAAAGAAGCGTGATAAGGTTTAACTATAATATTATGGAAATGAATAAGGAAATTAAATGTACAAATATGATAACAATCCTTTTTGAAAATATCGCATGTAAGAACTAATCACTAATTCTAATTTTTAAAGCAATATCTTTTTGAATTTGATTGTCATATTTTTTTTTTTTTTTTGAATTTATCAGCATTAATTTAAATTTTGCTATCTTTCCATATCAATATTTTAATTGCGATATTACGTACAGTTTTTTTTTCTGAGATATTATTATGCTGTATGGCAGAATCAAAATATACTGCTTAAGAGGCGAATTCCTGGTGAATAATATAGGCAAGTATCCTCTCGTCGGAGATGAATAAGGTTGTCTTCGCAATCTAAACTGCTAAAATGAATTTTACAAAGGCATTGTGTTATTTACTATCCCTTAAAACTGTTATCAGTGCCGTCTTTTAACATCGTCATGATTCATTTTTAACTTTTTTGTTTCGAAATGCCAGCTAGGATCAATGTACAGGCCATTGAGAGTATTATAATTCTTTGGAGGAAAATTCTAAGATTAATATGAAGAAGATGAATTTCCAGAGAAATATATATCCCAAACTTAAAGATAAAACGCGCATATCTCATTTAACTGCTCTAGGTAATAAGATGAATGCTTTTTTCTCAAAATTCCTGAACAAATAGTCTTAAAACTATTCAAATGTGCCTTCTCTTCCATCTAAAGAACATTTTGGGATTGGTTGTTCTTGATAGGCTTCTTAACCAATAAATATGCTTTTCATCAACCTTGAATGACTTAATCGAGAAAATGTTGATCCTAAATATATTAAACCACCATTTTTTGTTGTTTTTTTTCTGTTCGATGCATTGCTATTATCCCTAGTCTGATCAATAGTTGTGAGTATAAAATATTTTTAGAATAAAAATAAAAAGCTTTCCCTTCTATATATATATATTTTTTTTTATTTCTTCAAAATTCACATCAGTAAAAGAAAGCTGTTATTTGTCAATTCTGTTAGACATTTTCGTTTTCAGGAGCATCAAATTTGTTGAATTTGCTATTTTGTTCAGTTTACAATTTTGTTGTTGAAAACTGTTATGGATACCCTGTTTTTTAAATATTCTGATGATTCATGATTTTTTAAGAAGAAATAATTTTATAAAGGAAGAAGAAAGTTTTTTTTTATTTCCTTAGAATTAGGTTGAATTTTAAAATAGTTCTGCATTAGAGCAAAATTTCAGCATTTCCCTTAAGCATATAGAGATAATTAAACGACAATTAAAAAACGGTTTCTCTGTAGGTTACATTATTCTAATATAATTCTATTAGATCTAAATTTTGCTACATTTTTAACCAATCAATATTTTGTTACATGCTATTTTAACGCATATTATGCACAATAGAACGATCAATTAGTAAATTTCTTAATAATTTTAGGCATTATGAGTTTTTCAATCACAATAATAGCTACTAATATCCCTTTATATTACTACAACATTTTCTTTTACCATGGCAACTGTTAATCTCTGAGTATTCATTCAATATATCAGAATAAACTTTCAGAATGAACTATGTTTATAATAAATAATTTACTAATTTCAACATATTATATGAAGATTTTATTTGTTTTGCAGGTTTTTTTTATTTTATCTCATGTTAGTACGCTTTCTAAGCTGGTACTTTCAAAAAGACTGCATTTTTTTTTTTTTTTTTTTTTTTTTTTTTTTTTTACTAAAATAAGAGCAAGTTATTAAATTTATTCCAAAACCACCAGCTTTTGTGAGTTCAAGAATGTATGAAATAAAAAATAATAATTTGGCGCCTTTCAAGAATTGAAATATATTTTATTGCTTACAGTTACAGTATAAAATATCAAAAATATGCAATAAAAGATCATTCTTTCTCAGGTTGTGAAAGAATATTTCATTTGAGCGTAGGAATCTCAACTGCATCTGAAAGTAAATATAAAATTCATGTGAATCATAATATAGATAATAGCTGCAATATTTTCAAGAAAATTCTATTACTACATTGCCTTATGTGGATACAATTTAAAGGAAATTCGTAGAGAACCTTAGAACACTGCTATTGAATTGTGAAAGCATTACGATCAAAGCCTTTCTGAGGTGAGTTTTGAATTATGTGACTGAATTTCTCCCACAAATGATATCAAATTAATTTGATTTAAAATGTGCATCTAAAATTTTAAATTTTTTTAACTATAATGCTTTTGAAATGTGAGTATTTCATCTGTTTGATACCAAAAATATAGCGTTTAGCTCTATATTACTATAATAATAAATGTTTTCATGTAATTTAATTATATAAATCAATTATTTTATCCACATAAATTTACAAACATTTTCGTAGAAAAAATTTTCATCTTTTAATAGATATTTTTAGTTTTCAATCAAAAATAAATTTGTCTCCTTTTGACATGCAGAATATACTTAATTAAATTTTAAAATGTTGCTATAAGTTTTAGAACATCAAATATATTTTAAAAGTTCCCTATAATTGTTAAGTAAACTTGTAGTAAAAGTTTTGTATGTGAAATGATATAAAGCATGTTTTTTTTTTATGTACATATCGACAACTCTGAATTTAATTTCTTTTACAATGAAGCCAAACTGAATGCTTTAATTGTTATTTCTTTGAATGCTACAAAAATGTCTCTAAAATAAATTGTATTTTTGAAATATACTCCCAGTTCGTTAAATATTTAATTTCGAAAATCAGGACTTAAAATTCATGCCATTATAGAAAACAATATTTTAAAAAATCTATATCTCAAAAAATTTTAATTTTTTTTAATTAAATATTAGAGTAAAAATAATCGTTAGCAGATGATAATGTTTTTATTCAAGGATTTTATTCGATATAAACAAGATTAAAATTTTCTTACCTTATATTCTTAATAAAATTTCTTTCCGTATTCCAAACCTTTCTCAGTACCTAACTCTTTCCCAAATACGATCTCATGCCCCAATTTTTCAAGACCTAGCTCTTTTCCAATGCTGATCTCATGTGCCGATTTTTCAAGACCTATCTCTTTTCCAATGCCAACCTCGTGCTCTTTTCCCTTAATAAGAAGTGGATAATAATACAGATATGGCCATGCTATCGCCTTCTCAGCTCCAAGTTTTTTCAATTCTAAACCATAAAGTCCTTTAAGTTTTTCAAGACCAGCTCCGTATTCCAAGCCAAGCATACCTTGAGCCGTTGAACATAAGGCAAAGATGGCAATGGAAACAATCTAAAATTTAATTTAATTACGTAGTTTAAATAAACAGTTTATGCATTTCAATTTATGTTTCAATAACAATCTAAAGAATTTCATGTGACGAAATTATTTGTCCTCGAGATTCTGTCATTGCGCTAATTATTATAAAATAAAGCAGCTTTCTAAGTTATTTCAAAATCTGTTTATCACTAAAAATATTAAAGAAATTATAAAAATTGCATTAATAATTTTACGAATATTGGTGAGATGCAAAAAATATCAGTCTAAAAATTTGAGCTAAATAAATTGTATCTCTGTAAGATTCTGTAACTTTGCTAAGGAGTGTGAATCAAAACTTTTTATCAAATAATCACATAAAACTGTTTATTATTTATAAATGATGCTTCCCAAAACATTGTTTAGGAGATATTAAATAGTTTGAGATACTAATTAATAGTTAAAAGGGACATTTTATAATTTAAAAATATAATTAAAAAAACTTATGAATAAATAGGTACAGTCGTCAACAAAAATAATGGGACTCCTTTATAACTTTGCTATTTATTATTGTATCTTCATAGAACTGGTGTTGATGGAAATGTATAGTGATTAACTGGCTAATTAACATATACAATTAATTAGTATCTCGAAATTTCCCCATTACGTCTACCAGTTGTTTTCGTTTAATCGATTGTTCATCATGAAAAAAAAATTCTAAGCTTCCAATGAAAATTTCAAGAGTTATAAGCTTTTTAAAAATGGCGCATCCAACGTTAAATGAATCAGAAAACTTATAAGGATATCTCGGAAATTGTATTTCTCAATTTTTTTTTTTTGGTTCATTTAAGGAACATAATTTTGTTATACAAATTTATCAAATAAATTTCAATATTAAAAAGAAATAATATTTTTATAAATTTGAAAACACGGCTGTGATGATAAAATGAATTATAACACAACCAAATTTCTACATGACATCATTAGAATACTAAAATATTGGAATCCTTAGAATTACTTTCTTATCTGTAAATAGGTTTTTGAAATATTAAAAAAAAATGCAAACTTTCACTATCGATTGAAAACACCTTGACACAGCTATTTGTGGAAGGATTTTAAATTATTTCTAATTGTTTCCATCGATCTGCTCGTTGTGGTACACTAGTTTTAACTACTGTTATAAAATTGCCATTGGGTAATTTTCTATTCAAATTATTTTTATTTAATTTTTTTCTGTTATTAAAAATAAATACATTTAATAAATTGATACAAAAGAGGTGGAATATTAAAAAGAATTTCAGATTAGATGAAAGAATATTTGCGTTGCTTGATTGAGATATTTAGAAAGTCATTATATTTTATTGTCTCTTCTTCGAAGATTTAATAATTAATAACTACATGAATGAATAATGCACTTTTATGGGTTTTAAGTAATATACTATTACTGGATAATGTCACGCCGACAAATAATTTATTTAAAACATTAAATATTATCCATTCCTGATATATATTGAAAGGAAAACACATAATAGGTGATTTTAAAATGTTGGTTAAGAGCAGCTTTCGTATAAGAAACCTCGTTTTAACCAGGTTTTAAAATAATATAGTGTGACATATTCTTTTAAAAAAATATAATATACTCTTTAAAAAAATATTATGATATGCAAAATAATTTCTTCACGGTTATTGATAACAAATATAGCTTTCTTAAGCTTTCTGTAAATTAGATCTTCAAATAAATTTCAATTTCGTTTGTAGATTTACGCAAGAATTTAATTTTTAGATTGATTAGATTTGATTTTAAGAATACGATACAATATATTACGCTTTTATATGTTGATAATAAATTTTTCTCGTATAAATAATAGTTAAGAAATATCAGTACGAAAATATATCAAAATAAACTTACTAAAGATCTCATGATGCAGCAAAACTGAGACAACTTGATACAAGAACCAGAAGGTTTCTTTTAAATGTAATATCCAAGAGACAATTTACTTCGTATATAAGGTTCGTGGATATTTTCTTGGTCTTATATAGTCACTAAATAGCACAAAAAACATATACAAAGAGATATTCAAGGAAATATAAATTTGTCTGACCTTTGGAAATATGTACTAGTGGATTATAGACAAGATTACTTTAACACTTTTCTTTTATGCCAAGTATTTCGATTTCAACTTTCAAGGTTTTCTCCGTTAATCTATTCACCACAGACATCAGAAAAAAAGCTAAGCTGACTTTTATCACCTTTATTTTTGCAGTTATTTTATTAAGCTCAGATATTACATAATAATAGAGTATCACAACACATTTTGTTCACTAATCTTTGTCCTTCCTTGTAATATAAACTTATTATCTGATCAGTGTAACGGAAATAGTTTTTATTAATTCTCATATTAGCGGTTTAGAGATAATATTAACATGTTACCCAGTTCAGCCGGCGTAGCGCAATGAATATGTATACATGTTTTTTTTTCGGGACATTTTTTTATTGCAAGAACTTTAACATTTTTATTGCAGATCATTTGCAAATAACTGAAAATTACAAGAAATATAATAGTAAGAATAATGAGTAAGTACTTTATTATAAGTAAGTACGTACTTTAATATAATACAGTATAATGTATAGTTATTTTCATATGCTAAATAATTTTTCCCGTTTTAGATGTTACCTTTATAGGAAAACTACTTATTAAATGGTTCTTCTGACAAGACTTTGATAAAATTTCTGCAGAGCATCGTTCTTGTATTCTAGAACCCTAAAAACTACCATTCATTCAAAAGTTCACATAAAAGTTCACTATACCTATGTATCTTGTTAACATAAAAATTAATTTTCATAGAACTTTACCTCACTGGGATATATTATAAGAAGAGTAAAAATTTTGAATGAATTCATAGATGGGCTATCTAGATAAAAAAAAAAAGTTGGAAATGGTGGGGTGTAGAAATTTTCATTTCTCCATCATTTCTTTGAGACCGAAGATAGGAGATCAATAACTTTAATCCAATTAAAGTGAGCAACTTTTGTACTAAAAGATATCCGAAAGTGCAATTTCTTAGAAGCTAGGGACTGAAAAATAATTTTCAATCCCTAACCTTCGATTATTCAATTCCTACTATTAGTTCACACTCTCCCTATATGTATTTATATATCTTGTTCAAATTTTTAATCGTTAATAAAATAATTTTTATTAATCCACTCAAATTCAAGTACAGTTTTTTAAACTTGCAGTAGATGACACTTGATGTTAATACAGGGTGCTGTATTATTTTTTTTTTATTATTTTTTATTAATTTATTTTCAGAGAAAATGTTTCGTGACAATCATCATTATCAAATATGAACTCAGCGTGATAAATGTTTTGCCCTAAAATTTATAAATGAAATAAAAAATCTTGATTATTGCAATAATATATAATTCTCTAAATCTATATCATTTTGTATAATCATAATTTTTGCATCCTGTAATTGATTTTTAACTATTAATTTGGGTTTCTTTATTTAAAACTAGACGTCTTTGGCGACCAGCCGGTTCGCCAGTATTACCGCTCGCTACAATTTTCAATTAAATATTTTAAGTAACTGGTCTCTTAAAAGATTCTCAAACAAAACATTTTTAATCTTCAAATTTTGAAAGTCATACCAAACTTATACTGTTTCGATCGTTTCGTTCAATTTACTATATATATTTTGCTAATTTGTTGTCATTTCCGGCAAAACTTCAACTTTAATTTAAAATGTAAATGATGAAATTGCAATTAATATTAAGATATTTTTTAATAAAACCAGGCGTTTTATTTTATTTATCATCTTTATTGTTATTTATTAATTATTATTATTATTGAATATGAGTATTGCAAACAGAATCGCTCGGTATTTAAGTCTTATGTTAACTATAAAATATTTTTCATAATTTATGTAATATCTCAAACAATAATTCAACAAAAATTTCTCAGATTCAGCATAAAATTCAGTTTTTAGTTTTGCTTTCAAAATGATTGAAATGAAATCAATAATAATATTTTGTTCCTGCCTATAAATATATTTAAAAAATTATAAAGTCTAAATTTAATGCAGTAAGGTATCATATTCTGAGAAATATTCTGGACACACCAGATTTTAAATAAATGAATGAATGTTTCTATTTTCCACGATCAACTAAGACTTATTTATGAAGTTTTAAATGTTAAAAATTTAGAAAAACTCACCATTTTCTTAATCTTAGGCCAATTAATCTTGAGAAACCTGCGCGCTGATTGGCGTATTTTCTTTGAAGCGATCGATGGAAAATCTAAAATTATCCTTTTTTTATTGAATAGTGATATTCAGATTTTCATAAATCAGTCAGTTTAAGTGATTGGAAATTAACACTTAAAAGTCAGTGATTTAGTTGATTGGAAATTAACTCTATGACCACCATAAAATCTGTGCTTTCTCTTGTGGTGTATGCATTCTCCTTAATATCCGCTCGAATAAAACATCACATTCAAAAGTACTACATAGAACAAACACATCAAAAGTAATCATAACATTTCAATAGTTGCCAAAAACAAAAGAGAGAAAAATGCAATTAATAAGCAGACGATATTTAGAACAGTACAGATATTTAGACTGGAAAATGAAATTATCTGAAATTAACCACACGCGCAGACGATATTTACAAAAGTAAAAATATTCAAACCTGAAAAGGAAAATATATGAGTTATTCCATCAATAAATGCCATAAGTTTGTTTATATCTTCATTATTTTATGATTCATTAAACATCAAAATGGGTCCGGGACTAAATAACCAAACTGTATAGAGAGTGTAAAAGATCATAAAATAATTTTTCTTGAATTTATTTTTTAGAAAAAATATTATTTCATATTTGTTTCATTTCCTACAGACACGTGCCGAAAATTATATTTTTGCAGATTTCATTTCCAAAACGATTTAATTTATTTTTAATTGGAGCTTTAATCAATGTGATGGCAACACTTTGAAAAAAGCTAATTTTTTTCGCATAAATGCGAAACGTGCTTAATTTTTATTTTTATTTTTTACGAAAAAAATATTGAAAAACATAGTTAAATTATTTATTTAAAAATTCATTAAAAATAGAAATTTAATTTTAGGATTAAAACATTAGTATCATTTAAAAGATAAATTTTTGATCTTTAACTTGATGTAAAAATCTTTTTTGTGCGGTAATATTTTCGGAAATTATAGCAGAAACACGTCAAAATTTCGCTAAATTTTTAAATAAATAAAATTCTAGTTAAAAATTCGAAAAAATAACTACCAGGTGCACATTCCCGGCCACCAAGGTATACACGTGCCAAATTTGGTAGCTATAGGTTGAATGGTCTGGCCTGTAGAGCGCCAACACACACACACACATTGAGCTTTATTATAAGTATAGATTACATTGTGCTATGCCAGAATTTATAACAAATAAAAATCAATATACTGATATCAGTAAAATTTCTAGAATGAAATAAAAAAAAGTTTTATTGCTTGGTTTTTTCAATTAAATTAATGGTTATCGTTTTCTTTTTTTCTGGAATTGTAATTAAGTAATGGGAACAACAATCGAAACTATACTGCTTCTAAAAATTTCTACTCCACATAAAGTAATGGACTTTTGTCAATATGTTGTTTGATCCTTAATATAATTTGTGATACACGAAGCTAGAATTCGCAGCAGATGTTGGATGGTATGCGGCGCCATATTAAATAACATATCTTACGACTTTTAAAAATTAAATGCCAGCAGGTCACCGCGCTATGAACTTTGTTAGGAAGAAGTAACTTAAAACATCACTCAGCTTTTGTTGAATTTTAGTATTTCAGTAATTTAGTTTTAATGAGCTATTCTAAATTGTGCCTACCAGCTGGTTTGCCCGAGAATATACAAAATGTTTATGCGTAACTTATTCATGGCTCTTTCAAAAAAATTATTTTTAAGAATTAAATTATGGTAGACATACAACAACAGTACAAGTATAAGTACTGTTATTTCAGTACTTATACTTGTTTTCTCTATTATACACTTGGAGCTTGATAATGGAATCAATTCTCATGTCATGATAATGCCATTAAAAACTAAAATATATAACCTATCTTCTAATTGCCTTTTTGCTCTACTGTAACTTCCGCGGTTCTAATCTTCCTTTCTCGTATCTCGTGCAAACTGGATGAGCAGATAATAAACAAAATCTTATCTCTTTAACTTTTAACAATGCTCGAAAAGTATATAATTAAATTTTTGATGAAAATATGAAAGTTATTTTAACTTAATTGCAACAATGAAGTTCATTGGTACAAATAATGAAAGAAACATTTAAAAATTATATGGCAAATTTGAATTAATAAAAAGATAACGGATTGGAGTATAGAATAATGTAGAAACCCTTGTCGTTAAATATAATTTTCGAACGTAACCACATAAAAGAGCCAAATATTTCTTAATTTTAATTATACAAAATTCTAACTAAAATTTCAAAACAGTGCTTTAAGATGTACATTTTGATCTTTTAAATGATATATGTACCAATTTAGTAAGGATAGGTCAAAAGATCCGTCCTATAAATCTTCAACAAGACACATAAACACACAAAAATTATCTTTTTATTTTATTTTTTTTCGTGTTCGAAATATAATAAAAAGTATTGTCAAAAACTTGGAACACGAGATTTTAATAAATTTCCATGTTTAAGACTTCCCTTAGCTCGGAAACCACACTTCTTGCATTCTTTCTGCCCGTCTATATAACGATAGCTCAAAAATGTTTTGATCTAAAAGAAAAAAAAATGATATAAGAATTTTAGACTAAATTTGTAGATTTCAGCCAAATTTGGAACGAAATCTATTCAGAAGTCTGTCTGGCCGTCGAAGTGCACGTGAACTCGAAAACTACAATAAGCAAAAGGCTAGATAGATGTAATTTAGTAAACTGTTTTATAACTTTCGTTTTGTATCAAACTTCGATTCCAATGTGGTCGGAAAAAGAGCGTCCATACTAATATTTACACAATAGATTCAGTTAAAATGCTAGATTTATATCAAAGAGCTATATTTCGTAGTTGTTGCCATAGTTTCGTAGGTCCACAATTTTATACAAAGGGGAAGAGGATAATGCCTTTATTCGAGAATATGTTAGAAAGTGTCCGGGAGATGTCTCCTACTGATTTAAATATTAATTTCAAAATAATATTGATTTGGTGTATATCATGTAACTCAATTTAAAGTAAGAGAAATATATAAGTTTTTATTAATAATGCTTAATTTTTTCGGGATTATTAAAAATATATTAATTTAGCAAGACCACTACCAAAAATAATTTATTAATGAATTAACAAATTTATTTATTTGTCTAGTAAATTTATTAAAATTTTATTATTTCTATTGATAATTTTATTAATTATTATTATATTGAATATGTTAACTACTCCCTTTAGTAAGTCATCTGTAAAATTTCATACCCTTCTGATGAGTAATTAAAACTATAAATGGTTCTGGGTAGATGGAGTGAAAATTCTTACGTGCATTTTTAAGAAAAAAAGTGTAATTGTAAAGATATTAAAAGTTTTCCTTTTTTTATCACTACTTTCTTTGATATAGGTAAGTAATGTTGATGTTTACGATTCCTTCGGCGAAATATTTTGAAATGTTGCCCCAAACACATGGTGATAAATGCGTTGTTTTAAAAAAAAACTAAGCATTCTAAGGTCGATTATCTTATCTAAGAGAATTTCATATCTAAACAATATTTTGCTGCATTTTATTTTAAAATTTATTTCACATAAAAGCAAGATCGATTAATTAAGCTTATTACATTATATATATTGTGAATTTTTCCACGTTAAGAGGAACTGCAGTAATTGTTACTGCAGTGAATATTTAAATTTTAAGAGAGTATATGACACCTCTTAAAGGCTTCCTTTGTATTTATGCTTGTTTTATGTATTTAGAACACTAAAAACCTCAACATTATATGCATGATGTTTTTATGAAATCTGTTATTCAGGTCTTTTACTAAAATAAGTATAAAGGATTATATAAATTAGCCAGAAAACTCCAATTATTTATTTTATTTGAAAAATGTTTGAAGTGAGAAAAACATACATAAATTAACACATTTCAAGAAGATAAACTATTTTTTATTATTAACAATTACATTATATATATATATATTATTGTATAATTACAAATATCCATGTAAGAAGATAATTTCTCCCTGTTTAGGTGAATAACTTTTCATTCAGCTGTAGTTTGGAATCTCCCTTGCATCTGAAAGAAGAAAAAAATAGATTTTCTGTGAAATTTAATTATATTGTCAATAGTCTACAGAATTTTAATAGAAAGTACAGCGTCTCAAAAGCATTCCTATCTATGGTTATTTTCTCTGCTTGGCTTATTATTGGTCTGATTATTGATTTCTAAAGACACTTTTAATTAATTCGTTTGTATTTCCTTCATAAATAGAATAGAATTCATATAGTTTAATGTGTGCAGTTTATCTAAATTTATACAAGAATTTCTATAAAATTTATATTTAATGCTTTTAATGTTTATTGATATGACAAAAGCCTATTTTTACCATATTTAGCTAATTTAATATAACTGAATTAAGAATACATCTAATTTCAAGGATAAACCACGTACAAATGTCTATGTTCTCAGAACAACACATTTGAATGCTATTAATAAAAGTTTCTATCTTTTTATCAAATATGTACATTTCTTTGATTAATTAATAAATTAATTTAAATAATCTAAATTTTAGAATTCAGCATCTTTTCTAACTTAGTATGTAATTTTTAAATAAATAAGTCGTAAAATTTGTATGTGAAGCTGCGT
>JAPMOR010029347.1:126564-137591 GCA_026543865.1 Argiope aurantia
TCTATAAGTGCTTAAATATCTGAAGTAAAAGTAATCTTGGAAAGTAATCTAAAAGTTAAAAATTGATCTCATCGGAAAACGATCGGAGACTAAAAGCGAAAAATCTCACCCCAAAGCTCTCCTGCCATTAAGCTCGTCAAATTTCTACATCGCATTAAGAAAAGGTCTTTTGATACAACAAATGATTTCCTGAATTCCGGCTCGCAGTTTTGATAATTCTACTGTGGAATATGATCTAGTAATTACTGATAGACCTTCGACTCCAATAAAAGAGAGAGTCTGCCTTTCCGCTCTTGTGATGTAGTTTCTGAGAGACACATATAAAGGCGTCATTGTAATTTTACTAATTTTTACTTCATATAAAAACAAATAAAACTCATTTTTTCTTTGTTAAATTCATAATGTATTTCAAAGTAAAACTGATTTATGATGACAAGAATTGAATTCATATTATATAAAGTTTTTGTGAACTGGTTTACTGAAGATGGAAATCAAAATTCTGTGATCAGTATTTCGCATTTGATGCATATCAAGTAGTTGTAATCTGACTTCCTTTGATATAAAGTTTCTCTGATCCGGTTCACTGTAAATTCAAACTAAGATTAAATAGTTTTAATTTGTACGGTTTAGGTAATTAAGTTACATAGTTTTCTTAATCTGCATCTTTATAAAAAAGCGTATTTTTAGAAAAACGCATGGAATTCATCGTTATGAAAATCTCATTTTATAGTAAGAAAAATTAATTAATCTAAATATTGTTTAGAAAAGAAACAAATATGTTCATCGTTTGGTGTAATAATTATTAGAGATTCGTACAAGTTGTTTTATTTAATTCGTCTCTCTTTGATCGGGATTGGTTATATACAAAATTCCGTATATTTATAATTTTTTACATAGCTTCCAGCCACAAAATTATAAAAGTATGAAAACAAATGCTTATTTCAAGTGAAAGAAAATTTGACATTTTTATTCGACAAACACAGAATTTGGACAAAGCATCATAAGTTGCTTTGGAATCATTTGAATTGAAATTCCATATCCAATATTGCCGAACACAATAGGCATACTAATAACTTATAATCAAAATACATTCTTATTTTTAAATAAACTCTTTAGTAATAAATTTTCGAAATATTTTATTTATTTTTAAATTTATCTGTATGTTTGCTTTAATTATCTCTTACAAAGTCTAATCAACTTTGAAATAATTTTCTTCTGAGCACTAATTTAAATTTTTGCTGAAGCCATTTGTTATATAACATTCACAGTTATATAACATTGTGAATTTGATATTCATTTTTTTTTTGTATATTTCTGTATAGAAATTGCTCTTCAAAAAATCATCTAGAAAACTGATTTCAAAAAACTTTACTTCCTCAGTTAATGTACGAATTAAAATTGTATTGAAATTATAGGAATTGAAATCTATTTATTCAGAAATGATATCAATACTCTCAGATTGATAACAATATTGAGTTCAATCATGATAAAAACAGTCTTAATTTCTTCTAACAAGTTTGTCGTTAATAATTATGATGGTATTTTCCAGATAGATCCCACGAATTTCAAACAACTTTGCAATATTTGGAATTATTTTTCATTGAGTTAAAATGGTTAGGAGATTTTATCTATTTTTTCACTTGACTTGAACCAGTATTTCAAAATTCAAGTGGAAAAAACTCATTCTTCTCAAATATCTTACGAAAAATAAACCCTCTTAAATTCTTAGTAACTTTTTGTTATTCATTATAATTTTTCACAACTTTTATTCACAACAAATTTTATTCTAGCTTATCTCATTTTAATGATTATGAAAGTATATATTAATTTTTATAAATAGCTCACTATGTTTACGTTAAATGCTTCTATGATCTTTTAATTTTTGTTTTTTACACTTCTCTTCAAAATATTGATTTTTTTTTAATTTTCTCAAAAGCTAATCCTGAATAGTTCACCATAAAATTTAAGAATCCCAGCAAAACATTTTCCAAAACTTATTCTGGTAAATGGTTACACATCTGAACTTATTCAGAAGATGCAATATCTATTTGACAAACGAGCAATTCTCTTTACCTGTTAAATCTTTTTAGATATTTATCCCTCAAAATACTTCAAAATATAATTCTGATTGAAAATAGTTTAATCAATATATAAAATTTAATAAATAATTGTCTGTGATAGAAAAGTAAATTTTTTTGACATTAAAATTGAACTTTCTATTAAATATTATTGACAGCCAAAGATTACACATTTTGTATTATAGTTTGATTCTATTTTGTTCTCATTTCAAAATACTATAAAATGAATCACTTTTCCCAAGATCCACATAGTTCATATTATAAATAAGTTATCTTTATTTTTTATAATAATACATGTAGTGAAACATGCTGTACAAATTCCTTTTCTAAATCAATTTCAGCCATTTTTCATCAATTATCAGTCCGTATGATAGATCATCCCCTGTGAAAAGAATACCTTAATTAGAATGCATTTTTATTTCTTTGATAACATTTTGGGTTGAAAATTTATTTTTCTTTCAATTTCCAAAAGAATTTTTTTGAATCTTATAGAGATTATGACCAAAACAAAACCAATAATAAAAGTAAAATAATCAAAATATAAAATGAAAAAAATTCAAAAATAATTAAAATAATAATTTAAATACAATTTATTTGCAATTTTAAGAACATTCTTCTACACCTTTGAAGTTTAAAAAATTTATATATATTTATATATATATAATATTATAAAAAATTTATATATAATACTATTTTTAAAAAAATTTTAAAAATATCACTGAAAGTAATTTGAAACCATTTTGATTTTATCTGATTCATTTTTAAATCAAAATCTAAGGAAAGTCTCTGAATAAAACTTCTATTCAAATTTACGTTCAGAAGAATTTCATTTAATGAAGATCTTTTTATATACGAAAGAATATAAATAATTTTTTTCTATTTGAAATATATTTAATTCACATTTATCACTATTTCATTTTCTTTGTACTTTAATTTATTACCCTCTTATATTTCTACAATATAATTTGTTCTCAAGAAAATATTTCTCATTTAAGAGTGTAAACGATATTATTGCAATAATGTATATTCTCTTAAGTTAAAGCATATCTTTTAAATACATCAATTTCTGCTTGGTGTCACAAAAAACTGATACAGAAAAGCTGTAATATAATATTGCTGCACTCTGATGATATTCAATAAATGATTAATATTTATAACAAAACATATTGTTTTTTTAAAAAAAACATTAGTTTATTTAGACGTGTTAGGAAAATTTACAGCAAAGAATAGATAAGAATTCCTAGAATAATATCTAAAATTCAAAATTTTGGCTTAATTTCGAATTTATATAATGATAATGGGAATACTTATCAAATTCCTACTTCAGCAACTGATCTTAAAAAATCATTTTTCTTTGTGCTAAATAGATCATTTCTGACTTTAAAGAACCATTTTAATAGTACTTAAATAGAAAAATATTATGCACTTACTATATAAATAAATTTATAAGGAGCCTATTACATATGAATTGGTGCTAGAATTTCTTAAATATTCCGAAACTCTTTTCAAACTCTATTGATGTTTTCTCAGCTCCAATAGCCTTGTTAACAGCTTCAAAAACCTTCTCCAGACCAATTCCTTTGAAAAGTCCCAGTGTGATGGCTTCTTGAAACTCTATTTCCTTTCCTATGAGTCCAAGCTCCTTGGCAATGAGGAATCTCCTTCGCAGCTCATAAGCCACCCAAAGACCATAATATCCATACCGCTTGTAAAGCTCCAAAAAGAGAGCTTGTTCAAAGGTCAGCTTCTTACTCAGGCCAAAATATTTCTCGTACAGCGACCAGGGGAAGGCTTTTTCGACGGAGAGAGACTTTTCAAACCCAGCAATCTTGCTCAAGTCGAACTCTTTTTCGAATTCCAATTCTTTACCGAGTCCGATACCAAAATCGACTCCTTTATCGAAAGTTATTTCTTTCTCAATGAACGGCCAGCTTTTGTCCAAGGCAAGTTTCCTGGCAATCTCCTTTATTTCAATCTCCTTCTCTGCTTCAGGTTCTACTGCTGGGATGCCAAAAGGTGGTAGAAATTTCGAGAAACCGAAACCATAAGGATCAGCAGATAAACCTTCTGCCAAACTGATTAAGACCAGGAAATGAATCTGGAAATATATGTTTAGAATTGTTTATAAAAATGAATTCTATTTTTCCACATCAAAATATTATTATTTTTAATAGTAGAGAAATTAAAAGAGAATGAAATCAAAATAAAAATTGGTCTGAATACTTAAGACTGCATAATTTTACTCGATCCTTTTTAAAATTCAGATTAATGGACACTTTTTTAGACTGCAGTTGAAAGCTTTTTTTTTTTTTTTTGTATTTTCTATAGTTGGCTGAATATTAAATCTCATTTACTTCGATTATCGCTTATATAATTTATTACTCAAATTTTTCAAGCGTAAATGCATAATCCCTTATTACATTAACATCAGATTACTGCAATTATGTAACCGGCAACTAATAATCATTTCTTGGATTTCCTGTGCAATATATATATAAATAAATAAATAGCAGTGTATACAGTCTAATAACTTTAATTGGTTTCAGAACTTATAATGCAAAAATTAATGCTGAATGGACAAAAACTATTATATAATGTGTTTTTTTAAAAATAGTTAACCAAAAAATTACATAACTGCGCTCAAACTTTATTATATTGTAAGCATTCGTCAGAAAGTACAAGGAAATTAACCGAAAAGTATTAACTCAAATGCAGCATTCAGTCATTATTTTTGAAGAATACAAAAATAATTACAAGTATTGTATTTTCAAGCTTTATAAAGTATGGACAAAAATGAATTTCATACATAACCATTTTTTACTATATAGGAATAATGTTAAGGTAAACGTTTCCAGTTTTATGTTTCGAATAAGTTAAAGTTTATGAAATTTTAAGAAATTCTTTATAAAGTTCAAATTTGCATGATCAAGTTTTGCATTGGTCAAATAACTATTTTAAAGCAACATTTTTCTAAATTTGTTTCAAGTATTTCAACTAAAACATATTTTTATTTATTCTATTGTGGGTTTTTTTCTAAAGTTTATTTTCTTTTTTAAATTCTGGAAAGAATCCTCACAATTTTAAAAACCAAAATTATTAAAAAATTCAGACTAATATTTCATAAATATGTTATCTACGAATAGTATATATTTTGACATTCTATAAATAATTTAAAATTGCGGGTTTGCGATTTTAATATTATTCATTATTCATTTTTATTATTTATTATATACAAAAAATAATTAATTATTATCATTACTAAACTCATTTCAAATATTTTTCTATCAAAGCTATATCAAGAATTCTCATTAGAAAATATAAAAATTTCTGAAGATTAAAAAGAAAGATGTGATTTTTTAACATTTAACTTATAAAGCATTAATTAATATAACATAATAAAAGGACAAAGATGTTATAAATTTTATCAGAAATATTAATACCATAAAATCATTTTATTTGAAGAATTTAAACTACATAATAGATATGTAGCTAAATAAAAAAAAATTACATCTTCACTTTCATAAAGCAAATTTTTATAGTAAAATTTTATTACAATTTAAAATTTACCTATATAGTTTTATATACAATGGAAAAAGAATCAATGCATATGTTTAGATGAATTATATTTTCTCGGATTTTTATAAATACCATAAAAAAAACTACACAAATTCATATTTCAATACAAATTTTAGAGATTGAATATTCTTTGAGAAAAACTCACCATGTTTATTTCTGCAATGTATGTGGACATGTATCGAGCAAGATACAAGTGACTGGCTACTGCTCTTTCCAATATTTATATATGAGTCGATATTAAAATAGGTGACGGTCAGTCACCTTATTAAAACTTCAAAATCTGTGGAAAAGAAATCAATTAAGAAAATGGATACTTTCTTATGAAACATTCAATTTTAGAGGGTAAGCGAACGAATAATATGTTGTTTACAACCCCTTGCATGGTTGATTGGACTAAAAACTACCAAACGCGGTGAAAGGTTACTCATAAGGTCGGAACATGCTTTCCAGAAAGCTGTTCTGTGTGAAAAGAATGCTTGAATTTGTGATTTGTTTCACAAATCAGATTGGACTAGAGCCACAAATAGCTCTAAGTTATTACTGAAAACTTCTATTGGACACATATTTTCTGATACTTATCATGGGACACGTTGAAAAAATGTGTTAATGATTCAAATGCATTCTAAAAATGTTCTATGTTTGTTTTGATTTCTTATGCAATTTACAGGCACCAGTAATTTGAATAACTGTGACACAAATAAAAAGAGAAAAAAAATGCGTTTGGTTGTTTTGAATGGCCCAATTTTTTGATTTCGTTGCGTTAAGTTTTTAGAAAATTATTGTTATTTCTTTGTTTGCAATAATAGAAATGATGATTTTTTTTTAAAAATCCAGGAATTTTACTTATATTACTTCAACTGCAACAATGTTTACAATACTTTATTGCAATAAAAAGATAAATTGTAGAATAGAAAATATTGTTAAGAAACAAATAAAATTTTTACAATTTTATTTTTTATATACAATCATTATTCCTAAATACTACATTCTAAATATTATATTTATACAAATATTTGGTCAAATTATATAATTATTAATTTATTAATTGATAATTTAATATTAATCAAACGTTGTTAGTAAATTATTAATTTATGATTAAATTATTAATTAAATCTTAATTTATTATTATTTAAAAATGAATTAAATTTAACTGTTTCATTGTTAATTTTTAATAATTAACCATTAATTAATTAATTTTTTTAATATTTATTGAAGAGTGTGGCTATTTCTCTATTTGCAACTAAAGAAATATTTGGATTTTATTTATTTAAACCAAAATATATCAAACTAAATTACAGACTGAATTTCAGTAATATTTACACCCATTTACAAGCATTATACTCAGATTATAGCAACAATTGTAAAATAAAGAATATTATTTATGAGCAAATGAAATTTTTATGTTTTATTTTACTTTTATTTTGATAGATTTTATTTGATCATAGAAATTATTTCTTTTTCCTTGTTAGTATTAAGTTTCTCAGGATATGATATGGCACTTTAGTTGTAGTTATAGGAAAGAGGATTTAGCAGGGAAATTTTTTTTGTTTGTTTTATGACGAAGAGAAAGTTAGAATTCTAAATTTGTTCTGTTTTTCGAAACGAAGCCTAAATTATTTAAAATTCTAACTAATATTAATAAATTGTAGCTCTAAATTTTATCTGTAAGAGAGGCAAAGAGCATATTTTTGGGAAAAAAAATATTTAGCAGGCATCTTTTCAATGAATTCTCTAAAAGCTACCTTATTTTTTTATTTTGTTTTCCAAATCTTGGAATTTTGTGAGTTTATTTCTTTTTTCTTTCCAAGAGGGCCCAAACATCTATAAAAGAAACCTTGTTCAAATATTTTACCTTGGAAATGAAAACTTTTTTAAACAACTCTTTTATTTATTTATTTATTTATTTATTGTAAGAAAATTAAGAATATCTCTTTTCATGAAAGAACAACTGAACCAATAAATTCTTGAACAATTTTATTGAAAAATTAATTTTAAAAATGTGTGACGGTTGACCGACAGTTTGGTTAATCGACCTCCGTCATTCTTCCTAAATATATTTTAGCATTATTCTTACTACTTTTGTTCACGTTGTAATAATATTCCAAATACATTACTGTAAAATATCTTTATTTAGTAATTTCTTTTTGTTTTTTATAAGTTGTGGTTTTTTAATTAGGGAATATATAAGGCTTAAATAAGTATAGCATAGTCGTACATTTTATATGTATTGTTGTTCATTCATTGAGCAATATATTAAAAAAATATTATCAATTCTATATAACAGTATATTTAATTGAGCAAAAAAAAAAAGTTAAGCCTAAAGTTTTTCTGTGGCGAAAGTTTTAACGCTGTTTTTAAAGAAATATGACCTAATTTACCGTATCTAGTTCTTGGGATAAATTCAGAAAGAAAAACCTAGAGCCTAAAATATATCTGACCATTCAAATGAAAAGCATGCTGCAAGCAATTGAAACTACTGAGCTTTGGTCATGATGAACTACATCTGTTGTTAACATTGACTGTTTTCCCCAATCTTTGAGAAAATTTTGTCACTGTTTTTGTATGGCATCCATTTGACATACATATTAAATGAGTGTCAATATTTTTATTACAGAAAAGTTTTGGCACCAACTCTGTTTAAATCAAAACCGTAGTGTATGTTGCAAGAAGATTGTTAGAAGTTTCATAATATTTCATGTTTCTTTCCCTACTTCAATGTACATTAAAAATGATTCGAATTTTGTCTGTACATTTAATTTCATATCGAATAATTCAGCTGAAACTTATTTAACATTTTTAATGTTTCTGCTTGTATCTCTGAAGACATTTTGGAATAAATTTCATCCGACTTCTTTGCCCAATTCAATTTAAAAAATTTATTTGTCGTTTTGCACCCTCTTATTTTAGGTGGGCTCCAATAGGAAGATTGACTATTGCAATGGTTCTCAATATATGTATATATATATATATAAATATATGTGTGTGTGTGTGTGTGTGTGTGTGTGTGTGTGTGTGTGTGTGTGTGTGTGTGTGTGTGTGTGTGTGTGTGTGTGTGTGTGTGTGTGTGTGTGTTGTTAGAAATGTAAAAATCTCAATGGAATCCGTAAATGGCCCATATAGCTCAAAAGGGGGTGGAAATTTTCATTTATCTATAGCTTTCTTAATATTGAAGATAAAATAATAAATCCAATTAGTCAAATTAGGGTCTCATTAAGAAAAACGTTTGTAGTTAAAGTTTTCATATAACTGCACACTCTTAGAATTTAGGGCTTGAAAATTGATTGTCAAGCCTTAATTTTGACTGTTTCGAACATCAATAATTTATGTTGCTTGATAGTAGTAACTTAGATGCAAAAGAATCTACCTTTGTCTTCCAGCTAGTCTAGAGGATATTTTATTGAATATAACGCTTACATTTAATGTTTATTTGTTAAATATTTTATTTGAGTTCTTACTTTAATTTAAAAGAAAATAACAACTAGCAGGTGTATTTACTTGATAACCAATCAGGTGAAATATTTGATGTCTATAATAACTAAATTAGAATGTTGTGTTGATTAAAAATAATTTTCCTATTAAATCATCAAAAAAATATTCACATCTCATGTGAACTTAACAATGTTTATAATATTTTTCTTAATAGTCTTTTAGTTTTTCTTTTCAGTTTATTCTGTTAAAAGATTTACGAAATCTTATTATCAGAATGAATTTCTTTTTAATATACGAAGAAATAATCTTTATTTTTTTAATAATATATTACTTGAATATGACCAGTCAGGCTTTACTTTATTATGTAGAGTAAAGACAAGATTCACAGAATTAAATATTCCTTATGGAAGTCAATATTTTCACTTCTATGAAATATTTACTGATTGTCAACCTCAGTGTTACTACATTCTTTTTTTTATTTGGAAGTTAATGTGAATTCAATATTCCAAAGATTCCGTAATTAAATTTAATAATTTCTTTTCTTGGAAAATACTACTTTTTAACTTCAGTCATTCAACTCTTCAATTATTTTTGTGACAGGAAAGGATTTTGCAACTACACAATGAAATATAAACATAATCAATATCTTTATTTACTCAATATACCTAATTTATGTATAAAATTAAAGCTTATTTTTCAAATGAAATAAATGTGTTTCTGTTATCACATAAAATAATAAAGTGGATCGAAAGAATTAGAAACTGAAACTGTTGGCAAAAATAAACTTGTGTGCTCATTCAACCATTTGAATTGGAGTAAAAATGATAGTTTTGCACTCGTTACAAAATCCCTTTTTCAGGGTCAGTATGTCGGGAACTTTCGAATTTTCGTGAAATCGTATCTTTGAAAGAAAATAATTTCATTCACGTATTGCACCACGTCACGCAATTGATAATCATTCTGTAATGATGATACTGCTGTCTGTTTTCAAAATTCATTTGTGTTCTAACAATGTAATAATTATTTGATGCTCAAATAATCAAATCTTACTTTACTTTCCAAAACAAAAAGGTTATAATTCTTTAAAAAGATATTACTCTCTCACTTTTTAAAGATATAATTTCTCTGCGTTAAACTTTTGAATAAGAAACTTTCATTTCATATTAGTCGATATCTGAATTTCTGTATCAAAAAAATTTAAATTTATATGAAAGTTTAAATATTTATTGGTGCTTTTTACTCTCTTAATTTTCTGATTTTGAAAATTATTTTCTGTTTACTTAGAGCCTATTGACTCCAGTATAACATATATATATATATGTCTCTATAAAATTAAAATTTAGTGCCATAAAAGAATTCAAATTAGCATAAAAGATTGAAATATGAGATTCTGTGCTTGCTTTTTGCCCTTTTAATCTTTTCTAATTTCTGAAATCCATTTATTCAGACAATTTGACTTCCCTACAGTAAGCGTATGTTTGTGCAAAATGCAAAATTAAATATTTAAAATAATCAAATTTGGGCGAAGGTTGAAATTGTGGTTGAATTGTAGTGTCTCTTTCCTTCTTAATCTTGTCTGATTTTTAGTATTCCCTTTTTGTTTATTCAGGTTTTATAGGCTCCATTTCAACAAACATATGCTTCTGCAAAATATAGATTTAAGTAATAAATGACATCATTTGGGAATTCTAACGGAGTACAATTAATCAATAAATTCTTAACTTATTTAATCCACTTGATATAAGAATATCACGTAATAAATGCTTAATTATTAATAAATTCTTTATAATTTTGGTGGTTATATTACCCTGTTTTATTTCTGTAACATATAGATAATTACATTAAAATTATCAAGTATTTTAAAATTAATTAATATTACTAGAAGATTGTATTTCGCTTGTACAAATTGTCAAATAAATTTAGAATTTTTACTAAACTATATTG
>JAPMOR010029347.1:137691-162855 GCA_026543865.1 Argiope aurantia
TCAGAAATGATACCGGCAGCTTTGAGTCCAATATTGCCATAATACATGACAAATGATTTTAACCTTTTTGCAAGTGGTATTTTCTTAGAAAAATATGTATTGGTCATATTAAAACAGTAAAAACTTTTCAATGAAGTAAATAAGTTAAATTTCCATATAGAAAAGTATGTTGTGTAAAATTGAGTAATTAATTCATAAAAGATAAATCTTAATCTATTTATATAATTATTAGGTTAGAAAATTTGAAAATAATTAATGAAAATGATGTAAATCAAATTTTTAACTTCGCACACAAAGTTTACATCTTGCATTTGGTGAACATTCATCTAAATTCAGCTATCAATTTTTACATTCAATCGTCATTTTTAACTTCACATCTACTAATGTTAGGTAATTTTCAAAAATAAAAGAGTGATTTGGATGATGTAATGATTTTAGATCCCAAAATGTATAAATTAATCTACATCAGTTTATACGGAATTTTTTGAAAATATAAATTTATTTTTCAGGTTAATAAGCTTATGAGCAAACTGAGAATCTCGAAAGTATCAAAAGACTTCAATCTCATAATTTTTAAACTCAAATTTCTTGAGTGCGGTTATTCTAGTTTTTTAACTTTCTGAAAACAATGTACTTCTTGGGACATAAACTCCGCACTCTTATACTGCATATTTGATTTAAGAAGAAGCTTTTAATGACAGATTTCTGATTCTGAAACTTATTTATATGTTACCTGAACAACAAACAAATAATATTTCCTTGGATCTTCCTGTCTTATATAAACTTAATTTAGAATATAATTTTACAAAATTTAACAATATATGTATTTTTAAGTAATTGACAGATATTACGTTTTGATAGTATAGTTTTACTATTAAAAGGATATCAGTTTAATATTTCCAGAAAATGCTTTTAGATTCATATGTATTTAAACATATTGATACTTCAGTATCAAGCTAACCTTATAAAAATGCACCTACTTGCCTCTACTTAAAATCTTTGACTTTTTTGCGAAAAAGTACAAGCAAACACTTAGATGTTCTATAAATGCGAAAATTTGATAACTGAAAGAAATCAATCTTTTGATAATTTCTACAAAAACAGAAATTAAAACCGAGTCTAAATGTTTATTAATATATGTGGATTTGTGTTATTTTTCGAATAAATCTGATAATATTTGGAGATCTGATTCCAAATTTTAATTTTTATTTTAAGGTAATTTTCAGTTCAATTTAAGGTAATATTTAAAAAATTAGTTTTCAGATATTCGAACTGGTACATTTCAAAATATTTAAAAGAATGTCTAAAAATTAGGAATTTTTGACAGAAATTTTACTATTTGATAAATAGTTACCAAATTAATGCACAAAAACATTTTACAAGTAATTTTTACCAAAACATTTCATATTTTGTTTAGATAATTTCTAAAAAAGCAAATTATCTTTTTAATAATGGTGCTATGCTTTGCAAATTCTAAAAATACTAATTTAATTTTTAAAAATGCGTATTTCTGTACCGGAACTTGTTCTTAAAATGCATGAATCTTGAAGTTCTCCTTATTGAACAAAATTCTGCACACGTTTTCCTTATTGCTAAACTTTATTCTAACAAAATTATTCTTAAAAAAAACTTTTTTTTGATAAATTTGTGAAATTTGAACAATTTTCTATAAATAAACAATCAACTTAAATTTCATGAAAACAAGACAAATTATTGAAATGAGACAAAAGTATTTTAGTCTTTAAATAGTTTATCACGCTAATTTAAAGTTTAAATATCGAATTTTTAATATATGTCGAAAATTACCATTATACTGAATGCAAACGTTTCTCTCAATGATAGTTTCAAAATCTTTACCAAAATATCTGTTGCTATTTATTAAAAATATACCATTTTATTAATTCCTCAACATCTTGCTGCCTCTTAACATCCTTTAATAGCACTAAGCTTACCAGTAACGTTCGAGTTAAGTCCTACATCGATACAGTCATCATTTGCTTGAACAGTCTGTACTTCTCCCCTACATCCATAATGTTCATACAGATGAACACAATGATTATAGCATATTGTTACAGCGGCTGGTTTGTCATTGAACTGTTCTGGGATATCGGAACACATGCCACCATCTACAAGACCAGAATACAACAATCCATCAGTTTCGCCATTGTTGAACTCTTCCCACAAGATGAACTTGTTGTGTCCCTTGAAAAGAGCTCTTATTTTAGTACCCTCATTTCCCTTCGCAGCATCTACAAACACACCTTCGTGGTTGATGGTATATTGATGAACCTCACTTATCTCCCGAGGGCACATGTAAGACAAAGCTTCATTATAAACGTCAAAGCGGGCAAATTGCATCTTGTAATCCACTGTGCACCAGAACTTTGTCGTGCCATTCTTTTGAGGTCGGAAGGTGAACAGAAAAGCACTGTCTGGTTGAATTTTTATGTTTCTGGGATTATCATGGAAGGATTCGCAAGTCAACTGAAACGCCTCCTTTGCCTTATTCCTGATCACGACCATCCTTTCGCAGCCATAGTTGGTGAAATCTTCTATCTCATCCTGAACTCTTTGTTCGTTAACATTTGAGATCATCAAGCGAAAACGATCTCGAGGCTCGCGGGGGGCTTCCAGCACGGCATCGTCTGCCACAACTCCCACGACAATCAATAATGTCAGGAACAGATAACAACCCATTTTTTTCAGGCACTTGAAATAAATTGCTTGAAAGGATTTCCTTCCTCGTTGTTGAATCTTATATCACTTTTATTTATCTTATTTCCAAGAGAAATCTACAGATGCTAGTTGATTTCATTAGATAAAAATAACATGACGTATCAGTTATACTTCAAACCATCGATAGGAGTGTTTACAGAAAACATTGTTGTCGGAAGGAAAGAATGTTTTTTATCGTTACTTCACGTGTCTAAATGAGAGAGCAATCTTCAATTAGTTGAATTCAAAATTATTTCCGTCAACTTTTTATTAATCAATATAATATCAATAAATTAAATAATTAATTATATTTCTATTTCCATTATAGACTATTTTTTATTATTCACTGATTATTAATGATTATAATCATGAATAGATATCAAAAAATATTATTTTGAGTTTAGAACTAATAATTTTTACTCAAACTTTTAAAATATGAGAAAAACATAATGATTCAAAAAAAACATATCCAATTCAACCGTAATTATAAACTGACTTAAATTTCTGTTTCTGTTAAAAAAAATATTGAATATTTAGCTTAAAAACTGTATAAAAAATATTAGTGTTATATAAAATTGTATTAGTATTACAAAAACTTTCATTGGTATTGCATAAAAAAAGTCTTGCAAAATTGTTCTGGCCCGCATCAAATATAAATAACATCTGTAATTGCAATATACTTAATATTTATAAGTTTATTACACCTTAGTTGTTAAAATATTATTCTAATCTCACCTTGACGTTAATCCAGCACTAGCTTTACGTACACGCAAAATGGCTCTTGACTTTAATTTAATTTAATAAAATCAACACCATTTTATAAATAATAATTTATAAAATGTTCCAAGTAACAAAAAAATTCAAAGGTTTGAAAAGAAAAGAGATAATTTGAAATATAATATTTCAATTCCCTCTAAACACAAGAACAACAATCTAATTGTGACGTTTTTAAAGAAAAAGAAAATTAAATTACCATAAGTGTTTTGGAATAATTTTTAAAATCTATAAAGGTATTTTAATTTGAACTTTAATATCTTTCTTTCTATGTCTTTAAAATGATACTTAAATATTGAAATTCTCGGCCAAATCTTGTATATTTCAAATTTAACCCAGATTTAATTAAGAATTTTGAAAAACAAAAATATTTCTACAAAAGAACACTAGAGTGTATCAACATTTTTTATTTGAACACATCAGTAAAAAATAATTAACAAAATACAAAAATATTTTTACAGGCATTTTGGAAACAGCATAAATTTTGTAAAACTATTCAAATAGACTTTTAAAAAAAAGAGAATTATATATGCATATATATACATATATATATCAATGAATGAAATAAAGCAGTATTGAATGAAACACATTGAGCACTAAAAAAGAATGTGAACATTTCCTGAGGATAAGGCAGAGTTAAGCTGTGAAAATGAAATGTAAAACCTAAAATTTACATTAAAAGCAATATTCCTTTATAAATTATAGAGAACTTTCTCAAGATCAAAGCCATTGATACATGAGTTTCAGTCAAAGCAGGCAGAATGTTTCATACTTCTTTCTTCAGCAAAGATGGTCTATCTTTCAACTTTTTAACCCTAAATAGAAAAAAAAACAGTTTCGTAAAGGGATATCATCTAAAATATTCACAGCTAAAAACATACTTCATTATCATTAAATCATTCCAATATAATATAACTTTCTTAGTAAGAGCCAAATAAATTCTGCAGTTCAGCAATGACTTGAACCATTTGTTTGTACGCTATAGAAAGTTTAAAGAATTCTTAGAGACTCAGAAGCTGTCCTCGTCATCTAACGTCGAACTCAAAAGTTCAATATCCATCTCACCTAATATTCCAGAGGGATATTAAATTACCTAAACAATACAATAAGTTTAACAATTGCTTTAAATTAAATTCCATTATTTTGTTATTTGTAAATACCATATTCGGTTAATTTGCTTCTGTTACTTATGAATGTTATGCAGGTTAAGAAATAATGAGCTGTTCTATTTCAACTAAAAAATATGACGAGTGTTCAAAAACTCAGAAACATTCAAATTTGCCAAATTTTCTACTATGTTTTTCAAATTGGACTCTTTTTAAGTTATGATTAATTATTAAACACTTTTAATTATAGGAAAAACTTTCAAAATACATAGTGCATCTAACAGCTTCATAACTGTATTTTACAATAATAATTGCAATATTTAAATCGTTCTAAAAAATATAAGATTTAACGAAAAAAGTGAAAATGAATCAATACATCTATTTTCCTTCTTGTCTCCTTCCTTCATCTATAGAATCTCTAAATATACGCTTTGTGTAGTAATTCAGAAAAAATTCCATTTTTATAAGTAAATTTATATAGAAAAAGATTTTATAAAAGTTATAGATCCAAGTTAAAATTTGTTATTTCTGAAAGGAAGATGAGAAAGAGATTTTTAGCTGTTTATTTACATTGATAACTTACTTCTTATATACAATAAATAGATATATTTAAAAAAATTCAAAATAATCAGTGCCTAGAAATGGAACTTATTCA
Source organism: Argiope aurantia (assembly GCA_026543865.1). NCBI lineage: Eukaryota > Metazoa > Arthropoda > Arachnida > Araneae > Araneidae > Argiope > Argiope aurantia. Next base: position 142,942 of record JAPMOR010029347.1, read on the forward strand.
CAACAACAGAGCTATAAGAAATACTTTTTGAATTATTACTATGATTTCAATTAATATATTTTAAAAATCAAACGCTAATTATTATACTGGAAACATTTAAGACTGTTTGATAAATGAATGCAGTTTGATTCTATTTGAAAAACTACAAGTACTCTGCTCAGCACCATGTAATGGATAGGAATGTTAGATAATAAAATTTTAGAAAGTCATTGGATGATTTATGTTTGCTATCAGAATTCAATTTCGTGCTAATGAAAATTGCTTTAATTCATTACAGTATATTTTGATTTGTTAAAAACTTGCTATATTCACTACTCACTTTTCATCTCAGCAAGCAAGAGAAAGTTTTTAGTATCCTGGAACTTTTTGTCCTTGTAATGGGGCGTAAGCATAACGAAGAGTACCATCCTTGCCAACAGTAGTTCCAACTGGAGCTCTGACTACCGAAGCTGGAGGTGGTGGTGGTGGAACTGGAGCTGCTGGTCCTGCAACTGGGGCGGCAGGTGGAGGCAGTGGAGCAGGCAAAGGAAGTCCCCTAAGACCAGCAGGGGCGACACCACCAAACCTATATCCCAAACCAGCAGGACCAGGATATCCCAAAACATTAAAAGACGCTCTCCCCATAAATGGGCTAAAAGGCAAACCAGCTGGGTATCCAAGACCACCAGCTAGAGCTCCAGAGTAGCCAAGAGCACCGTATGGGAACGCACCATAAGCTCCATAACCATAAGGAGCTCCGTAGCCATAAGGAGCAGCATAGGGCATTACACCAAAGCGATTAAAAGCATAGGGGCTGGCATAGCCTAAACCATTTAAGTAGCCTGCGTAGCCTGCTGGAATGGCTGGCAGAGGTGGTTGAGCTGGCACAGAGTATGCGGATTTTCCGGGAGGTGGTAGACCTCCAGATTTGGCAACTGCAGCAGCGCTGGGACCGTATACAGGTGATCCAAAACTTTCGTAGGCTACAGGATCATCTCTGTTGTCCTCAGTTTCAATTCTATCTGATCTTTGTGCTTCGCCTTCATTCGTATCGGCAGCAGCCAAAAGAAATAAGGCACTCAAGAAGAAAACCTGGAATCAAAGAAACATGGTTGCCAAATGTTTATTTCTTAAAATTATTTTCAGCTTTAACGCTAATTATTTCATTAGATGATATGACTAATTAAAAAATATTTAATAATTGTAAAATATTAAGAAATTTAATTTTATTGAAAATTATTCATTTAATTATAAAGAATATAAATTTGAAAATGAGAGGAAAATTTAATATAAATAATTGTATCGAATCATTTCTGCAGTTTTCAACTTCAAAATTTCATTTCGTTAAATTCGAATTGAAAATTTCATTTCGATTTTATTCTTGAAAAAAAGATTAAACAATTTACACCAATTATTACATTGAAAAATGAGAAAAGTAAATTGTAGATAGTAAAAACAATATTTTACACCTATTTTAATTAAATATTTAAAACAATTACTATGAAATGTTCAATGAAATATTTCGATATAAATTCATGCAATTATCTGCACAGACTAGGGTCATTCGTTTTCTTAATGTTTTATTTCAATTTTTTGATAATTTCAACATTTCAATTACAAGAATGAGATATTCAGTTAATTAGAAACACTTATGTAAAAGAAAATTCTCACTTAGCAATTTCCGCATAGTTTAAACTTTTTTATATAAAAAAGCTCAGTTAACTTGAAAACAAAACTAAAAAAATTCCACTGTAGGTTTCAGAGCGGATTTTTTTCAATAGCTTTTCAGGGTGGCAATGAACTCTGTTTGATTTAAGTTCCAAATTAATTGCTCGTATTTTGAACTTCTAAATTCACTTTTTTTCTGTGCAGTTACTGATATAAATTTGATAAAAATTTTAATTCTCCTAAATTATATTTGATGAATTTCTTCAAAAAGTTTATAGTTCTTAAATGAATCCTGAGAGACTTCATAAATCTGGCAATAGAGGGGAAAAAAGCCCTCTAGTAGTTACAGTACATACATACTATTATTTCTTCAAAATTCAAGAACTTTTTGTTCAAATACTTAGCTTGCTCTATTTTATTAAGTTTTTTTGCAGACGGTTTCAAACTTTTTTAATGTTAAATATTGACATCAATTAGGTAAATGTATGGTTTCTTTGAAATTCTTTTCTTACATTTGAATTATATCAAATAGAAATGAAAAAATTTTATTTTTTAAATTAAGTAAGTTGCAAATTTTTAACCTTTCAATTCTTAATTAGTGGGATCAATTTCTGTTAGAATAAAATTTTAAGAAAGCTAGAAAATTCTAAATTGCTTTCACTGGTCATACTACTTTTTTTAAAAGGAATTTGAAATTGAAAGTGAAAATCAAAACTTTTATATAAATATGAAGAACATTTATAATCCTTATAACCACATGTCTTTCACTTTTTTAATATCAGTTTGACCATTACAATTATGAGTTGAAGTACGACTGACCTTCAAGTAATATATAACAACCATTTAATGTACAAAAACTTCAATTTAGTAATAACATTTTTGTTTGCAATCGTTAATACACTAAAAAACATCTTTTCATTCATTTTATTATTCTAGATTATAATTTATTACATTAAGTCGAATAATTACATCACATTGTAAAGAAATAAACTTTCAAACAGAAACTCTGTAAGTATGAAATTAATATGATAATGTAATGTCTTATTTTCAAAATATTCCATTTTCACAAAAATTTCAAATTATTTTTGGATTTAAAATTGACTTTATTTTAACAACTTCGAGGGGGAAAGTTAATTCTCGAAACTGCATGAAACAACTCTGCTATCAAGTATAATCTTAGAGTCAAATATTTCGCTTAAATCCCACATTCAATTACTGTAAAAAGATTCTTTATCAAAGTACTTTAAGAATCATTACCAAAATTAATTTATCGTATTATTCATGATAATTTATTAGCTTCAAAGCTTATGCCAATTTCACGATTTGTAAATTCTTTTGAATATATGAAGTCGATACGTTTTATTCGTTGTTCGGAACTTACAGTATGAGTCATCTCACAATTACATTGATTAAAATGAAATGTGTTGTTAGAATTCAGCAATGCATTTTAAGATGATTAAATAACTCATCATAACTCAATTATATTCGGAAATAAAAGGATGTTATCTTACACGTACTTATTTTCTCTATTTAAACTCAACTAAAATGCTAATTAAATAAATGCTGTACCAAAATTAGTGATAATTTATTAGCTTTATGCCTTTGGTAATAATTTTAAATATAGCAAACATTTTTCTAAAAAGAAACTAGCAATAGTTTCAATCGCTTGATCCTTAATCTATTTATTATTTAATACATACACAAGTTATAATCATATAATTAATTATAATTCATAATTCCATTTCTCAAGTACTAATTAATAACTACACATTTAATTAGTATCCTAATATAAAACTATTCAAAGAGTACACAAAATCTTTTCATTTTAAGAAAAATTTTTGAAATTTGTTAAAATTAATGAGAGACAATTACTTTAAATTTGCTCATTGTTCATTAATTTAAAATATTTATTTCAAAGATCAATTAAGAGAAAACTCTTATAATTAAACTTAATTGATTAATTAAAACCATTTTCTTTAAATAAATAGATTTTAAATAAATAATCAAAACATTAAAATTAATAGAACCATTAATTAATTTATATCAACAAGAAGGTAAATAAAAATTAATTAACCCATTTTACCATTAATTAATTTATTTTAAGGGAGTTTATTTTTATTTAGTAAAATTAGAGTGAACTTCATTTAAAATACTTTTTTAATTATTTTCATTTAAGGAAATTCCTCTTTGCAATTTCAAAAGTTCACTTTCAAACTGCAAAAAGCAGTTTTTCGCTAAAATTTTTTTAAAGAATTAATTAAAATCATTTCCTTTAATTACATATATTTTAATAAATAATCAAACTATCCAAGCAAATAAAAATTATTAAAATATTTAATTAATTTATATTTACAAAAGGATAAATAAAAAATGATTATCACTCTTTAAATTAATAATTAATTTTAGTAACATGAATGAATGAATTAATTTTTAATTTAGTTAAATTTCAATCGTCTTCATCTAAAATGCTTCTTAAATTATTTTCATTGGAGGAAATTACTCTTTGTAATTTCAAAGGTCCACTTTAAAACTGCAAGAAGCAGCTTTTGATCAAAAATTTGAAAAAGAAATTCAGAACTAAGCTTTAGCATTCATATTCACTTACCAACAACATTTTTACTAAAGGATGTATTTTTCAGTGGGATCTCCTATCCACGATCCAATCCTGATCACAAGATGCAAGGAACTGATGCTGTCCTCAGTTCTGCGTCCCCCTTTATATATGACGTGAAAATTAAAATACCTGAACAAATAGAATTCCAGCACAGTATATACATTCAGCACCATTGTAATTCATGCAGTTATTTTGAGGTGCTTCACAACACAAAACAAAAAGTCAGCAAAAAATAAAAGAGGGTTTATTTTTATTTCTTGCGAATTATTCCCCTGGTTTCTAAATGGGCATCGTTTCCATCGGCCTTCAATGAATAACTACTACTTTCACTTGTTTTATGCCGTAGCATATTTATGGTTTAGCTGCTGTCATATTCGGGGTCATACGTATCTTTGGTTTATAGGCCTCGGAAGTCTTACAATGGGACTTCGTAAGAAATTAAAGAGAGTGTCTTAAACGTGAATAACTTCGAAGAATCGGCATCCAAAAAAGATTCTGAGGGAAGAGATTGATTTATGTAAGGGTTGCCTACCGTCAAGGGCCCTCTGCCCTACTTTTAGAACAGCGATAGGATTTTTTTTATATAAAAATCATACTTGCAATTTGTGTCGGAAAAACTTAGCATGCATTTGTCAATTTGTACTAAATTGCTGAACACAATTGTTATGAGGCTAGAATGTTACATTTTCTATCTAATTTAAGGTATTCATATACATCTGTTAATGTTTCAGAAGTCAGTGTTTTTTGTTTTTTCCCCTTCTTCTTCTTCTTCTTTTTTTCAACATTCTTATGCTTCTAGTAAGCTCCAAAATCTACCGCTTTCATTCAAAGTTTTTATTCATGATTAGACTAATTTAGGAAATAAAGTTCCGGAATATTTTTAAAGAGAATATCAACTGCATCTAAGAATTATTCCAAAATATTTAATGAACATTGAGCAGATTGATATAAATTCATGTTTTCTTTAAAAAGTATTATCGACTATATATTATGATGCATAATTATTTCTATTAAATATCAGCATTGATGGTTTTTCGCATTGGCGCTAGAGGACCTTGTCGTGTTTCAAGATTCTAGTTTGAAGTCTTTAAAATCCATTTAACGTTCAGTAAAATGTTATGCTGAGAAAAATTTACGTTGTGTAAAATGAAGGGGTTTAAAAACAAATTTATTCTTATACTTTTATACTCTCAAAATCCGTTATTTACTATCAGTTACATTAAAATGAAAAAATACTAATGTGATAATGTTTAAAACGCAATCAGATGAAGATTTATTTATTGTTTATATCAATCCTTTAAAAGAAACTGTTCTAATTAGCACTAAGTAAAAAAATCCAAATTTGGCTTCAATGAGAAAATTGATAGATATTATCAATTGTCTGAAGGAATCTGAAACGAATTTCGTAAATTCAAACTTATTTAAATGAAGTACCATACTGAGCGCCACAGTCTCATTAGGGAACAATACGACTACGAGGATGAGAAGCTGCAGAACAGAGAATTTGTAACCGGTTATTTAAATACACTGCAGCATAAAATGCCAAGACAGAATAATTTCGTGTGCGTACTGGATTATTAACCCTTCTCTCAACTTTTAAATACCTCTCAAACTCGAAAATGTGTTTGAGAAATAAATAAAAGCCATTTGTTTCGTCGTTTTATCTTTTTGAAAAATAAGCTATATGTAGAGAAAAAATTAAATTTTTGGTTTCTGGAAAATAACATTCTATTTATCATCTTATAAGAAATCTTTTTAAATGAAATTATTAATTTTAAATATGTTATCTAAGATTTGATTATTCAATATCAGGTGTTTAACTTTAAAAAATCGATTATTTGAACCCAAGAAAGTGAATCATTTATTTATTGCCATGCTTTAATTTAGTACTTATTTAAATCCGAAAGAGAGTTTCTATCTCTAGTTGGCAATATTTCAATCAAAAATAAATCAAAAAAATCAACAAAAATAAATAAATAAATGCATATTAAAAAATTATTTTTGATCGTGCATTATTCATTAAGAATTCTAATTATTCATTGTTTCTTCAGTTCTATGCTTCCTTCTTATTTGATTTGTTAATGGTTATTATTATTAGTTAAATTAAATGTGAAATATGTTCGTTATCTCAAGTATTTATTTTATATTTATGGATGATAATTGTCATAAAATGCAATCCATCTCTGATTATAAACTTTTAATGAAGAATGCCATTACAACTGAAATCCAGAATTTTATAATTCAGAAAATGGAATTGTAAAAATTCAAAATAAATGTTTTGAATTCTTCTACAGAAATTCTTTATTCTCATTTTATCGTCGTTTAATGTCACATCAATATTTTCATTTTGTTGCATATCTCTGTTTTTAAACAATGACATCAACACAAATGCCGCTTGTTTTAAAGCTTTATTTACCAATTTTTCCCGACTTGTAAATTCCAGCCCATGTGTGGAACTTCTTTAGAACTCTCCCGCACTCAGGAAGCGTAAACGAGTTCATCAGGAACGATTTGATTTTGAAATCCTGTAAGGATTTTATTGGCAATAAAATCGTTTGGAACAAAAGTTTATTCATATTCATCCACAAAGCGAGTCATTCACGGCCATTCATTCATTCACAAGAATACTTGAAGGAGAAAAGTGATATGAAAGAAGAGGATAGCAATGTGGTAAGATATTAAAGAAGACATGTTAGTGGCTTGTGTGATAGATAATACCCATGATGAATCATTAAAAGCATGCATCCCTTAACAATGCGATTGGTGATTGTCTATTACTGAAATGACCGAGTACCAATTATTCACTCAAGTTTATGCTGTACGAGTGTTTTTTGGACACGAAACAATTCAGGTGATATGAATAACTGAAGAGAAAGAATATCCGCTCCTTAACCTTGTCATTATTTTAAAGAAAAATAGATTTTGTGGGTAGAAAAATCTATTAGACAATATAATACAAAAATTTGTGCAGTTTCGAAGCAATTAAGAACTGTTTCCGAACTGAAACCGTAATTAGATAGACTCCTATACGAAGACTACCTATTGCAATGGTTGACAATGATATATATATATACTATATATATATATGTGTGTGTGTGTGTGTGTAATGATATTTTAAAATATAATTTAATCCAAATTAATTTCCTAAATGTTTGCCTAATTCGGCCCGTGTCGAGGCCATTCTCTTGTTGCCTGCTCCCATTCCACTTTTCTGTTTAATTAATTCAACTGACGCTTTGTAAAAATGACGCGCCATCTGTTCCACGTGCCAAGTGAAAAGGATTCCTCCGTTGCCCTTGCCAAAGGTCAACACGTGTATTGAATCGACACGTGGCGGAAATTTCATGTTATATAAGACCAGGGATAGTTTATTTCGCTCTTCTCTCACTTCTGCTTTTGTGCTGCACTGTGGTGGATGAGCCTTGTCCGCGACTCTGCTTGTAAATAATTATGCCATCCCGGGATGGATATTAAAATGAATTTAAAAATCCAAAGTGTCTTCACACCCGCCTTCTGTTTTTAAGAATTATATTCTTACACACACACACACATCAAAAATATATTATTTTCGATTGACAAAATATTACACATTCACATTCTTTAAATCATTTTAATTTTATGTATTCAACATTCTATTCATTAAATTATTTTAAAGCTATAACAGGAAGAGGAAAATTTTTTTATGAAAACATTTATTTCACTCTTCAGTAAAATAGCATTATTGCAAATTCTGTTAGAATTATTATTCTGTTAATATTACTCTTTTCAAGAAATGATTTATAGTATTTTTGAGGGACACATCTCTGAGACGTTTTACATTACGCGTTCAGTCTTCCCAACCATTTCACACGTTTTATTTTTATTCAACTTTAAATTACGGTAGAAGAATTTCATAAGGCAATTCATTTCACCATATAGAGGATACATTTTAAAAAATCCTCAAACAAAAATCAATAATGCGTGATAATAATTAGTACAAAGTAATAATCTTTCAAATCTTTAAGTGAGGATGCTTTCTGTTTGTAATTTCTTTTAATTTGATATGTTTCATGTTCGTAATCAATTTTTTTACCCAGTTCCTGATGGATTCAAATTTTCATATTTTTATTTAAGTGTTTTTTATGAAATGCTTTATTTTTATATTTTCAGAACTGAATTGTCATTTTGCATAATTAATTAAATTTACCTTCGATTTACTATTTATAATAAGAAATTATAATTAAAAAATAAGAATAAAATATTCTACTTTTTATAAGCTTGCTTATAAAAACTGTTTTCATTAAATTTACATTCATAAAAAGAAATTAATTCGATCGAAGTGTCATATATTTTTGTTTCTTTGTAAAATAGTCGTAATTTTTGTGTGTGCTAACTGGAAACTAATACTTTATATGATATCAGTGGACAGTTCTATTTTTTCTTTTATTAAAATATGTTTATCACAATGGTTTCTATTTAATTTTCCAATTCTTTCTTTATATTTCCAACAACACTCACAAATAAGAAATCGTAGGAATTAAAATTTTTTAAGTATGCCTCGTATTATTTTGTATAATTGAACTTTTTATCTCAGTTTTATTCCTTTTGAAAATGTCATTTAGTTTACAGTCTTTGCTTAGTTTTTGAAGGACGACATAAATTTTTTTACCACTAACTTGTTAGAAATAGGTGTTAGATTTATAGAAGCATATCCTTCTCTAAAATTCTACAGTAATGAATGAAATATTATGTAAAGGAATTCTAAAAAAAACAGCTCAAGCAGTTTTCATACATTCAGTAATTGCTAACATTTCTATGTATTTCTAATAAACCTTTCTTCAGAAAATTGATTAAAGAAGCACAATATTTCCTTGTAAAAATTTATTCACAATTAACTCGTATATGAAGAAGAGAATGATCAAGGAGAAAATGTTGTAATCATCAAAAAATTCGAACTCCAGATTTTGACAAATCACCATGTCTCAGACCTTTCTGGGTCCTAAAAGCGGCCTTTTGGAATTATATCTGTCAGTTACTCTATCTGTCTGTCAATGAACACGATAACTCAAAATCGCTTAGATCTAGATAGATGAAATTTAGTATATGGGTGTGACTCCATATTTGTAAATTTCTATCTAATTTTGAAAGAAATTCCGGCTTTAGGTGTATAAGAGAACACAATAACAACAAAACGTTTAGAGCTAGATAGATAAAATTTGTTATACAAACTTAGCATCTAAAATGTATATTCGTATCAAATATGAAACCCAATCCGTCGTAATGACGGTCTGGCTTCACTTTTTTTTAGGTATAAACGCGATCATTCAAAAACATAAGAACTTTATCAAATAAAATTCAGTTCACAGTTTAAACATCTCAAGAATAAATTCTCTTCAAATTTTGAACCAAATCTGTCACCGTCTGTTGGCTCACATTTTCGCATGCATGTAATTGCATTTACTCAAAAAAGAAATGGCTTAAATCACTGAAATTTGATACGTGATCTTATGATTATGCTTACGTGATCTTATGATTATGCTTACGTAATCTTACAGTTTTTAGACAAATATTAGTTTCAACAGGTCAGAAAAAAGACATTCAAACTGCATATTCAATGTTTTGTATTAATCTCATGCCAATATTTTTTCGCCAGAAATCGCATACCAGATTCAGTTAAAGTGTTGGATTCACGCCAAAGATGGATATTTCTTTACTCTTATTCGCCAATGCCATGCAATTAATACACAAGTACTGATTTTCAGACTTTGAAAGTGAAATACTTATCTCCGTGTTATTTACGGCTTCTCCCAAGTTCTGCAATCTTATGCGGTGGAAACGAAATAACACCTTTATAGAGATTATGCAAGAAAGTCTTGAAAAGATCATTTCTGCCGGCGTTTCTTTCTTTATTTTAATCGAAACATGTAGTTATGTTAAGAAAAGTTTTAAAAGACATATTTTTTTTAACCAAATATATTGTTTTGTTATTTCAAAATTTACTAAAAATTTAAGGACATATATAGAAAAGATCATTAATGGTAGAATAAAAGAATAAACAATTGGGAGATATTATATGAAATGTAAAAATCTAACTGAAGTCTCAGATACAAAAATAAAATTAATAAAATAACTACTAGGCCATTTTTCCCCAAGATTCGATGGGCCATAAAAAAATACACATCTATAAAATAAAATGAAATTATTAACAAAAGTTATGACAATCATAATTACTTTTCGATGTATTAGCCAGGATAAAGAGGTTATTTGTCAATCAATGTATCAGGTTTCATATACCATCTTCAATAAAACTTCCTTTCCTGATAAGAGAGGACTTAACATTTCTTTGAAGCTCGTAATTAATAAAGAATTATAATATTAGCATCTTAACCAATTCTTCAATATAGTGATAAGAAAAAAATTAATCGTCTCTAAGCCGCATTCTCCAGGAAGGGAAACTAAAGTGCAACATTGTCGTAACAGAAGTTCTTATTAGAAGAATTCATCAAATCATTCAAAAGAAATGAAATTCCAGGCAAAGAGTTGGATGAGCAGCATTGCAAATTTGCAACTTTTTAGGGTGAATAAATAGACATTCCTGCTTTATGTTCCTTTTTTAAAAGAAATTCAATTTTAGTTTGTTTTCTTTCAAACTAATAATGTGTTTCACGTTGATTAGAATTAAAAAGTAAGATAGTTTAGTCGCATGCTTTCGAAATAAATGTATTCTGCATTTGACAAATATTCCAGAATATTTGTATTTTAAGTAAAAAAAAACAAAAAAAACGGAATTTTAATGAAATAAATAGTATTTCGTTCAGTTTTGGACCCTAAAGTTGACAGTTTTTATTGCAAAAAATTTAGATTTAGAATTGGCTAAGACAAATTTAAAAAAAAAATATTGTCTTAGCCAATTGTCTGTAAAAAATTATTTGTATAATTGTCTTGAACTATCGAGCTTATTACATACTAGCCGCCTTTGGCGACCATCTGGTTTGCCAATCTTAATGTTCGTTTAAATTTTAATAATTAAATATTTTACGCAATTCCTACTTTAATAGATTCTTCATCAAAATATTTTAAAACTTCAAATTTTGATAGTCATATAATTCACTCATAATATTATAAAAGCCTTCAGTCATAACGTAATATGGATCTCTTTAATTTTCTGTTAGCTCCCGTAGAATTTATGCTTTAAATTAAAGTGGAAAGAATTAATCTGCAATTAATATTTTTTACTGAAACTAAGTATTTTTTATAATATGATTACTGATAACAGAGTCACTGAGCGTTTAAACTTTATGGACACTAAAGAATATATTTCTTAATTTATGTAATATCTCAAGAATTTCTCAATAAAATTTTCTCAGATTCATCATGAACAGATCAATTAATGAACAATGTTTAATTTTAAATGCATCAAACACTAAGAAAATAAAATGAATCGTTTAAAATAATCGATCGAAAACAGGTTAAGAAAAAACTACTTAAAAAACGATTTACTTAAAACTATAAGCATATACAAAAAATATATAACATAGATACAATTTAATTACAAAAGCATGCAAATAACCTAAAAATAATTTAAATCAAGTCCGCAATCAGTCACAACAATCAGAGCACAATGCGCATGCTTGAATTTTCAACGGCAGTTACGGTAACGCAAATGCGTGAATTTTTCTACGCCAGTTGGGGTAACGCTATGCAGATTAGACATTTTTAATTTCCTTTATTCTGTGTTATTTTAATTCAAAAGTACTTCAGAATAAATCTGAAAGATCGATTAATTGACAATGTTTAATTTTAAATGCATAAAACATTAAGAAAATAAATAGAATCGTTTGAAATAATCGGCCGAAAAATGTTAACCCTAGCCTCATTACTGTTGGAAAAAAAACTGAAGCCTTACTCATTTGGCGGTGGGGAAAATGGAATTTTTTTTGGCGGGAAAGTTAGTTTTTAATTAATAATTAAAATTCTAATTAAAAATTTAAAAAAGGGACCCCAGGTGCACATTCCCGACCAAATTTGGTAGCTGTAGATCAAATGACCTGGCGTGTAGAGCACCAACACACACACACACATTGAGCTTTATTTGTAAGTATAGATGTGTGTGTGTGTGTGTGTGTGTGTGTGTGTGTGTGTGTGTGTGTGTGTGTGTGTGTGTGTGTGTGTGTGTGTAAAATATAAATTTTTTTGAAATGAATTAATTCTTTTTTTATTTAATTGTCATACACTTAAGTTCATATACGAATAAAGGAATAAAATATTCATGTCTATGAACTTCTTCCGATAAGTTTTGTCGTGTCATTTTCTTCATAGTAATGCAGTCCTCATGTATTTTGAACACGATAAATAATATATCTCCGTCATACCATAGCATCTCTAAATATGTATGAACTAATAATTCATTTTTATCATGCCACTACATATACACATCTTATCATATATACATATACATATATACATATACATATATACATATATACATATTATCTTAAAAATATGCCTTATGTTAAACTATTTAATGTTTTTTAGAGTATAACTTTATCCAATTTCTTGCCAAGTTTCCTCCCTCTGGATTATTTCTTTCCTTTTTAGTGAATTCATTGCCATTATCTGCTTTCAAACACTGAATAAAAATGTTCCTTTATACTTTCTTAGAAAGTGAATTATTTCCGAAAAATTTTGATGATAAAAAACAATGTAAGTCATTCAGATTCAAAAGCCGATTTATCACTATTTCTTTTTCTCACACTTCAACAAACTTGCAGCAAAATAAGAAATTTGAATTTAAACATTTATTAAAAATCTTTATTGCACACTTTTATTAAATTTGTCTTATTTCCTGTTTAAATAAAAATACAGTGAATTGTATAAAAGAGCGAAAACATGAGACATAACAATTTTTCATTCACCCATACCATGTTAAAAGTTTGAAATTTAACATATATGAGCGTCTTTGATGGAAATATAGTATTAAAATGTATTCACAATATACTTAATCAAATTATGTAATTAAATTTTGTTTCATGAAGTATTTAATGGCATTTTATTGGAGAAGTAAAATTATTTCATGGTCCTGTAACAATTACAAATGTTATCTCTAATAATAATAAAGATGAATGTGTGTGTGTTTATATGTGTATTCCGGTGTTCTTCAAAATTGATCATTTGACCAGATGCTACCAATGTGAGCATGGATATATTTGGAAAGAGGAAATGCATACTTGCAAGAGAATTTTTAGAAATTTCAATTAGAATATTAATTAATTAAAAGTTAGGGATAATTGGATTTTTCGAGATATTACACGAACATATTCTTGAACAAAGATTTTTAAATCAATATAGTATTTAAAAAAGTGTCATTTTAATTATATTAAGTTAGTTGCAAAGCCAATTTCCTAAATGCTGTCCTTTTTTAAATACTTCTTGTCATAATCTTAAAAAATTGATTTCAGTTTTTTTCAAAAAAACTGCTTTTATTATTTCAGGAAATATTTAAGTTTGTGATTTTTTTTACAATTTTGGTGAGCTAAGGAATAAAAATTTTATTTATTACCAATCCAATTTACACGAGGAATCAGAAAATGCAATTACATTATCACAAAAGACAATGTGCTATTAGAAATTGATTATTCAAAGACTTAATATTTAACAGCATTATGATACATGGGTTTCGCCTCCAGTAGGAAATGTCATGTACTCAATAAAATGATAAGATTTAATACCTGTTATAATTCACTGCATAAGAATATTTTGTTGAGAGAATTATCAACATCAGGTTATGCAAAGAAATTTATTGAAATTATTTAATGAAATCAAAAACAACTAATATTCTCAATAAACCAGCTGGCCACCAGAGGCGGTTAATAATAAATATAATGTCTAAAAATTAGTATGTAATAAAAATGAAAAAAATTATCTACTTTTCCAGTACAATAACAAAATTTTGTTTTTGAAATCGTTTTTTATTCATCTTGTTTAGACGTGGATAATGCTAATCGACATGTAAAAATTTCCCCGTCTTATATATATAATGTAGGGAATTATAATAAATATATTCATATAAATAAATTTCAAAATTTATTATCTAGAAAAATAGTCTTGAGGTGAATAGAAATTATTTCTCTAAAAGTACTTGACTCAACAAATACCAGTATTATTTGAAAACAATGAATCTTACTTATGAAAAAATTATTCTTCTTGCACATATTCATTTTCTTTTCTTTTTTTTTTAAAGAAACAAGTTTTCATATTCATTCAATGTGACGAATGAAAGTTAAATTCAACCATGAAAAGACATTTTGTGGTATTTCTCTTATTTTCATCTGTGAGAAAGAATTTAACATTGGACATATATGCATACAAGGTGCTCTTCTCGCAAATAAAATAATTTCAGAATAGAACAGTATTCAAATTAACTTGGTTTAAGTTAGAAATATTCAGGATAGAAGTTTTTGAGGTCAAATTCGACTAAATACAATATTAACGAAAAAAGATTTGCACTTCCTACAGCTGTTGCAATCTTTTTTGCAGAGAATTTTATTTTTTAAAATAAAAATGCTTTTCATTCTGTAGCATTTCTATTCGTTTTTACTTCCTCGTATTTAAAATTTAGAAAACGAAGATATTATAATTATCAAAATTTTTCGAAGTTCAAAATTTCAAACCTCTCTGAGCTCGAAACACACATTTTTTACTTTCTCGTATTTGAAGTTTAGATAGAGCAGATATTGTAATCATCAAAAATTGACGAAGTTGAAGGTATCAAACCTCCTTGAATTCGAAACACTTATTTTTTCTTAAAATATAGGAAATAACATAAAAATATTGTTATCTCCGGAAAAAAAAACTCGATTTTGTCGAATTTTTTTCTTTCAGAAATCTTTGAGTGCGAAAAATGCATTTTTCGAATTACGTTCTATCTGTCTGTGGGCAGAATAATTCACAAATGCTTTGAGCTAGATAGATGAAATTTAGTGTATGGAATTTACACTAAATTTGTAGATTTCTATCGAAATTTGGCAGAAATAAATTCTCAAGACGTTTGTCTATCAGTTCGTCCATCTGCAAGTGACTACAGAACCGGTTCTGTAGTCATCTATGACTACAGAACCGAAAAAGTCGGCTGGAAAACATTTTGCACACAGTTTTAGTACCTAAAATGCAGATTATTATCAAATTTTGAAACAAATATTTCTATTAGTTGACATTCTGTCAATCTGTATATTTATATTCACATGCATACAAATATGATAACTCGAAAATGTAACAATTTTAGTAATGGGATTCAATATGTAATTTTTTTTCTTTTAAATTTCAGTTAAGGTCACATTTTGAACCAAATTCGTCAAAGAGTTTAGTACTCTCTATATTTTTATTCATGCAAATGCAAAATTAAAACATAACGACTCAAATAAATGAAATTTAATATGTTATCCAGTTTCTAAAATTCTAAAACTGCATTTCGGTGCCAAATGTCTGTTTCAATCTGTTAATAAAAGAGAGTCTAAATTGCATACTTTCTTTTGTACTAAGAAGAATAAAACTTTCATGTGGTGGACTCTGAAAAGAAAAATCTGAGCACTTGAGGAGTTCACAACTTTACACAATTTTTATGCACCTTTATTAAGAAATATGTGAGAAACTTTCGAAGAGACCACTGCCTTTGGTTTCTTATGTTTTTATCCATGTTTCTATCAGCTTAAATAATCTAAGATAATTTCCAAGAACATAATTCTTCAGTTTAGAAGAAATATTTACGAAATTTAAAAAACCCTTTCTTATTGAGCACTTACTACCCTAAAAAGCTAAGAGCATGCTAAGTTTGAACCTATAGATAGAACCTAACATAGAAGTTTGAATTAAATTAGATATTTGTTTTTAACATGCGTCGACTTTTACGGCTTTCAATTTATTTATTGAAATATTGAGCTAAGAATGCAAAAGATAAATTTTCAAATTTAGCATCACAAAATGAGTGTGAGTGCATTATACGACGTCCTGAGTTCCTTTACAGGCCAGTGTGTTTGACTTACATCTGTCAAAGTTGACATGTATATACTTTGGAGGATGGAGATGTAAAACTTTAATTAATTAAAAATTAAAAGAAATTTGGCTGATTTTTCTCGATGTTTTTTGTAATTATTACAGCACAAAATATTAAAATTCAGTTTATTTTTCCATATAGAGCAAGTTTCAATATTTATTTATTTTTTGAAATTTTGTTATATTAACAATTAAGGTTTCATTTCAGAATCCTGAAAAGGTGAAAAATTTTAAAAGTATACTCATTTTTAAATATTGCTACTCTTCGCTATGATATAATAGGATGTATAATGATGTAGACAGGAAATGAGAAAAATTCCTAATACAATAAACATAAAGGGATAAAGTTTCTAAAACAATATGAATAGCATGTCCATCCAAATTTGAGGTTTAAAAGTATTTTATTGATTAAAATTATTAAAATATTGATACACAAAATACTTAATTAAAATTTTCAACAACCATTAATCCCGTCGAAACAGCTAGTCGCCAAAGACTAAATTTTAAATAATGCTCTTCCTGTGATATATTAAAACTAAAACAATGAAAGAAAAGTCATGAACCTCATTTTTTTTCTCAAACAAATAACTCAACTAAACAAGTGAGAATTTAGTCCACGACGAAGAAAAAAATTCACCGTAGGAAATAAAAATAACACTTTCAACCGTAGAAAACAACCCTTTTTTTCGGCGTATCATCTTACACTACATATTTCATCTCCCACTTTCATTCTTCATCCATCAATATGAAATTGATGTTTTCTCGATTTTACTGTCTAGAAGAAATGTCCTTGCATCGAAAAATACGGCGAGCGTTCACGCCTGGTTGAACATCATTTTCATTTCAAATATTCCTCAGACATCCCGAGGTGTTTCGCGGTAGAAATGATGGCTTTCGGATATGAGATGCAATGACACACCTCAGAGGTTTCCACGAACCAACGAATCAGGTAGTTAGTTACCCTCTTTTCTGAAACTAAAACGGTTTCAATTTCTCTAAATCCATTAATACCCCATTAACCTGGAGAAAAAAAGATAATAACCATCGTTTTAATTTCGCTTAAACGAAGCAGAACATATAAAAGAGCTTTTTGCAGTGGGCAATAAAATTCAAGTTGGGCAAATTTATCAATTCACACTTTCTAGAACTTCTTATGTCCAAAATACCCGATTTTTTTATTCTGTTTGTATACAATTTACATAATAATTAAAAATAATGAATCAGACGATAGAAATTTAGCATGCTTTTAGCATCAAAAATTATAAATCTGTAAAAAATTGTAGATCAAATTCTTCGACCGAAAGACGTACTTTTTAAGACATATTCCATTTTCTTCCCTAAGCCAAAAGACTAATTAATAAAAGGATAATATTTTCAAAAAATACTGGCATAAATGTGGCAACTTTTGTTGAATTGAAATTTTACTATACATAAATTTTCAGTTGCCACATTTATTTTATTAACTGCATCTATTTGTCATTTATATCCGAGGAAAACGCTATGTAACATATTTTTAATTAATATGTTAATCATTACTTTTAATGTATTAATTTATTTCCTTCCATTTCCAAATTATCTTGCTCAAAGACAGCCTAACATATTTCCTTTTTACTTTCTCATACATGAAACAGAAAAAGTATAGTAATTATTAAAAAAAATTCTAACTCGAGATTTTAACAAGCCTCTACGTTTTATACCTCCCTGAGTTCGAAAAATACATTTTTGGAATTATGCCTGTCTGTCTGGGATAAAGAATAATTCAAAAACGCTTTATGCCAGAGGGATGAAATTTATAATATGAATTTGAGACAAAGTTTGTAATTTCTTTAAATTTTGAATCAAAATCCATCCACAGAAAGTCTGTCTGATTTGCTGTTCGAGTGCTAGTAAACTCTATGATTACAAAATACAAAGAACTAAGGTGATAAAAGATTTAAACGGATTTGATATCTAAAATATATAATCTCTTCAAATATAGAACCAAATCTATCAAACGGTTCACTACCTATTCGTATGTCCTTTTGCATAATGTAAACATAGTAACTGAAAAACGCATTAACTTAATGAATGAAATTTGGTATGTTGTCACATGACTACAGTGTAGTTCCGTGTCAAATTTTGAATTAAATCGATTGATAAGAAGATGCTCAAAATACGTATGCCCACGATAGATTAAGTAAAAATGATGGATTTAAGGCAAATATCTATATTTCCTAACTATTGTTGCCAATGACATGCAAGACATTCGAGGCCTTATCAAGGCCCACAATTTTATGTGGGGAAGAGAGATTGGACCTTTTTTGGAAGGTATGCAGGAAAGTTTCGAGGAAACCACTCCCGCTGATTGTTTCATGCTATCTTATTTTCATTTAACATTTTTCTATGTGCTTTGTAAACTATATAAAGATGATCTTTTTTTACGCACGAATTTTAAAATGCAATGTTAAAAACTCGTTTTATTCAAAAAACATCAAGAATTGGGGAAAAAAAAGATATTTATCGTATGGAGTCTGTGCTTATTTATCACTTAATGAGTTTTTATTTTCTAGGTATTTGTAATTTTGTCTGCTTCTCGCACTGTTTGAAGAAACTTTACTTCTCTACGTTTTCTTTCTTGTAGTTTTATCTAGAAAAACGGAATTAAAATTTGAGAATTTCTCATATATTTCTGAAAATGGTAGAAATTCGTAAAAAAGTAAATTCAGAAATAATAATTGAAGTAAAGCAAAAGTAAGAAATAACAAATAAAATTGTATTTTCAAATGAAAGACTAGTTTCTTAAGCTGTGACTCAAATGAATGTCACCAAATAATGCTTATGTTTTGAATATTCATAAAGTATAATGCCAGACTCTTTAATGTAGGATTAAATAATACCATCTCCATGATAATTAGTTAGAGTACATTAATTTATTTTTAAAAACGTCAACATCTCTGAAATATATGTTCGTAAAAATGAGACAGTAAATAAAAATGAGTATTTTTTAAAATATACTTTAATATATTTTTTTTAATTTTATTTAATTGTACCTGGTGAATAACTCACTTTTTGCACTCTCTTTTTTTAAGATCGTTTTAAATAATATTATATGTTGTAGTACTAAATGTATTTTTCTTAAATATCTTCATCATTTTTCTTTTCAAATTTAAGAAATTCTTTACTTCGAAAGAGTAAATAACAACAACAATAATAATAATTCGAAACCTAATTTTAAAATGAGAAATTTATATGATAATATTTAGTGATATTATTACCTCTAATAATTTATAGTTCTGATATGCTCAGTTCATTTCTTTAAAGAACTTCCAGACGATGTTTTGAGCCAAGTATGAAAACTGCTTCATTCACGTTGTAAATTATTGATATTTATTATTTCATTTAATTGTTTAATATGTCTGAAACATTTTAATAATTCTCATTAAGAAAGTGATATGAAACCTTCAATATATTTGAAATATAGATTGTTTCTTGAATATTTTAATTACAATGTTCAAGCAAATTATAAAAAACACCCAAAGAAACCTTTATAATAAAAATTTATTTTCAACCATGTTAACATTACAATCAAAATTTTTCTAAAAGAAAATACATGAAATGAATGCAAGAAATATATATATATATATATA
>JAPMOR010029349.1:0-62023 GCA_026543865.1 Argiope aurantia
TACGAAAATCATAATAATTCTCTTTTTTTAACCTACAGGACAAATTTTCACATCTACTTGCTTTGTTGCCAGAAATCCATAACATCAGTGACAGGGGAGAAGAATACCTTCTTTATCGACACATCAATGGTAGTGCTCCTTCACAGACTTTACTCATGGAAATGCTTCATGCAAAAAAGAAATAGGACTGGACTCCGACCATGTGCACATGGTTACTTTTGTTAAAAATTGTTCTCTGATGTAACTGCCATTGAATTCAATTCTTTCTTAACTGCCAGAGAGACTATAGGATCTTAATACTGCACATTCCATGTGTTGGGCCATTGGTCCATTGGGGATGTTGAAGCCGAGATCCATCTTTCTCAAAAGGAATGGAACAGACCATTCTATGTTGTTTTCATCTTTAAAAGCACATGTTGTTGTACATTACTGACAAAATGGGGGGAGGGGATGATGTATTCTGCATCAACTAACAAAAAAATACAAAAAACAACACCGTCATCATTAACCATGTTTGCTGTTATTGTGTTGTAATATCTCATGCAACTCTTTTTTGATTCTCCTAATGTTGTACAGTAGATTGGGAGATTTTTTTTGTTCATGGTTACTGTTTCGGATATTGTGCACTCAATTCGGAACATATATTTTATTTTTTAATGTACATTTCATTGATAACTATGTCGAAAGAGAGTGGAACCTATATCCTACAGTGCAGAATGCTGTATGACGAATGTGGCATTGAGCACTGATGCTTTAAATATTTTTCATGCGTGCATTTTGTTGACCTCAAGTGTCTCAGGGAAATAACAGAATGTAACATGTTTATTCAAAACATAAAAAAAACAGAAGCTAGCAATAAAACGAATTTCATTATTATTATTTGTTTTTCATACATCATTTGACACAGTTGGTATTTTAATCCTATTTTTTTATTATACTTATTAGATATGCTTCAATTTGCTCTGATAGTGCACATTTATACCTTTTAAAGTGTAAAATTAGTTGCAACAATTTTTTAAATGTTTTGATCTAAAATTATTTGTCATCAATCAGCAATATATATATGCAGAGTTTGAACTTATTTCATTCTTAAGTTAAACTGTATTTTAATATACAGAACTCAAAAGGCAATAAATTTCACATTTTTTTATTGCACATAAGAAACATAAAATTTTTCAAAGACATTAATTCCATACCAAATGTAAACAATAATCATTCTTGAAAAATAAAAGTACTGTTGTTTGACTTGATTAGCATTGTTCAGCAAAGTGATAGGGTGGAATAGTTCGTTTTCCTTATTGAAAATTAATTAACAAAGGAAGGTGGATCCAGTTTTGAGATTTGAACATTAATATGATTTTCAAGACTTGAATTAATTTGTTTTGTATCTAGTTTCATAAATTTAAATAAACTATCTTTATTAGATATATTATCCTTCTGAAACATTCTCAATATTATATTCCTTGAATGCTTATGTGTTTGTAAATAAATAGAGTAAAAAATAATTAAAGAAATATGATTAGTTAGTTGATGCTGTAACACATTTAAAAAATAAACTAAACTTTCTTTTATCAGTAATTTTTAATTATGAGTACATCTGCTATTTATTTATGCCATTTAAATCTTGATATATTTCATCATTGTTTTTAATCTGTGATTTTATAAATCAATCTGGCTACCCCAGCTGTGTGTATTTAAGTTAATAGATTACAATACTCTGTTGACTTGTGTTTTGTAGACTAGTCATTACTATCCGTAATGTGTTCATCTACATCTAAATGCAGTACAAATTTAGTTAATCATTTTTGAAACAAAAAAACAACAACAAAAAACTACATTCATTGAAAAATTTTTAATATCATAAATGATTAATTTTAATAATTCTAAATTTTAACCAACTGTGTCATAAACATCTATTTTTTTATGTTTGAAATACTTTTTAATAATTCAAAATTAATTTTTTGGTGTTGATTGATTGCTTCATCAGTTTTAGTAATCAACTCTTTTTCAAGTGCTGTTGAGGAAACAATTAAATGAAAATTAAATAGATGTTTTTACTTGTTGATAATGTTTGATGTCTTTTAGTAAATGAAAAATTTTATATGTTTGTAGATAATACATTCCTTGTGTATTTTTCTTGTCATGCGTGCATTTTCAGCATACTCTAGCATTATATCATTTCTGCTTACTGGTGTTGGTTTGTTTCATCCAAAAATTAATTTTACCTTCTTTTTTGTTTTCTTTGAGTATGGTAAAAATTTGAATTTGAGTTTCAAGTATTAATTTAACATCATCTGTTTTTTTATGAGTTTTTTCCTTTGTTCTTTATACTGAAAATTTATGGAAAAATTATAATCTAATTATAACTTATATCAAGGTTTGATTAATTTGTTATGAATATACTTGAAAATTTTCAATAGAGCATAAAAAAATATATTGAAATTGTTGATGTTTTGCTAAGCAAGTGTTAGAACCCTCTTTAAAGCTGTTTAAAGAAAGATTTCTTGTTGTATTTTTAACTGTAATTTTGTGTCAATATTTTTGAACATACGGCTTGTTTAGCTGAAATATGTTGGCTTTTGAACTGGATTGTATTGTAAACCTTGTGGAGAAAAGTTCGTTTGTAAAAGAGGTCTGATTTATTTTTCTTTGAAATCTGTTTCAGGGTTTTTTTTTTTTTTTTTCTTTTTCCTTGTTGGTTAATGCTAAAAGATAAATACCTCTATAAAGTGTTAATATTTCATCTACAAGTCTGCATAACTTCTGTGCTGTACTTTTATAAGCTGTGTTAACATGGAGAATTTAATATATAAATGCAATATTTTTGTAATAATACAGAAAGATGACTCTTTGAAAAAATTATAAAGTTTTTATATTTTAGCTGTAGATGTTGCTTTTAATGCTTTTCTATGACATAAGTTTTGAAATAGAATATCACTATGCTATAATTACATATCTTAGTTGCTTTTTTACATCCAAGAGATTTTTTAATTGTTCCTTTTACTACAAAAAAGTAATGCCGTAGTAAATCTTTAAATTTGAAGTTATGTATGAACTATGAATTAAATTTGAAATTTTATTCATCAGGTAAAAAAAATCAAATATTTTTCTATTCTTAAAAAAATAATAATAATCTGGCAATTAATTTTGAATGCATTTTTTTCATCATTATAGTATATTTGTACTTAAAAAATAAAATATTATTCTTAAATTTTTTTTCCTTTTTTTTGTTATTTTTTTAAAACTATTAATTTTTGCTCTTTTATTTTGGTGCAGTATTTTCTGGCTGTTTAAAAATAAAAAATTGTAACAGATTCGGTATTTATATCATTTGATATTCTTTAATAATTTTTAGCCACTAGATGGTGCTAAGCTTTTATAAATTCAAATTTATTTTGCTTACTTCTATATTAAATGTTAACTCGTCCTTTAACTCTAAGAAAATAATGTAAATTCTCACAAAAAATAAGCAGAAATGTGCATAAATAGATTCTTTTTTTTTTACATAAATTTCAAATTCTGAATGTTATGTGAAAACTTTAAATATAAAATCATTAGAATGTTTAGAGAGTATTATTCTTAAATTAATACAAATTATTTTAAAGTGATATACATAATGTACATAATTGAATTAGATACTTTTTTGCTTGAAGTTAAATTCAAAAGGGACCACTTTTCAATGGTGGGCACATTGTGGATTTTTCACTAAAACTCTCTCACCGCCGCATCTTTAATAATAAGGTATGGAGAGACCAGGTACGTCTGATAATTATATTTACAGTTATCTTTGTGTAAGGAAATGGAAATATTGTTAAATCTTGGTAGTATGCTGCGACGCGCACAAGGGGTCCAGTTTCCTGCATGAACTGTTTTTGTGAAACTGTTCTTAAACATAACATCTCCATTCTAAAACTTAAAAGAAGTATTTTTTTTATCAATAAATAAATTTTCATAATTTTTTAAAAAATTATATAAAATGGAAGTTGCTAATTGAAACATCAAACTAATAAACAAAGCATATATCCTATTTATTAAATTGCACATAGGTTACTTTCATTCTGGTTTTTGTAGGTAAAAAGTATAGGGTTGATTGTTTAAAATCTATAGAGGGTAAATGCATGAATTACATTTTGAAAATGCAGTTTTTACATGAAAAGATTTTAATATAAAAAAAGAAAGCATTTCTCAACAATAATGTATAATTATTAAAATTAAAAATCTTTATTATTATTATTATTATTTGTTTCAAAGGACTAAGGAAATTAGACATTTGCTTAAAGGTAAGTTTTTCATATATTTTTTTTAAGAATGAAAGTATTGCTGTCACTGAAAAATATTGCATTAATTATAATAATTACAAATAAATAATGTTTTTCAATATCCGTGCATGAAATAAATGGCAAATGATATAATTAGAATAAATTATTGAATTTAATAAAAGCATTAACGGTCTAATTTGCAATTATTGAAATCTGAAATAACAATAAATTTTTAATCGATTTTTAAGAGTTTCAAAAAGTTTGCTTAATTTTAAAGGTGTTTCATATAAAATTAATACATTAACATTTTTTAAAAATTTTATGTCTTGATTATTCAAAGCATATAGTTCTAGAGCCTTTGTAGATTATTTTTAAATTTTCATTGATTTAATATGGTTTTTTTTTTAAATTATGATATTCACAAATAACTTGGGAATCCTATTAAGAAAATTGTTCATTTCTTTATTTTGTCTCAAGGTGAAGCACTTCATATTGCATGAATAAATGTTTTTGCTTTGATGAATTGTCCCCTTTTAGCTACTTTTTTTAATTGTCGCATTCTTTTATTGTGTATTTTATCAGCATGATTTATATGACGAAAAAAATATAAAAAGAAACTAACAAAATCATCTGCTGTTGCTCTTGTGACTAACTCATGTATAACTGTGTGGTATTATTTCTAATAACTAATTTTTATTTTGTAGGGCATTTTGTTCAATTTTTTAAAAAAAATATTAAATGTAATATTGTCTTTACAGTTTATTATTATAATATTTGTTATGCTTATGAACAGTTTCCTTCATGATTGCTGATGTTTCTGCGTTGCATATTGTGCCTCTTTAAGTCTACTGATAAGTGAAAAAGTTGTTTAATTCACTTTGCTAACTCTGTAAATGTATCACACATAGTATTGTTTTTAAATGTATCATTTACGATTGTTGGCATCTGTATCACAGAATTATTTTGTTGACTAAAAGAAAAAAAATATGTTGTCTTTGCCAGCATTGTTTGTGATTGTGACTTTTTTTAAAAGCACAGATATCTGGTAAATGAAATATGTGAAGAAAGCTTACAAGCTTCATTGTTGATGAGATAGAGTATTTTAAATACTGCACATAGTTAAAATATGTCTAAGATGCCTTATAAAAAAAGCATATTTGAATATATATGTTTTATTAATGATATTGTTAGCACATAGTATGAAGAAATTTTGTTTTTTGGAATCTTTAAGTAAAGAAATGACAGGATTCTGAAGGATTTTTGAATTGATGGGAGATTGAGAATTTTATTATGTCTTGTGGGCAATGAAATTTTCTTTTACAATTATTAAAAAAGAAGTTTTTAAATGTATGATTGCGATACTTGAAATAAAGTATTTTCAAAATCAATTGCGTCATTGTTCAGAAAATTTGTAATAAAGCACAATTACAGACATTTTAAAATCACAATAATGTTTTACATTTCAACCATTTTTATATTTATTTTTATTTGCAGCTGAATTATATGTTACAGAAACGTAAGGGAAATTGTTTAGACCATAAACAGGGTTTTAAGACTTTTTTTGGAAATGCTTGATGACATTTAGAAAAATTTGTTGAGAAAGAATTAAGTATTTTCATATTTAATATCAGCAGTAACTGTCAGTTATTTGTATTGCATATGCCATTAATTAATGCATGACCATTTGTATTTAAAGTTTAGATTTAAAAAATAGAATTTAACATTCTACAGACTGAATTATAGTTAGATTACCATTTTTTTTAAAAATTAATCAGTTTTATTTCTTTTGTATGTTGCTTCAATTAGATTATTATAGTGAAACAATAATTGGCTACTTTTTTTTATACATACATTTCAAAAACACATCTTACATTTTGGATGATAATTATTATATAGATGAATAGATAATAATATATGTTGTTAGGAGCATATATTTTTAAACCCATTTTTAAGTATAATAAAAATAAAAATTAATTGTTCATATGTTTTTATTTCAATCCTTTATAATCCTGTTTTTTATTTTAGTGGGTAACGATAGGATTTCTCCTTCTTTTAAGCATGATATTAAAAATTATCATATTTTTATTAATTACCAATTTTGTAATTATTTGTATATGTGGTAGAAAACTGACAAAATTATTGCTTTACATTCAATTAAATATTCTTGATTTCTAGAATGTCTCTATTCTATCGTTACCTTTTAAATGACTGATTTGTATAAGAAGTTTAGAAAGGGAAAACAGCATTCAAAGTAATACTGATTAAATTTTCTTTAAATTTAAAAGTGCATTTTTGAAAAAAAATAAATTAACTTTGCAATTTTTATTGGAAACAAAAAATGTTAGTATTTATGTTTTTGTAGGTAAAAATAATTCTATAAAGAACTGAGAACATGGTACTGTTCTGTTTGCAAATTTGACGACTTTACATTTCTTTTGTCAACCATTATTATTGCCGCCATTATTAATGTGGTGAATTAACGCTGGGGTGAAAAATTCAAGATTGGGACGGTACCATATTCCCAATTCTAAGATATATAATTGTTAAAATGAGCAGTTAGGTAGAGCAGTATCACTTTGGCTGCTGTTTTCAGAATTCAGCAAGCAAATAAAATGTTCATGAGGTGCAGAATTTTAGTGAAAAGTATTTTTTGATCTGTGTTAGCCATCATGTTTTCTGCATGTATACAAAGGAAAGATATTTGCACATGTATTTTTTTATATCAATGTTGCTGAATGGTATAGAGCCATTTATTGATTGTGATTATTATTGGCTCTTCAGTGTGCTGGCATTGTAAATAAAAGGTGTTTGTTGTTTTAGTTGTGTGGTGTTTCTTCCATTTTGTCTCCTTGTGGCCGTGTATTTTTACCCATTTGTTACTCTGAAATCTTGCAATTTATCAATTTTTATTTTTTACAAATTATGAATAAACATGTTTTCATTTTTTTTAATAAAACATTGGGGAAAAAACACAAAATACATTTATGCATATCATGTAGATAAATACATGATATATAAAACTAGGAGCATCATGCGTCATCACTGGAAGAAATCCAGGAGAATGAGGTCTGGAAGGTCTATATAGGTGTGTTTTTCGATACATGCGAATCATTGAATGTCATTTATGGCACCATGGATGTAATATATATTTGTCATTCGTGTTTACCAATATAAATTCCTAAGTAAGAATGTTTGCCTTTAGCTGACAGGCGACAGTAAATAAAATTTGTACATACCTTTTTGAGACATTTTCTATATCATTCTTGATAACCGCTTTTTAAAATCTTCTTCAATACAATAATTCTTCTTTTCCCAGTTCGCAAATAATTATGATTGTGGATAAAGACATAGCAAAATAACAAAAAAGTGTAATATTTGAATTTTAGAATAGACAAATTTTTGCATTGCGAAAATTATTATTATTATTTTTTTTTTTAATGTTTTAGAGTCTCCGGTGGTGTTTCCTTTAAATGTTTTAGGTCCTTTTTACTTAAGGAAACAATACTTTTATGCACAATAATAATTTTTAAATTCTTAAAATTATTTTTGATTTGCACAATTATTAATACTATTCTATTTGCATATGATTACAACATTGGAAATAAGATTTAAAACATTATATTCAAATTTATAATCAACATCTAGAATAATAGCAGTGGTTAAAAATTGTATTTTTTTTTTCTTTTTATCTAAGTGATAGGACATAATAAAGTAACATTTAAATTACTAATTAAAATGTTGTGAAACCTAACAAAATTGTGAATAACTACTGCAATCAAACAGTGACCATTGATTTCGTTCATAAAATGGAATATAAACACGATTTTTTAAAAAATATTTTTTCATTGATTTTTTCTGCGATAGAAATTCTTGACAGATTGGAAGTTGTTTACAAAAACCAATAAACATTTGTTAGTGAGTAATGTTATTTTAGCTTCTGTTCAACTAATACTTCCCTTAGTTAGGAGCGAGGAATTTTACTTCAAATACGATTTAGATTATATTTCATATAGTAAATATAATCTCTAAGCATAAATGTTTAAATATTAATGAGAAGTCCAGTTAATAAAAGGCACGGAAAGCGGAAACAAAAGTACAGATTTTTGCAAACAGGAAATTTTAACAAATATGATATCGGTAATTCTGAAAAGTCGTTATTATTTGCTAACTTTTTAAAAATAAATTTCTTTGATTGTTTCATTATTTTTAAGTTTTTTTTTAATCCTAAAATATTAACTATGCTTAACAGTTTTTAGTCAGAAAATGATGAAAAATTTGCAATACATATTTCAATACATTTAAATTACTGTATTTAGAAATATTTTAAAGGAATCGTCAAGTGCGATATATAGAATCTCGACTCTTTAGTGCAAAATTTTATCCTACAGCATAGAAAAGAAAAAAATTGATACCTTGATACCAGTTGTCCATACTTTAGCCACAACTTTTCAGTTCATATTCAAGTGGACGATGATTTTAGCTAAAAGATAAGAAAGATTATAAAATAACAATTGAATGCGACAAAAAATTAAAAATATTAAGATGGGAAGCAAACTGTATTTGTTGAATAAAAACAAAAAAATTTTTACGAATTAAAAAAAAACAATATTTAAAAATGTATTTGTGTACCTTATACTATGGAATAAAGACGAAAATAAAACAACAGGAAATTTAAAAAAAAATCTCTTTTTTTTAATTCCAACAATAACACACACAT
This sequence comes from Argiope aurantia, assembly GCA_026543865.1. Classification (NCBI taxonomy): domain Eukaryota; kingdom Metazoa; phylum Arthropoda; class Arachnida; order Araneae; family Araneidae; genus Argiope; species Argiope aurantia. The sequence continues at coordinate 8,977 of JAPMOR010029349.1, forward strand.
ATAATTAAAATATTAATCTGAAAAATAAATTGGTTAAAATACCATTATGATGATGAAAAATTTTATTAACAGAATTTAAAACGGACACATGTTAAACAATAGTATTGTAGACACCTGTCAAAATTTTGAGCCAATCCATTGTCGGTCTGTGCTTTCGGAAATAAGTAAACGCGATAGTTATAAAACGAAATGATTTAAATATATAAAATTTCGTTTGGGAATTTGTGATTACAAATGCGGTTTTGTCTCAAACTTTTATTTCAATCGGTTGAGTAAAATATGTCTAAAACACAAATTCGATTTTTGGATAATATTTACTTATTCTAGGGATTAATCGCCAAATAATTCGCCAAGTATGATACGACAGATTCAGTGAAAAGGCTAACTTTACGCCAAAAGTTAATATTTCGTAACTATTGTACGCCAATGCCATATAAGACATTCTCTGACATAACAAGAGTATTGGAGAGTATGCGAGAAAGTTTAGGGGAGACCACTCCAACTAGTTGGAAAACGTAAACGGATAATTCGCCGGAAAAAACCTACTGATAATAAAAATAATAGAAATAAAACAAGACTTTTTGCTATTATATTATTCAATTTTGAAGTTTCCTGTTATTTTATCACTATTTTTTAGAGTGAAAACTCATCCTCTGCTAGTAATAATTTTCATTTTAGTATTGAATTCTGGGAAGATTAAATTTTCTCCGTCTGACTAGGGCATGAATAGTTAAAAATCTCAATAGTGTTATAGCCACAGTATTTTTTAGTTTCTTTTACATTTGAGTTATTTTTTTCACTGGCTGAATTGAAATACATGTATGCGACTTGTAAAACAAAGAAAAAACAAACCTCTAGTTCCAAACATAGTAATTTGACAATTTGCATCATCTTCCGCGTTCATACAAAAATCCTTCTCAGTCATTTCTGCAAGTATATTTATTCATAAAATGATATCAAAATAATTTTAAATGTGAAACATTTCTATTAAATTTGAATAAATAAATTAATAAATGAATAAGGAAATCTTGAAAATGAAATATTTTTGTTATTAAATTATTTATTTTATTTGCCTATTTTTTAATAAAAAGCCGATTTTGCAATTGAATAGATTACTGTGCATTTCTATTACAACCACTTGTATGATACATTTTGAAGAATTTATTGAATTTAAAAACATGCCATGGGAATAAAATTGGTTTTACTGAAAAACTAATATCCTATTCATACTGAAAAAAAAAAAGTTATTGCTTGGTTAAAAAAATTTCAACTGCAGCATAAAACTTGAAATATCATTGAAATGTCATATAAAGACAAAAAAATCTAAAGAAATAAAACTAATATCATTGAAATTTTTTTTAAAATTTATAGTGCAGAAAAATGGTTTTTGTATATGCTCTAAATTTATTAAAGAAGAAATTTAAAATTTGAATTAATATTTATTTAATGAAAAATCTAATTAAGGTTTTGAAAAATCTTTCATAATTGGATCTATTATCCGAGAAGTAATTGTATGTTCTCTTTGGTAGAGCAGACTGTCCTGCTGTTTTTTGCAGCAGACAATTTATAGATAGTATGCCAGCCTTAAAAAAAAAACACAAAAAAAACGAATTCCCCCCCCCCCCCTCATTCTATTCTCCCTATTGAGATCTTTATAGCGCTCAAATTTAATAAACAATGTTTAAGAAAGATTTAATTGATGCTACTACATAAGATACTATTATAAATCCTAACATTTCTGCTCTTGAAAAAAAAATGACTGAAGTTTTATAACTAGCATTGTTTCTAAGTATAAAACGTTTCATTCATTTTCTTCTTTAAAAGCAATTATTTCTAACACAATTAATTAGTCCTAATTTTTTTTTGGGGGGGGAGGATGACAATGGCTATACCTCGATTAATTTTTCTTCTCCTCTGACTTTTAAAGATATACAGTTTCAATACTGAGCATATAATATATATATAAATCTTGCTTTTGGTATGCTTTAGATTTATTTAAAATTTGCTAGTAATTGTGTTTACTTCGAAATTTGTATCAAAATTTTTTTGGCGCGTTCTATTTTGTTCGGCGAGTACCACGATATTTGTTGCGAATTTTGAGTTTATCATGCTTGATTTAATCATTTTCTTGGCGGTTATGAAATTATTTATAACTAGCCGCCTCTGGCGACCAGCTGGTTCGCCAGTATTACCGCTAGCTACAATTTTCAATTAAATATTTTAAGTAACTGATCTCTTAATAGATTCTCAAACAAAACATATTTAATCTTCAAATTTTGATAGTCATACCAAACTTATACTGTTGTTTAGATCGTTTCGTTCAATTTACTATATATATTTTGCTAATTTGTTGCCATTTCCGGTAAAACTTCAACTTTAATTTAAAGTGAAAATGATGAAATTGCAATTAATATAAAGATATTTTTTAATAAACCAAGCGTTTTATTTTATTTATCATCTTTATTGTTATTTATTTATTATTATTATTATATAATAATAATAATAGAATCGCTCGGTATTTAAGTCTTATGTGAACTACAAAATATTTTTCATAATTTATGCAATATCTCAAAGAATAATTCAACAAAAACTTCTCAGATTCAGCATAAAATTCAGTTTTTAGTTTTGCTTTCCAGAGGATTGAAATGAAATCAATAATAATATTTTGTTCCGGCCTATAAATATATTTCAAAAATTATGAATTCTAAATTTAATGCAGTAAGGTATCATATTCTGAGAAATATTCTGGACACACCAAATTTTAAATAAATGAATGAATGTTTCTATTTTCCACGATCAACTAAGACTTATTTATGAAGTTTTGAATGTTAAAAATTTAGAAAAACACAACATTTGCATAATCTTCGGCCAATTAATCTTGAGAAACCTGCGCGCTGAGTGGCGTATTTTCTTTGAAACGATCGATGGAAAATCTAAAATTATTCTTTTTTTGATTGAATAGTGATATTCAAATTTTCATAAATCAGTCAGTTTAAGTGATTGATTTAGTTGATTGGAAATTAACTCTTTTTATTTAAAATATTAGTGTTTCAAGAACATTTTGTTAATCGTGATTTCCACAGCAGAAGCTTTATGTGAAATCAGAAATTCGTTATTTATTAGAACATTTATTGAATCAAGTTACATAAAATATAATCATTTTCCATTTAGATCATTTTAGCACATCTGTGTCTTACTAAAGGTTTACAAATTAGCTGTGTGGCCCTGATTTGAATGGATATCCTGTTCATATTAAACAAAACTTGCCTTAAAATAAAACTGATTTATTCGATTAATAATATAGAGTGTGTAAAAGATCATAAAATAATTCTTCTTGAATTTATTTTTTAGAAAAAATAATATTTCATATTTGTTTCATTTCCTACAGACACGTGCCGAAAATTATATTTTTGCAGATTTCATTTCCAAAAAGATTTATTTTTAATTGGAGCTTTAATCAATGTGATGGCAACACTTTGAAAAAAGCTAATTTTTTCCCATGAATGCGAAACGTGCTCGTGCAGCTTAAATTTTATTTTTATTTTGTACGAAAAAAATTGTTGAAATATATAGTTAAAATATTTATTTAAAAATTCATTAAAAATAGAAACTTAATTTTAAGGTTAAAACATTGGTATCATTTAAAAGATAAATTTTTAATCTTTAACTTCATGTAAAATTTTTTTTTGTGCGGTAATATTTTCGGAAGTTATAGCAGAAACACGCCAAAATGTCGCTTACTTTTTAAATAAATAAAATTCTAATTAAAAATTCGAAAAAATAACCCCCAGGTGCACATTCTTGGCCTCCAAGATATAAGCGTGCCAAATTTGGTAGCGCTAAGTTGAATGGTCTTGCCTGTAGCGCGCCAACACACACACACAAACACACATTTAGCTTTATTATAAGTATAGATATAGATATAGATTAAATATTTTTGTCAAGAGATGGCACCACCTCATATTTGAGTCAGTAGAGAATTAATTGCTTTTATGCAATCAACCTCGTCGTTCCTTATTTTTTCTTGTCATTAATAACTCAGTTTTTTAAATTAAAGATAATGGTTTTTCAGGAAGGAAAATAAATATGTTCTGTCGTATTTTTTTAGGTTTGTTTTTTAAGATGTCAAAATATAGAAAATATATCACCGTATATTAGCCATCAGATGATTTAATTAAAAAATTATAATTTTCAAAAAAAAAAAAGAAGTTTATTTCTAAATTTAACGAGTCGCTTTTCAAGTGGGAACAGATGAAATGAACCAAAAATTCAAAAAGAAAAGAACAATCACAAGAAAGCGAATTTCATCAGACAGCGCGTTAAAGCAGATAATGTAAATTCATTCAAATGAACTATAAAGAAGGATTGTAGAAAACATAATCATCAAGTAAGAGACATAAAATCGCAGAGTTGACATTAAGCATCTGAGCAGTTAAAAATTATTGCTTTTACCATACAAAAAACTCTCGATTTAAATCAACAAGAGTTTCGCCCCTTCGACTTCTCATATATTTACACAATAAAGTGTGTTCTCCATTATCGTAATTCTGACGAAAGAATTGAATCTGCATTTAGATCAATTGCTGAATGACTGAGGTCAAATTTAAAACCATTTTGTTGTCAAAGCTGATACAAAATTTCTTTTTTCTATTCGTTTTTAAATCATCATCTTCACATATACATAGGTAGCCAAACAGCGAGGTTGTTTACACTTTGGTGGATTTAGTTCAAAATTTGATATTTATTCACATTTTTAGAATGTGGATCATACGCTAAATTCCATCCATCAAGCTTGTTGAAATTATGAAATGCATTTGAAACAAATGCATAGACATATCAACAGGTATCTGTTCACTTATTTGGTCCAAAAGCGGTCATATATCGAAACTTCTAGTGATACTATATGCCAAATTCTATCCATTTAATTCTAAGGTTGTTTTTTTAAGTTAGAGTTCGTATACACCCGGATTTTTAAGCATATAGATTGTCTGCCGAAACATGTTGATTAAAGTTGACATAAATTCAAAATTTGGTGTACAAACATATTAAATTTCATGCGATCAGGTTGTATCACCTTTATGTTGTAGTGCTTACAGACAAGTAGGCAGATAAATATAATTTCAAAAATATCTTTTTTGTAAATAGTTAAAATGAGGTGCTAATATTTTTCAAAATCTCGCAGAACAACAATTTTCTTTGTTTCAGTTTTAAGATGTTATAGTGCATATTTGATAATTAAATCAACATGTACAGTGTATCGAGAATATACGAATAATTATTGGAAGAACTAAAGGACTATATATAAATAGTTAGATTTCATAATTTTCCTGTTAAATATATTTATTAGTACAAACAATATAAAATATAATTCTCAACATTATTTAAAACACTTTTTCCAATTGGAATGCTTTAGAAATTAGTTAATAGAACACGATAACGCACCCTTATAAAGCAAAGAAGAAATTGATTTTACCTGTGGGTTTTGAACCAAACGATCATCAATCTAAATGCCATTTTGTGCTTTGTTTGAACTGTGAAAATTTGAAATATTATTCGTATGTCTTGAACATCACTGATTGTTACTAACTTTTACAAGGAGAAAGTGTCAAAAAATTCGGCCTCAAGATTTTGCCGGATATCCCGATTCAATCCTCTTTGAGTCCGAAAAACGGAATGATATTTAATATTTGAATTAAGTCAAATAATTCATAAAGATAATTATTTCCATAGCGAGTGATCCACATAACGAACAATCCAAAATTTGAAAAAGTGACTCGTTTAACTAGCGATGTTTCGTAAAATGAGCGATGAAGAGATACCGTGACTGATGACCATGCTGAATTAGCTGGTATCAATCCCGCTGGTGTGGTGTGGTGTGGAGAGGGGGGGGGGTGTCAGCTCAGGTGTCGTCCTCGTCATCTGACCGCGGTTCAAAATGACGAGGTCCGTCCCGAAATAGCCCTAGTGTTGCTTCAAACGGGACGTTAATATAACTAAACTAAACTAGCTGGTATCAATCAGTGTTAAGCATTTTTTTAAGTGAATAATATTCTATAAAAGAAATTTTGGTTGGACAGCATTGTCGAATGCGATTCCAAGAACTTAGAATAAGTGTCGGTGGAACCTCAATCGATGAGATTTTGTCTTTGGTCAAGAGTTTGAGGCTAAAAGCGATAGCAGCGAACGAGTGGGAGAACAGAGCTAGAAATACTGAAGATCATATGGAGTTACATTGTGTGTCACAGCAAAAATCTACAAAGGCGATTTGGCCAGGAGAAGAAGAAACAATAGGAGCAAGAACCTTTTAATAAAATAAGACAGATGCTGAAAACAAGGGAAGTTATCGCATCGTATGACGCGAAGCATCACCCTTATAAGGCAATAGTTATGTGCGTTCATTTAACGATAATGCTGTGTCTCATTTTCGCCAAATTTTGAAACGTAGCCAAAGATGAATATCTTTAGACGATTTTCTTGTAAAAAAAGCATACATTATAAATAATAGATTACATTATTATGAATTTGTTTTAGTATTTTTTTAGGTTCTATTTTACATGGAGATTACTATGGAAAAATTGTTTCGCTTAAAAGTGTGTCCTATTAGAAGTAAGATTTGGGAAGAAATTATGCTTGTTAAACGATGTTCCACTGTATATCTTTCTGTGAAAAAAATAACACAAAAATGCATCGAATTAAAGCGATGAGCATCCTATCATCACTAAATTCGTACATTTCATTCAAAATTTGAAAGGAATCACTCAATGTCTGTCCGTATGCATATGAACACATAAAATAAAACTTTAGGAACAAAATTTAGCATACAGATTTATTACTAAATTTATTAAATATTTACAGTATCATCAGCACTGTATATATGCAATAAATTTAGGAACGAATCTATCAAAGTGGGAAGGCGATTTATATAATGTTCTGTATTAATATTATATAAGGTCGATAACTGCAAAACGCATCGACTTAAATCAATAAAATTTGGTCTGTTGCCTTGTACCAAATTGTAGATTATAAAAGTTTAGATACAAACAGTGTCAAAAAAGGTTTACAAAAACACACTTAGGGTTTTTTTTTTTTTTTTTTTTTTTTTTTTCAGTAAGCTACGAAGCACGAAAGGCACTATGCATCACTCCACGCGGAGATCGAAGAAAAGCATTCACTTGTGGTCTGCCACGAACATCTCACGCAATTTCATTCCCTCTGCATGTTTCAGGATTTAAAGAGGACATTAAACGGGGAATAGAAAAGGAAGTGCTAGATTATTTAAGGAATCGGACTAGTTTAAAATCGTTTTTTTTTCCATGAATTTATCGAAATTTTATTTATCATTTAATTTTGTGCCCTGTCTCATAAGCTTTCTAAAACTGATTTATTTTTTTACTCTATATGGATTACAAAAATTCCGGCTGTTTTATTACCGCATCACAAACATTATTTCGTTTGTATTAAAACTGTAAATGCGTTTTCTGAGAAACGATATTTTTGTAAAGCAGTCAATAACAATGATTTCTCAGAAAGTTATTCAAGTATTGATATGAAATCTCCTAGGATTGTTCTCTGAAGTGTGCTTTATATTTTCCTCTAAAAACTCAGGTTAATATCAGAGTAATACTTTGAATCTGAGTAATATTTTTAAGTTTTTAATAGTAAGCAAAGTTATCAAGGTTAAAAAGCAATTTTTTAATGAAAAATTCCCAGTTTAGTAATTCTGTTCAACTATATCTTAAAATTATTTCGTATTACAAGAAATATTTTAGAACAGAACACAGATAAAAATCAGGATCATGATCTTTCTGAAAAAGTTTATATATATTTAGAATATAATTTTGTCCATAGCTGCCAGCGTAAGGCTAAATTTTTAATTATTTTCCGTCAAATTTCTCAAAAAAAAAAGTAATACTTTAAAAGATTAATTTTACAATATTTCCATAATTTTGAAACATATGCAGTTAAAAAGTTAAACATCAACAAAAATATACAAGTTATTTTTTTTTCAAAAAAAAAAATCTTTGAACACAGTCAGATACTTCCAGTTTTCAAGAAAATCATGATAAGAGCATCTCCGATAGTGCTATATGAATTGTAAGCAATCCTTATACCTGATAAAATCAAATGCAATTAAAGATAATCCAAAGGGAAACATCCATTGTTCAAAAGTTTAAAATTGCATTAAAATTTAAAATTTATTATTTTGATCTTATCAGTATCTATTTATCAATTTCAATTTTCTTTAAAATCATGAAAAAAAATTTATTATTTTTCCTGTTGACATTTCTGCAGTTTATTTGCTTATGGAGGATTTTTCTATCTTATTAAATATGCATCAATCATTTCATTGAAGCATTATTATTTCGATAATGAATACGCTTCAGTCAGATATTGTTGAGAAAGGATTGATTGATTGGCAACTGGTAAAATATGATTAATTCTGTTTTGAAACTGTTGTTTCAAATCTGAAAATATATAAAGAACCTCGTTTAAAAATCATTATAATCGATTCTGTTTAGAAAATTCATAATATATACATGCAAAATTTTAACCAAAACTTTACTGCTTAATCTATGGAAGATCATAATTTGTGTCAGTGATGTTTCATCTTGAAATATATCCTGTTTTCAAGTAACTGCTATAGATTTTTAAATCTATTATTCAAAGATTAAACCAGAGGGAAGGGTGACCCTAAAACTTTCTGGCATACTCTCTAATAAAGATATAATATCAGAGAAAGCCTTGAATGGTACTAGCGTACAATAGTTGCGAAATATTAACCTTTGACATGAATTTAGTATTTTCACTGAATCCATCGTGTCATCCTTGGCGATTTATTTGGCGATTACGCCCTGACCTGCAGTTGATAGCATACGAAAGTCGAATCTGTTTTAGGAGCAAAAAATTACTAAAAAGCTACATTTGCAATCACAAAATACCATAGCAAATTTAATATATTTAATTCACTGCGTTTATGAGTTATCGTGCTTACATGTTTCTGAAAGAACAGACCAACAGATGACAACTAATCATTACATTTGGCTCCAAATTTGATAGGTGTCTATATAATAGATGTTAAATCTGTATACGGAATTTTTTCCATCTAACTTTCTTTGTTTTGTAGTTATCGTGCATATTTATATTCGGACAGCCAGACAGACACGCTTTACTTGAACGGATTTTGTTCAAAATTTTATAGATATTTACAAATTTGGTATAAAGACTGTATATCAAATATCACCAATCTAGCTCAAAGCATTTTGAATTATCTTTGTAACAAACAGACAGATAGACGGATATTTTCCAAAAATGTGTTTTTCGAACTCAGGGAGATCTAAAACGCGAAGATTCGACAAAATCTCGAGTTCGAATTTTTCGATGAGAAAGTAAAAAATGTTATTTCATAATTTTATCCTTTTTCTTTCCTTGTAAATAGTCGTTGGGGGACAACAATAGTAAATCAATTGTTTTATGATAAAATATTACTAACCTAATTTTTAAACACGAAATTTTGAAAATATTTAAACATAAGAAGAAATCTTTGCATGTCTTTTATATAAATCTAGAGCTTTTTGTCTAATCTTGAAAACTTAAATTCGTCTGGTTTTTCAGAAAATGTGGTAGTTTAAAAAAAATCACAATAAAGACTTTAAAGCCTAAAAATGAATCAAAATATAAGTTGTTAAAGAAGAACGCGAATTATAAGTTTTTTCAGCTATATCTTCTCTGATAATATTATCTTGCTAAAATATTTACACTACCTCAAAAGAACTAAAAGTTACCTTTCGCTGATGTCAGTCTTATATCCATGCAATTTTTCTTTGTAATTTTAATTAATTTTTTAATTTAATTTCTTACAAAATTCGTGACAATATTTTTTATCGTTATGATGAAATTGAAATTAACTTCATTGTTCCATCAAACCAATCAGTTGCGAGCTTTTGTCAATGTTGCAATTGAGATAAAAAATTACTTTTTTTTTGGACATTGACTACAAAATTGGTTTTTCACTTTATTTGTGATATATGTATTACACTTTTTAATTTGTACGCGCAGTAATTTGTAGTCACTGATTCAAATAAATTCATATTTCTCAATTTTTTTAAAGCAATAAGGAGAAATTTTAAATAATGTAGAATTCTAAGCACAGAATATTCCTAGCGAATAAGCTGGTTGCCAAAGATGGATAGAATTAAAAAAAAATCACTTTTATGACGGAAAAAAAAGTTAGTCGAATTTTGCTATGTTTTTATGAAACTTTTTTTCTTTTCGAACTTGCTTCAAATTCTATACTTAAGTGTTTAATTAAGTCGAACTATTACTCATCTAAAAGTAATGCGGTATTCTTAAAATTTAAATGTTTTTCGCTTTAAAGCTGAGAATTGAAACTTTCTGTTCATGATTTTTTTATTATTATTATTTCGTCATTCACTCGATTATTCTCTTATTAGTGAAACTATTAAATTGATATAACTATAAGTCCGCGATCATGGCATTCAGACAGTAGTTTTCGAAATCATTGCGGTAAACATCAAAAATTACAAAGTGAGGAAATAACAATATTGGTTTTTGTCACCTGCAAACTTTTATGAAATGTCACAGTATTATTCCAAGAAATTTTAAATTTTAATGCAGTTTTTAACAGGATAACATTCATAATGTTAAAAAAATCGTCCGGTGAATATATGATTGAAGAAATCCTACATACTTTATTTTACGGATATTAAAATAAAAAGAAAACAGAATACATGGAACAAAAATACAGCTAAGAAAGGAACGAAGGACAATATTTGTAAACAGAAGATATTGTATATTTCAATTAGATTACAGCCCTAGCGAAACAGTTTCTAGTTCGCTGTATGAACTCAACTCCAAAGAGAGAATGCACCTTCTCATGAATGCCTCGAATTTTATAGTCTTCCAATAGGGACATCACATATAGTAACATCAATAGTAACATCACAAAGAATACTTCAGAAGAATCTCCAGATCTCGACTCCTAATAGAAATTGGACTTTATTTTTCTTGAAACTTTATTTTTAGTTTCGAAATTCACATAATTTGTCGCCAGTGTCCGGGATCATTCACTTAATATCCATTCAGCATTCATTAAAAACATTTGAAATCATCAGTTATTCACAGTTATTCATCTCTCTAGCGATGATACTAATATTTCAGAAAAGCAATAATACATTCATCACAATAAATTTATAAATTATCTGTAAATTATGATATGCGTGAAGAAAATATCGTTCAAAATATTCTATAGCGCAGACTTTGGAGCTATAGCACTAAATTTGGCACTTAGTTTCTTCTCGGTGTTTATTAAGAAAAGATTTCTGAAGTTTTTTAAACAATTAATAATTAACCGCACTTTAAATTTTTCCATCAATAATAATGTAGGAGCATATTGTCCCACAAAAGACAAGTTTTATATAATTTTAAAATTAAAAGATTAATTTTTCATTCATATCCATTTTTTCTGGGATCTTCTTCTTAATTTCAATAATTTTTCAAAAAAATTAAAGCATATTTTTAACAGTATTTTTCATTTTTTTCAAGCGTACATTTGGGATTATCTTTTGGAATCTGTCTGGAACACGTCTTGTCATTCTTCTTATCCATCTTTTTCCTTTTTGTAGGATTCCTACTCTTATAAGTTTTTAAAATGAGATTCTTTAATGTTCGTTTAACCACTTCGTCGTCCGTAACGCGTCTATGGCGTTGAAGTGAAATTTCTGCAGGGTGTGCCTAACGCGCTTCAAGCGTTCTTATACATTTCAAAACTTTTAAACGTTTAAAACGCTTTGTAAATGTTTGAGTTTGTTGAGTTTTTATTTTTGTTTGTTCTACTGTGGCGAAAAAGAGAGGAAAAACAGAAATTTTCGCTGACAGGAGACGACGGCGAAAGGGTTAAAGCCTGTCATTGACTTCATTTGAAATTAACATTTTGTTATAGTTTGTTAACAACATTTACAGTTAAAAAAACAGCTTTTTATTCAACATGAATATACCTAGAAAAAAAAAAAAGATGATCTAAGGCGTTTTTAAAAAATTCAAATCCATAAATTCCTTTTCCGTGCCAAGATAAAATATCAAAACCAGGATTTTCCGGCTAATCTGGGATGTCTGGTTATTTTATGATCCCCTTTTATGTTTGGAAGAATTTAATTTGTGTAATCCTTCTGGAAAAACCTTTTGTTCATATTAGACCTGTACAGTCAATGATTTGAAGTTATTATTATTATTATTTTTGTGTTTAATTTTTAAAACTCTTTTATAATTCAAAGTTAATTTCGTATATGTAATAAAGGGTTGTCTCTTTATTACATTCCTTAACATTTATTCAAATCCGTAATATATTTCAAAGCCAGGACAAAAAGTTAAAAACTGGAATTTCCCCGGCTAATCTGGGTCGTCTAGTCACTTTATTATATCATCATCATCAGTATCATCTTTTACTCTGAAGATTTCAACTTATGAAAACCCTTTTGGCAAGATTTTTTGTTCATGTTTGACTAGTGCCAGTCAGTGACTTAACTTGTGGTTACCATTTTTTTTCTTTCTAATTTTGCGGTTTATTGTTGTAAGTTTGTAGACTTGAGTAATTCTTTCTAAATGACAGGGTTCAAATCAAGTAATGTTAATCAACAGTCAACGACCATAGTTGCAGTGAATTTATTTTTAAATAATGTTTTACAATTCTTGAAATACATTTCACCTTGGTTTATTTGTCTTTTCTCTCTCCCTCTCTTTTTTTTCCTTCTTTTGTATTCATTTCATGTTCATTCGAGTTATGCCTCAACTATTTTAGCCGTATTTTTATCGTCATTTTAGAATCTTCATTTTCTTTGAATTCTTTCATTTTTGTTTCATTTTCTTTAATAACACTGGAATTAAAGGAATCATTTTTTTTCTGAAATTTTATTGATTTAAATTTGCGTAAACAGGCTTTCATAGCCTCAATATTCACGATCTCTTTTTAATTTTATGTTTTCCACAGAAAACTGAAAAGATTTTGATGTCGAAAATTCATACATCAAAAATGGCGTCACAATTGTGCAATTGCGAGACTAATCACACTTTTCTCGAATCAAAAGTAAATTTGAATAAAAACTCAAAACTATACATATGCAGCGCACAGTTAAAAAAAATGTCTCTAGTTCAACAAATCGTGAGATAATAATGGTATCATAATAAAAATATTTTTTATTTTATAGTTTTTGCAGTTATAATAATAATATTTCGACGTCTTTTCTAACTAAAGAGAGATTTTTTAAAATTTTATTGTTTGTGTTTTAATAATATTATTAGCCGATATATTTGGGTTATTCTTGATAAAAAAATTGTCATGTCTAATTTAATAATAACAAGCAAAATATTAAAATACATAAATCTTTTTATCGTCTGAAACATTCTTTTAAAAGTTAAATTGAGAATATTAATTGGACCTGATGATTTTTAAAAAAAACCAACGGTAATTAATTTTCTATTTAATAAATTAGTAATATTTTATTAAATATTAGTTTTTCAAATTTTATTCAAGAATACTGAAATATAAGAAATATCTTAGTGAATGTTCTGTGAGAATTAATTATGCATTTCTTCAATAATAAAAATACGGAAATAAGCCAAATCTGTAATTGTTTCCGATATCAATTGTCATTCGTCTTTTTTTAAATCTTTCTTTTCAGAATTTTGTTAAAATGTTCTGACAATAATATAATAAGTTTATTTTTTATTGTTCTTCAACAATAAAAAAATTATGTCTGGAAGAATTTTGAGATGTAACAAATTAATTTTAGAATAAAACTATTGCAATGAGAGAAGCAAACAGTGCAGAAATAAAAAAAGTTACAAAAATATTTTTTTTTAATAAAAAAAGAAATATTAAAAAATATTGTCTGATCGTTTCGTAACAACGAATTATTTTTAAATCTTTTGCATCTATTTGAGTTATTTATTAAATTTTTTAAAATGATTAAAATTGGCAAAAAAATTTAAAAAATTGGTGTATTTGAAAAGGCAAAATTTTGAATTTTTAGTTCGCATAAAAATGTTTCATATGAAATAATTTATTCGAAATTTACCACGGGAAAATGACAAATTTTCATTCTGGTTAACTTAATTTAATTTAATTTAATTATTCAATTAATTTTTGCACTTTGAAAAGTTGCTAGTATTCTTTGCCGTATCTTAAACAATACTGTGTAAAGTTTGGCTGATTCCGGCATTGTTATTTATGATATGCGGAACATGCACATACACACACACATATCCATATTTGCATGAATGGACACAAATACTTCTATTTGTATTTTTCTTAATGAAGAGAACTAATGTATAAAATTATACCAAAATAATATAAAATGCGAGAAGTTTCCATTAAATTTGAAGCAAAATTATGCAAGCGCGTCTTGAAAATTAAACGTTTTATAATGTAAATGTACTTATTTTTTTAATTAAGCGAATGAATGGAAAAATTGCTGCAACAGCTGTTGCATAATAAATTTTGAAAAAATTATAACATTTAAGAGAAACATGGAGCTGAAATAAAATTAGCATCACTGAAAAGTTGATGTACCAATCATATGGAATAAAAATTATCGTCTGTTTTAAAAACATGTTTATGTATATGAATAGAAATATACTCAAACTGAATTAAATGTGTTTTTAACTTTATCATCACAAAATTTTCATAATTTTCTATAAATACATCATTTTTTAATAATGTTTTGGAAAACAGAGCTAAAAATAATTTCACCAGAAGGAAGACAGCATAATAGGTTACAACACGGATGATATTTAAACAACGAAAGTTAAAGGAACGGACATTTTTAATAAAACTTTTACGAAATTATATGTGGATTCAAATAAGAGCTTTCCGTTTGGTATATTCCTTTGTTAAGTCATTGTGTCACGACTGAAGAAGAACACAACCTTTTCATTTTTCTAAAAGGTCGGATAAATAATGGATATTTTATTTATTTATTTTTATTTTTCTGTCATTCGATATCTTTTCAACTTTCAAAAAATTTCCGAATGATTTCATTCATAAAATTTATGTGAAATCGGTGGAGTCTTCATATATCAAATCGGTTATTTAAACTAAAATTATCATCTGCTTATTAAAATTTGTTTTATTTATTTATTATTTTCTCATACACGTAGTACTGTAATCGCCAAAAAATTCGAACTCGAGATTTTTATGAATCTTCACGCCTTAGAATTACGCCTTAGAATCTTCACGTGAGTACGAAAGACACATTTTCGGAAAATGTCCCTCTGTCTACCTGTCTGACTGTGATAAAGATGACTCAAAAACACTTTGAGAGAGACGGATTTAATTTTATGCGCGGTCTTTACAACAAATTTGTAGATTTTTATCAAATTTTTAGCAAAATCTGTTCATAAGAAGTCTGTCCATCCGACTATTTGAATAAAATTTGGCATGGTAAATGCAAAACGGAGAAACCTAAATGGATAAGATTATATACAAATATTTAATATTTATAGCGTGGCGCTTATCAGAATGTGAGCTGAATACAACGAGTAGCTGACCATCTGTCGGTCTGTACTTCCAGAAACATATAAAAATAAAACATGTAAGCTCAAAAACTCAATGATTTAAATATACCAAATTTGGTATGTAATGTTGTGACTGTGATTTTATTTCTGTATCAAATTTTGGTTTCAGTAGGGTTGAGTAAAATGCTTCTAAGGCAAGAATTCGATTTTTGGATACTATTAACCGCCTGTGGGGTATTAATCGCCAAAGAACTAGCCAAGGATCACACGAAAGATTCAGTAAAATTGCAAAATTCACACCAAAGGTTAATATTTCTTGTAAGCCATTGCAATGTAAGGCGATTTCTGGGATAACACCTGTATTAGAGAGTATGCGAGAAAGTTTTGGGCTTTTACGCTTTTTTAATTCTTAACAATTCAATGTTTAATAATATATATATTTAATATTTATATTAATATAATATATATTAATTATATATTTAAATTGTTTTTAATAAATTAATTATATAATTAAATTAATATATATATTAATTATATATTTAAATAGTTTTTTTTATATATATACTTTCTTTATTTGCCTGATGGGAATTAATTAGTAGAATAATTTACAGAATAAAATGCGTTATAAGATATACCGAAACGGAAAATTTTTATCTTATTTTTTTCTAACGTTTTATTTTACTGTAGCTTCACTCAAAATAAGAACTGCACAATAGGTCGTAAGCGGATGATGCTCAACCAACGGAAGCTTTAGGAAATAGTCATTATTGAATGCAATCCTTTTATAACTATTTGCGGATCTCAATAAGAGGGTTAACTTTGTTATGCCATTGTCACCAGTACCGCTATCTTCCCGACTGAAATAGAAAGCAACCTTTTCACTCTCTTAAAAGGTCAAATGAATAATGGAGGAATTTATTATTTTGCTGTCATCCGAATTCGTCTCTGCTGTCAGGGGAAGATATTTCCAGAGATTTCATTCTTTAAATTGACATAAAATCGATGCCACTCTTTTTTTTTTACATCGACTCTCTTAAGACATTTTTTCTATCTTTTACACGCTCATTTGTTGAAGCGATTTATTCTAGATAAGGATTAGATAGAATGAATTTAGCTAGTTTTATTTCAAAGAATTGCAGTTTTAGGCATTTAAAATAAAATTGGTTTGCAAATGGATTTTCATTTTTGTGACCGACTTGTGATTTCAAATTATCTAAAATTATCGCCTGGGAAATATTTGGAAACAACAATTATTTTAGTACTTCTCATTTTATGGAATCATAAAGTCGTTTCTGATTTGATCGATTTAAATCTGTTTTTTTTTGTTTGAAGTAAAGTCGAATGAAAAAATATGGAGGAATTTTAAATCTTAATAATATGCAATAAATATCAGATAAACAAATGTCGATGAACGAAAAAAGAGTGGAAATATAATAGGATTTTTTTATCATAAAAACAGATTTTATTGGAAATATAATTTTTAATTTAAACCTGTAGATACATCTATAATTATCGAAGTAATTTGTTACAATTAGGTGAATAAAGGTATAATTTTTTTTTTCTGTGTCATCTTCTAATTAAAAACAAAGCAAGTACAGATAACATACTTTTTGCACAATTAAGCAAACGTCTGCCAATAAGAAACCATCTTTTAGATACAACTGTGAAATTTTACAGCTCCTTATCTATTAATGGAATCCTTGAACGGAGGGCCGCGGTGGCCTGGTGGTAAGGTCTCGACATCGGAACCGGAGGGTTTCAGGTTCGTTACCCGATTTTACCGAAAGAACCGTCGTGTAAGGGGGTCTGTTGCGCGTTAACTCCGTTATGACCAAACGTCCTCCCGTTGGTATGGTGTGGTGTGGAGAGGGGGGTGCCAGCTCAGATGTCGTCCTCGTCATCTGACAGCGGTTCAAAATTACGAGGTCCGTCCCAAAATAGCCCTAGTGTTACTTCAAAACAGGACGTTAATAAAACCAAACCAAAAATGAACGGTAGGCAATACATTGAAAATTTATATTTGATAATTCCGAACTGAATTAATTCTTTTCCATGCAAAGACATAGTTAAAATCTTTATTTTTCTTTTTTTCTAAAATCAGGCTGAGTTACAGTAAAATTCAAACTTCAAAAAAAATATTGACTTTAAATTTGAATCAAGTATGTTGCACTTTTATACTTCTAAATATAAGAATTCTTTATACCATATAATTGGATGGTGATAAAAAAAAATCCAAGAAAAGAACAAAAATAGGTTTTTAAGTTTTAAGAATTTGCAAATATTGTTTGAAATTTAGTTTTAAATTTACAATTTTTTTAATTTCTGATTAAGAATAAGATTTCTTATTAATAACTGCTTATAGTTAAAATTATAAAAATTCAACTTAATGCAAGAAATATTTGTACATTGACTCAAAAATAAATATGTTTATAACAGAATGTGTTTATCCCATGTGAATTTATCCCATGATTTCAAATATAGCAAATGAATACTAATTCCCTGTAATTTCTTTCAAAATTATAAAAAATAATTTTAAAATTCAAAATACGAACTGTTAAAGGAAGTAGAAAGCAGAAAAATAAATCATAAGAGTACATAAATGGAAATGCGGCTGGAATGAGGTAGAAAATGTTCGAAGATGCAGATTTATCAACCAGTAATAGAGAAAACCGATGGGACCGATACCTTATACATGAATACTACTTGCACAAGTTCAGTTTCACATCATTTCTTATCATTCATAGTTCAAAGTTGTAACGCTTGAAATGCAGAACTTTTTCGAAAATACCCGACAGTTCAAGGACGTTTATGGAAATTCTTGTAATGAAGTTGATATGCCCAGCATATTATTTTTCTCGAACTGTTATTTATTCTTACACACTTATAATTAAAAATGGTTATCAATGAAATTCAAGTAGAGCATCCGTTAGCTCACCCAATTGGCATTTCGACTATTATTTTCTAGTGAGGTTTTGGTTTGTTTTTAAAGAGTGTCCCAAAATTAGCGCGAGATCTGAAGTTTCTACCATTTGTGCAGTAAAGTGTTGGAAACCCTATTAAAAAACCATTTGACAGCTGATAGTTTAGGGTTAGTAAAAATGAAGTGCTACATGATAGAATAACGCTTTTTCTTGTTGATCAATATTTAAAAAATAGTGAAAGTCTGGTGGACACAGTTCGAAAATGTGAGCATTGGACCCTTAGATACTGCGATTGATTTAAAGCCATTGGATTTCTTTTTATGAAGTTATTTGAAGTCAAAGGTCTATACCAACAAGCACGCTTGCACTGAAGGAGGAAATTTAACCCTGCATCAACGAAATTCAGCCATATTTATGCAAAATGGCCGTGGAAAGTTTCGACAAAAGAATGCGTATGGTCAGCAGAACCTTGGAGGCCATTTGTCCTGTGTGTTATTCCATACATAACCCTATCCTGTGTACTTTACAATTTAATAAAAATATAAACATTTAAAGGAAAAAAAACTGTGTTCTTTTTTATTTAATACAAATCTAATCTTCAATGTATCGCGTAACACTCCATTTTTACTATCAGCTGTCAAATAACTTTTTAATAGGGTTGCCAATACTTTACTGCACAAATGGTGACAAATTGAAATCTTGCATTAATTTTGGGGCACCTTTTATTTCTTACATCATCTGATAGAGTGAACTTCGAATTTCGAATAGTTTGTTATTAGAGAATGACTGTTTTTGTAGTGAGGAATATTTTTTTATAATGTAAAACCAGTTCAATTTTTATAAATTAGCGCCAATTCTGTAATTATTTCTTCTAACAGTCTTTATTTAAACCCCAATTTGCATCTGTCTTATTACAGCATCGAAGAAAGAACCAGGAAGCATTCGAGAAGCTATTGTTACACTCTCTACATTCCTTGGAAAACTCCGTCGGGTTCCTTATCTCTTCATCTGAATCTCAAACAGCCAAGGAACGCAGTGTTAAAGCATTGCTTGGACAAGGAACAAAAAGATGCCATCACCAAACAAACCAGGCTTGCAAGCCTTTTCAGGGGCAGAAACAAGAGCCCTAGATTATTCTACACAGAGGCAGAACACTGTCATTGATTTCAATGTCTTTTTTTCCCCCTTCATTTCTTCTTTTGTTAGAAGAATGATCCTTCTTTTAAGACTAGTCTGATTCAGGGATAAAGAAAAGAAAGAGATCGAGAAACGTGTGATGGAAATGCGCCAAGTAAACATGGGGGAATGAAATCGTTAGGTTCATAAGAGAGCGAGAGAAAGAGTTGAGAGTTTTCTTAAAATATAACAGAAAGAGTTTTTTTATGAATAAGAGATGTAAATATTTGGGTTTGTTTACTTCAGTGTTTGAATCGAAAGGTGAGCAGTTTGTTTGATAGCCTAAATATATATTTTAGTTTCATAAAATTCAGTCAATTTAGAGAACTTTTGTTTATTATAAACTATTTTTAGTTTATGCAATCGGAACTGACTCCCATTTTCAGATGAAACTTTTGAAGTCCAAAGAAATCTTTGAATTCACACCTTTTAAGTCGAAACTATGCTAGAGAACTGTTTAACTGTGCTAGAGAATTTAAATACACTTATAAATAACTAATGTGGCGACTTGGCGATAAGAGAACGCCAATATTATATAACCATAAGCATATTGCTGTCAAAAGCAAAAGAACTTGTAGTTGTGTGGAATGTGCTTTAATGTTCAATATTAATTTCATGTTTTTGCAACGATTGCATTTTTTTTATTGTCTTGTTTATTTAGCATAGAGAAAATATAGTAATCGTCAAAAAATTCTAAATGGGAATATTGAGGAATTTCCACATTTTAGACCTGCCTGAGTTCAGAAAACATATTTTTGAAAAATGTTCACCTGTTTGTTTCTATGTATATGACAAAGATAATTAAAAAACGTTTTGATCTAGACAGATGAAATTTGGTATACAGCCTTTATATCAAATTCGTAGATTTCTATCAAATTTTGTGTAAAACCCTCTCGGAGGAAATTTGTCCTACTATTCGAATATAATTTAACATGATATCTACAAAATGAGAAAAGTTGCATAGATAAAATTCCACACACAAATTTAATATCTACGGTGTAGACATTTATCAAGTTTTAACCCAAATCGAACGACGAGTTGGCGGTTGGTTTATACTTTCAGAAATATGAAAACGCTATAATTCAAAAACTTAATGGCTTATATATATTAAATTAGGTAAGTGAAGTTTTTTGTCAAATTTTCGTTTTAATCGTTTGAGTGACTAACACACAAACGTGTCTAAACACAAATTAGATTTTCAGATACAATTAACCTCATGCCAGGGATTAAATGCCAAATAACTCGCCAAGGATGACACGATAGATTCAGAAAAAATGTTAAATTCACGCCAAAAATTAATATTTCGTAGATATTGTGCACCAGTGCCACGTAAAGCGTCCTCTGGTATGGCAAGTTTATTAAAGAGTATGTGAGAAAGTTTTGGGTTTATTTAAATAGAATAATAATTGAATAGGTCACAGGGAACGAGCGTATTTTAGGTTATTAAGTTGGAAATGATACTGTCAATATATTATAAGAATTTTTTTATATGGTTGGATAAAGCCTTTTCTTTGCCTCAAAGTGTTTATATACTAAAAATTTCCTCACAATAAAGAAGAAAAGAAAATTTGAAAAGAAATTTTGGAAAAAAACAAAAAAACAAAACATTGTATTTGCCCGAAAATAATCCTGTGAAAGCTGAGTTCTATCAACTGGACTGGAACTTTATTAGTTCATTGCAATCTATTACACTGATAAAATGACGTCGAAAGAATATAGCGCAGGCAAGGTTAAACTCCTGAATAGATGATAAAAGAATTTTTACTTTCTTGTACACGTGATATACAAAGAGAGAAATTATTGAAATCACCAACAAATTCAAAGTCGAAATTTTGACAATTCTCCATATTTGAAACTGCCCGAGTCCGAAAAACACATTTTCGGAATTATGTCTTCCTGTGTTTCTGCATTTCGTGAACACGATATATCAAAAATGCTTGAACTAGACAAATTAAATTCGGTATATGGTCTTAAAATAAAATTTGCAGTCTTCAATCAAATAGTTTTAACGGCATCTATTCCGAAGACATTTGTCTGTTCGGCTGTACGAAAATAAATGAACACAATAAATGCAAAATGAAGAGGATTAGATGGATAAAATTTGGTTCACAGCTTTAAATTTTGTTGTTTCTGATGGCACCTGTCATGAATTTAAGCCGAAATTTTTACGCCTCCTGTTTTTCAGTAGTGGTATCTACAGCCAAGAGTACGATTTACCTGCACACGCGTCACAACCATTTTTATGGGGCGGACATTATTCATGCCTTTCATTCATTCAACCGCAAAAGGTAATTTAGACCTGAACCAGAGAACGAGCACCTCTTATCCAATATCCCCAGTGGTATTACTTCCGACATGGAGGATTTTGGGACCATGACAGATTTATATGTGCGCCAGCCACCACCACACACGGAGAGTCTTCGGCTGGCGGTTTCAAACTCACAACCCAAGGGATGCGCATCCAACGCTATTTCGGCCTACTTTAACTTCTAAAGTGTAGATATGTATTAAATGTGGCACGAAATCCACGAAGAGGACTGATCGTCTGTCTGTCTATTCTTTAATTTGCATATAAACACGTTTATTCAAAAGCATAAAAATTTAAGTAAATTAAATCTCATTCATAGTTTTTGAATTTAAAGTGTAGATCTTTATCGAATTTTGAACTATATCTGACGAAAAGTTTGAAAGTTCTATCCATGGGTACTTCCACAGACATGTGAACCCCATTACTCAAAAACACATTGACGTCAATATACGAAATCAGATACGTGATCTTGTGACTTTAATTATAGTTCTATATAAAATTTAGGTTTCAGTCGGTTATGAAAAATGAGTGTAAAATATATATTCGGTTTTTTGGTCGCTGTGTCAGCCCCATACCAAGGATTAATCGCCAAAGATCAAACGCTAATAAACTTTTTCGTAACTATTTTTCGCCAATAACATACAAGTGCATTCATTGGTGTATATACGAGAAAGTTTCGGAGTGATCATTCCTCGTTGGTTGCATTCTCTTATACGAACTATGCAAAGAGAAAGAATTGTAATCGGTAGAATACATGAACTTGCCATTTTGGTGAATCTACTGCATTTCATCCTGAGTGCAAAAATGCATTTTTAGAATTATGTCTGTCTGTGAATATGAACTCAAAAAGATTTTGAATTAGACGATGAAATTTGGTATATAGAATTTACATCAAGTTTATAGATTTTTATCAAATTTTGGACGAAATCCATTCAACGGAAGTCGATCTGGTCGAATCCAAGTGAAAGAGTTAATTACTAAAAAAAAACATGAAGCTAGATCGATAATATTTGGTGCACAGCTTTAACATCTAGATTCGCATCCTTTTTTTAATGAAATCCATCCATAATTTGATCGTTTGATGGCACGCAAATAAACGCGATAGTACCGACTCAAATTCTCAAACTATTTTTCAAATGTTCACCTTTCGATGTAAATACGACAAAAGAAATCTTGCATAAATATTTCTCTTTTGCAAGTTTTGGCTCTTGTAAATTTAGACTCGTCACGGCAACGTCATTAGCAACGCAATGCTGTTTGCTTACGCAATATTGCGAATGCGTGATGGTAATACGCATGATTGGATTTTTAAAAATTTATATAAAAAAATAAAGTATTGAATTAATTTTCACTAAGCCTACATAAAATTCTTCCTTATGGTTCGTAATATTTATGAGTAAAATTTGAAATAGAACCGTTAAAGACAGTGTATTCTTAACAAAAAAGAGGGAAAAGGAAGGGCGTACAACGCTTCAAATTTATTTATGTCTAATTAAAAAGAAATTTGAATTTTTATGGATTGGAAATGTTTTACCTTCTCGAGCTGCTTTAAGAACCTCAAAAACCTGCATTTGCTAAAATTTTTTCTCTTTTGAATTCCGGATCAAAGAATTTATTTAATCCATCTGCATCAATTTTACCAAAGGATAATTATAACAGAATTCCAGATCTCCGTAGCATTCCAAGTAGGCACTGGGCGGAATTCTTTAATACATACTATTAAAACATACTATTGAACTGATCCGTGGGAGGAGAGATTTAGCATTTTAGATAACGTAGTGAAGGTAAGGATTCTAAGGATGTTAGCAGAAAATAAGTAAGAAAAAATGAAGAATGAATTTAAAAGAACATCAATCAATAGTGAACTAATGATCATCAATTCTGACATCATCAGCTCCTTACAAAAAAAAAAAAAAAAAAAAAAAAGAATGATATTCACCTTTTCTTCCCTTCTCAACAATCTATGACATACCGAAGTGTAAAAGACGTTTTATCAGACGAAAAGAAAGAGAAAGGTTCAAAGAATTTCGTTGAAATAAAGAAGATTTTTATATTAAAATAGAGAATTTTTAAATAATGACAAGAGAATTGAAAAAGCTTGAGAGCAGACGATTTTTACTAAAATAATAAATTCAAAAACTCTATCATTAACAAGCGAAAATAAAATAAAAGCGAAATTCCTTTTTATAACAACATTAACATGTTCTTATCATTATTCAAAATAAATTATTTAAAAGTAATTAGATTTAACCTCTAATTTGAATTTTAAAAAATCATTAATTATTTGTTAATTATTTTTATTATTCAGTTCTTTGAAAATTCAAATAAGATTGTATTCAAAATTATATGGAAAACTTAAAATGTAGAATTTCGAAATCATGAAAAGAGAATTGAAAACGTTTAAAAGCAGATGAATTTTGCTAATATAATAAATTCAAAAGTTCTTTCATTAACAAGCGAAAAAAAAGCGAAATTCCTTTTTATAACACTAACATATTATAGCACTAACATGTTCTTATCATTATTCGAAATAAAATTATTTAAAAGTAATCAGATTCAAACTTTAATTTGATTTTTTACCAATTATTTGTTAGTTATTTTTATTATTCAGTTCAGCGATTCAGTTCTTCCAAATTTTGCATGTACGTATACAATTCAACATACAGAACTTAAAATGGAGAATTATAAAATCATGATAAGACAATTGAAAAAGTTTAAGAGCAGACGAATCTTACCAATGTAATAAATTAAAAATTCTTTTATTAACGAATAAAAAAAGAATGAAATATTGCGGAATTCATTTTTTTAAAAAACAACATTAACATATAAAATATAAAATTATTTTTAAAAATAGATTCAAATTTTAATTTGATTTTTTACCAATTATTTGTTAGTTATTTTTATTATATAGATTAGTGATTCAGTTCTTCCACGTATACAACTCAATATAGAGAACTTAAAATGGAGAATTTTGAAATCATAAGAGAATTGAAAAAGTTTAAGAGCAGACGAATTTTACTAAAGTAATAAATTAAAAAATTTTCCATTAATAAGCGAGAAAGAAAAAAAATATTGCAAAATTCATTTTTAAAACAACATTAATATGTTCTTACCAATATTTAAAATAAACTTTTTAAACGGAAATTAACATCATGCTTTAATTTGATTTTTAAATGGACAATTATTTGTTAATTATTTTTATTATTCAGTTCACTTTTTCTGTTATTCAGTTCTTCCAAAATTCCCCGGTGCATATATAACTCAAAATTGAAAAATATTAACAGTAGGGTTTACTAGTTTATTTGGGCTGTAAAACTGATAACAAATTCAAGGCACGCCCTTAAGAAGTTTTCAATTGATTCCACGTATTATACCTTTGTTTGCAATGTTTTGAAAATCAATGACTTTAAGCTGTATTAATTTATCAAAACTATTTATTTTCATACAGTCATAAATTACCAGATGATAGAGGAATCGTCTTTGAAATATTATTCTACTTTACGAATTAATAGAATACGTTATTCATATTTTATCTCCTCTTTTAAATCAAGTGAGAGGTTTATGCTGAAGTTCAGGGGCGTGGCATTTAGAAATGATTAGTGAAGCAGAAAATATTTATCAACACCACACCCACTCGAATAATTCATCAAATTTTCGATCCGCTGTTCAAATGCAAAATCTCAGACGATACATAAATAGTTATGTTTTAAGAGAAATTATGGCGTGGTTTTAGACAACAGTGATAGAGGTTTGATATGGTATGGGGATTTCGAAAAACGAGTTTATCAATATAAATGGTATTTATTCTAATCGGCATCGATATTTAATTTCTAAATAAACCGTTAAAGATTGGCTTATACTTACCATTGGAAAAATGATCTAAATGTTCTCTAGAATTATTTTTAATGTTGCTTAAAAAACTAAATATAACGCAGAACAAATTATGATTTAAAATCTTGTTTACCATTTTTAATAAAATATTTTAGCAAAATAGCCATTAAAAATTATTCATTTATTCTGAAACCAAAACTGATCAAAATAAGAAATATTAAATTCCTTATTTCAGACGATTTTAGATCATTGCAATAGCTCCGCGAAATATATGACAATCAATGTATTGCCCTTCTTCGAAGCGATCGTTGAATGGCCTAATGAAATTAAAAGATTCATTATTCGATAAGTTTTGATCGCAGGAAAATGGTATTTTTTTAAAAAAATTAATAAGTCAAGAATGGTTTATTAAATGTGATTAATAATCTGGGATACAGTATAAATATTTATAATTTTTTTAATTTTATGTCACCATTTTCTCAAATAACAGCTAATATATTCTTTTTAAGATTTGAAGAAGAATATATTTATTTTAAAATTTTAAAAGTTAAGGGAAGTTAATATCCCTCTCATATGGTGTAGAACTTAGCTATTGTTCCACGATTTAAGGGGATAACCCTGTACACATACACGATAAGCCAAGTTTCTGAGGACTTTGACTAAATGTAAAGAATTCCTAATATGCTTTTTCTATTTATTCTACTAAAAATCACGCCAGGGTAAATGGTTCTTCATGTTTAATATGTCTGATTATGAAGTTTTCGAAATAGACAATAAATTTGGCAATATATTATTTTAGCCCTTTAAAGGTTTATTTCTTTATAATAATAATATATTAAAATATTTTTGGGGTTGAGATTAATTTCCAAAGAGATTCATTTTGATAAAAAATAATTTTATTCGTTAAATATTTGATTAATTCATTATTACTTAGTATAATATGATTTGATATTAAAAATTTAAACAAGAAAGTTTTTATTTGATCGAAAAATATGTAAGAATTTTAGATAATCTTTTGTTTTTAGAGTTAAGTAATGACCCAATACTTTTTAAATAATAATAATAAAAATAGTTAATTCTATTGTTAAAAGCGCACTACATGGTAAAAATATTTATTAATTTTTTACAGTTTTGCCAGCTTAGGTGTCGTCCTCGTCATCTGATCGCGGTTCAAAATTACGAGGTCCGTCCCAAAATAGCTCCAGTGTTGCTTCAAACGGGACGTTAATATATATAACTAACTAACTGCACTTTTTGATGTTATTAAGATATAGAGTTCTAATCACAGATGCAAAAATAACTTAATATGGGCATTTAAAATTGAGGAAATTGTTATCAAGTATTATTTCCTATGTCTTTAGAAAAGATCGAGAAAAATAAAAATATTCGTTTTCAAATAAGGAAATCTTACACAGTTTCGGTAAGAATCTTCGCTCGTAAATGGCCAAAAAACTTTAAAATTGTTAAAATTTTAAGCCTTTTGGAAATATTCTAGAATATCTTCGAACATTAATACATCTTGATATTTTGTGGAAATATCTAAATATTGTTGGAGCATTTTTGAAGGGTTCTTGATCATTCTTGAATATTTTTGAAAGGCACAGTATTTTGTAGCAATTTAAAGTATTACACAATATAATTTTTAATTTTTTAAGGATTTACAGATGATTCTACACATCCTAGAATATTGTGCATTATTCTGGGATAATTTTAAAGCTTTTAGAAAATTCTAGAACATTTGGGAATATTTTAAATATTAATTTCCGTTCTGTAACTGTTTGCACATTTATTATAAACTTTCTTTTAAATTTCTTGTGTTATTTTAATATTCATAACTTTCTTATTTTAGCGTTTCTTCTCAGATTAATAATTTTTTGTTTATTTGTTGTTTCTATTCTCCTCTTGCCTCCAATTTCTGGTGTGATATTTGGTTGCTAATGATGTAATATAGATGTTACCGACAAAGTATGAAATTTGGCATTCTATAGAATGCTAAAATTAGCCGACGATGTATGAAACAATTCCTATTTCACACATCTCCTAGGCATGTTATAGAATGCCAAATAAGAAACCGGCAAAATATGAAATACATCTCGGATTTGTTGTAATGAATGTGACAGAGCATAGTTTCTACCGATTTAGAACTTCGGTAGGAAATTAAAACAAGCATATGCGAGATCACTATTCACTTTATGCCCTAAGAACTTGCTTAGAATTGGAGAAATTTTTGACCACGGAATTCCTCTCCAGTTAGTTGCAATTTCTCAGTCCAGTGGAAGCGGCCAAGGATTCGTCAAATGTATGTGTCAAACAAAGTGCCAAAATATAAAATGTCTTTGCGTAAAAGATGTAATTCAAAATATCATTCAAGCCTATCATATTGCAACAAATAGGTAAATTTTTCTTATTTTTTATATGAATTAGTTTTTCTTAATAAGAAAGGCATAAATTTTGTTTTGTATAACTTTAATTTTTCTTTAAGTATTTTGAATATTTTTTTAAACAGAACTCTCATTATTTTTTCAGAATGCACGTAATTTATATAATGGTCTTATCAGGACCTTTTTTTCCCTACTTTACCTAAATAGTATTTGTCATTCTATAGAATACGTATGTAATATATACAATGCCTGGGGAAAGTATGTAATAATTTTCATAAAACTGTTTCATAAAGAAAAATTTTTCATTTTCATAATTTTTTAAAGCTATTTTTCATACTTTGCTAAAAACATCCGGCATTATATTTAGTATTTAGGCATTCAATAGAATGCTGAAGTTTCATATTTTGCCGGTAACATAAACATTAAATTAAGCATCGTTGGATTAAAAAAGTATCATTTTGTCTTCGAAAAAATAAAGATTCTCTTTTGGATTAAAATAAATCTTTATTCTATTTTAAATGAATTTGGATTTGGAATTAGTTAATATATAATGTGAAATAAATAATATTTTTCAATTGAATAAAATTATATTAACATATAATTCCGTTAATTGTATAAAGAATTAAAAATGGTATCATCTCAGCGAAATTACTGCTCGTAAACGTAAGTTTATGTTTTACAAATCTGTTATAAATCTCTTAATATGGGGAATAATCATATGAACTCTTTTATTAAGAAATGTCATTAGGATAAAAAATGCTGTGAGAGCTTCAATTAAACTCCTTTTTTCACTTTCTCATATATTTTTAATTTTTTTTAACTAACATAATTTTTTGCATAAAGAATGAAATCGTTCCCTGAAATGTTAACGATGCCAACTGTGTTATAATAGTTTTTTTTTTTTTTTTTTTTTGCTGAAATAATGTTTGCGGTTAATGATATGACATTATGAATTCGTTTAGAAAAATGCACGTGCTGTTAATGACTGCGTGTCATCTCTTTTATATCCGAATAGATGTAAAATGGAAATGATTATGCAATCAAAGCACGAGAAAAATATTTTATTTGAGAAAGCAAGTTTGCTTCTAAGTTCTTTTAAATAAAGCAGGCTCTATTTTTTCAATTTTTATATTTCCGCATCACGTATTCAGAGCCATTATAAGGCACTCTAATTGAATTAATTTCTATCGCATTCATGAATAATAATATTTTTTTAAAATGTCTATGTTTTTACTCTTCCTACATGCTTCTTGTCGAGAAGTGGCCGGAATTCGGAATTTAAATCTTTAACTTTTTATGCAAATAAACCATGAATTGCAATTGATTTCTATTTTGTTAAAAATTTCGCCCCAAAACCGAATAAAATGATCACAGAAAGTGATCTAAAAATGCATATTTTAAACACAAATATTCCCAGCAAACCAGTTGGTCTCTAAAGGCGATTTGTTACAAATAAATTAAGCAAATCGTGACTCTTTTATACTATAAGATAATAAATAATTTCATATACAAGACAATTGAATTAGTTTAGACAATATTTTTTTTTATGAAACGAAGAATGCGAAAAAACTTAAGTGAGAATATTTTCGTCTCTTTATTTGTTTGGAAATTCTCATTCCTTTTCAGTTAAGTAAGAATCGTGATTTTTTTTTCTAACTTCGCTACTAAGTACAGATTTTATCAATTTACGAAATGAAAGTAGGTTGTAAAACGTATCAACAAATCCAACAGCTGTGACATCAAGGCATATTATCCAGTAGTGATAATGCTTATAAAATGAGAACTTTCCCTCTATTAGCCTTTTTTTCAGATCTCATAAAAGAAAATTCTTGAATTAATGAACTTTTTTTTCGCAAAGTTTAAATCAAAACAAAAAAAAATCAAAATTCTTGCTTTCACGTTTTTAGTAATAAAATGGATGGTATTCAAGGCTACTCTAGCAAAAAAGGTTTGCTTACACGAGTGTTTATAAGATAAAATTTGACAACGTCAGTTTACTCAATGAATAACGTAGCACAAGAGTAAGAAGATAAAACAATTTCCTTCAGAGAGAAATCAATTTTGTCAATTCACATGGCCTGACAATCACGTGAGAACCGTAACAGTGCGTGTCATCTTACATGCAGCGGCATGACTTATTTCTCTAAACTATTACATTAAAATAGAATTTTAACGCTTACCTTATTTTATTTTCCTCTATTACAAAATCAAAAGTTTCATTAGGAACACTCATTTCATTTTTGTTTTTAAAAATTAATTCTGTTCCAGATGATTCATCAAAAATCATTCACCTTTTAAAAAATCCTTTTGGCGATCCAACAGTTTTCATTCTCGAATCGTTTTATTAAGAAACATATTTTTAGTGCCATTCTGTGAAAATTAAATTTGATTAAAACAAAGATAATAATATGTGTAGAGATACTACAACTTTATAAAATCGTTTGCAATTCATGTTATGCTAAATTAAACTAAATCTAAAGTACTAAACTATATAAAAATGTAACAACTTTTCAAAATCGTCTGCAAAATCGTTCAATTTATGCTTACCTTATTTTATTTTCCTTTGTTATCAGCTAGCACAAAACTAAAAGTTTCATTAGTAATCATGTTTTCATTTTTGATTTTAAAAATTAATTATGCCTTAGCTGTGTCTAGTACAAATGACCAAACAATCATTCACCTTTTAAAACATCCTTCATTCCATCCAACATTTTTCATTTTCGAATCTTTTTATCAAAATCTACATTTTTATTGCCATTCTGGAAAAATTAAATTTTACTGAAACAAAGATAATTATATGTATAGAGATGCTATAGTTTTATAAAATCGTTTGCAATTAAAGATATGTTAAATTAAATTAAATTTAGAGTACTAAAATGAATAAAAATGTAATGACTTTTAAAAATCGTCTGCTAGTGAATTGTATATTAAATTTACTTAAAGCAAACAAAATATTATATATAAAGATAATATGTTTCCTCTTACAATATGTCCAATGCATTTGATGTGTAACATTGATACTGAATAGTATGCTAACTGATACTGATGCCAACTAAAGATTAATTCTGCCAATCCGTTGTAATTAAAACAAGTCATTAGAATTTTATAATACCGGAATTTCTTTTCTCTAAAATTTCAGATTTTCAATTTTTTTTAACGAAATATCAACTATATTAAAAAAGAAGAAAAATCGATAAAGAAAACTTCTTACAATTTTGAGAAATTCTTTTTTTAATGTCTTTGCACAAAATTTGTGGATTTTTATAAAATTTTAAGATTTTATGCAAAAGCATAAATAATTCGATAATCGATTTTTCTAAACATTTATGACAATAAACATCGTTTTATTTTCACAGATTATTTTAGCATGGAAGTTGCCATTTTTTATCTAATGTAAACTCTATACTTCTTTGGCATTTACTTATGCATGAAACATATCATTGCATTAAAACCATTTTTGCAATACTCTAAAATTTAAAAAATAAGTTTTTTAGTAGCATAGTTTTATTTCATTCACTTTAACTCTGATTTTATTAAATCTTTGAAAATATTTATAAATATATTTTACAATAACACATTTCATTGTTTTAGTTATTGAATTGAATCAATTTAGTTATTGAATAATTATTATTACAATAATTTTAAGCACATTTTTTTTTGTCTACACATTATCGCTGCTTTATAATGTATAAAAGATGAGTAAATTCAAAAAATAATGTCGATGAATCAAGTCTAACATGCTATTGCACACCAGTGGCATAAACTAGAGTTCAAATTTGGCTTCAAATTTTTTTAGTCAATATTGCAATAATTTACATATATTTTGAATTATTAACAATAATAATCATTCTATCTTTAGATGTACAGATTCTATAGCTTTTAGACAGTTTTTATTCAAAAGAATTGGAATATTTTTCTTCGGAAATTTTTCTTCCGTCCGTCTGCCTATCTATGACAAAGATTTCTCAAAAAATTCTTTGAGCTAGACGATTGAAACTTGGTATACGGTCTTTAAACCAAATTTTCAAATTTCTATCAAATGTTGAGTAAAATCTATTCAGAGGAACTACGAAAATAACGACATACTGCACAATAACTACAAACCGACTAGAGCTAGATAAATAAGATTCGGTAAACAAATTTAACATCTATAGTGGAGACACTTAACAAATTTTGAGCCAAATCAAACAAGATTTGGCTCAGAACATCTATCTGTTTCAGAAACATGTAAACGCGAGAATTGAATAATGCAATGATTTAAATATATCAAATTATGTATGAGATTTTGTGACACAAGTGCAGTTTATGTTAAATCTTTGTTTCGATCGATTGAGAAAAACGTGTCTTAAGCACAAATTCGATTTTCGGGTGCGATTAACCACATGCCAGGAATTTATCGCCAAAAAAAACTAGCCAAGGATGACAAGATATATTCAGAAAATTTTTAAATTCACGCCAAAAGTTAGTATTCCATAGCTATTGTATGCCAGTGAGAACAAAGCGTTCTCTGGTATAAGGTTTATTAGAGAGTATGCGAGAAAGTTTTTTTTTGGGGGGGAGGGCTATTCCAGCTGGATTTTATTTACAAACACCAGTTTTTAATTTAAAACTTTTAA
Organism: Argiope aurantia; assembly: GCA_026543865.1. Lineage (NCBI taxonomy): Eukaryota > Metazoa > Arthropoda > Arachnida > Araneae > Araneidae > Argiope > Argiope aurantia. The sequence goes on from JAPMOR010029349.1 coordinate 41,738, forward strand.
AATATCAGACGACAATTTAAAATCTTTAAAAATAATTACTTTAAAAGCAAAGAAATTTTAATTCTTTAACAACAAAACGTTTTCTTCTCAATCAAGTAAACACCTGATTTTTTGAAGAGTCATTATTATGTTAAAGTACGTGCTTACCTTAAAATCCACGTTTCGTTGAAAAATTTTGAAATTTGTTATATGTATAGGCCATACATTTATAGGCCATATCATTAAGTATTTAAAAGTACTTTTTTTCATTTTTACGGTTACTAGAAACAAAATTATAGAACAGAAATAAATAAATAAACCGAGAGTGAAAATTTTAAAACCGAAAGTGGGCATTTAAAGAACTATAAAACTGCAAACAACAAATTCGAACAACTATTTTCTTATTCTCAAGCAATATATTGTTTTAAAATATAGAATTGCGTTTCCTTCATTTATTTTTTATCGTTTTATTTATTTCTGGCAAATGTTATTTGAAATTTATGTTTTAGCTTAAAGTAAAGAAGCTGTATGTCACTAAATGGTTATGTCCGAGTTATTTCCATTAATACTTTAGATTAAAAAACAACGGTAAAATGCTGCAAAATATGTGAAATGAATATTACAAGCACACTTTTGACGTCAAACTGTAAAGAGATATTCGAAAACACGAAAATACTTGCAAATATTTTGAATTTTTTCAAAGATTATTGTCCGCCTGAGAACATATTACAGAGAGTATCATGGAAATTACGATTCTAAAGCTCTTATGATAACGAAAGATATTTGAAAGGAAACTGCAATCCTCAAGTGAGAATAAATAACAGGACATATACAGAAAGAAACAGCGGGTGTGGCCTACACAAAACTTTCTCGCATAATCTATACTTTTATAAAGCTCAATGTGTGTGTGTGTTGTCGCTCTACAGGCCAGAATGTTTGACCTACAGCTACTAAATTTGGTACATGTATACCTTGGAGGTCGGAAATGTGCACCTGGGGTCCCTTCTTTTGAATTTTTAATTAGAATTTTAATTATTAATTAAAAAATAACTTTCCCTCCAAAAAATCTTTATTTTCCCACCGCCAAATGAGTAAGGCTTCAGTTTTTTCCCCCACACTAATGAGGCTAGGTTTAACAATTTTCGGCCGATTATTTCAAACGATTCTGTTTATTTTCTTAATGTTTGATGCATTTAAAATTAAACATTGTTAATTAATTGATTTTTCAGATTCATTCTGAAGTATTTAAGAATTAAAATAAAACAGAATAAAGGAAATTAAAAATTTCTAATATGCATAGCGTTACCCCAAATGGCGTAGAAAAGTTCACGCATGGGCATTGTGTTCTGATTGTTGACAACTATTTTCAACGGATGCAGACTTGATTTAAATTATTTTTAGGTTAGTTGTATGCTTTTGTAATTAAATTGTATTTATGTTAGTTATATATATTTTTGTATATGCTTATAGTTTTAAGTACATCGTTTTTTAATGTATTTTTTTAACCTGTTTTTGACCGATTATTTTAAACGATTCTGTTTATTTTCTTAGTGTTTGATGCATTTAAAATTAAACATTGTTGATTTATCGATCTGCTCATGATGAATCTGAGAAAATTTTGTTGACAAATTCTTGAGATATTACATAAATTAAGAAACATATTCTTTAGTGCCCATAAAGTTGAAACGCTCTGTGATTATGCTTTCAGTAATCATATTATAAAAAAATGCTTTGTTTCAGTAAATAATATAATTATATTAATTGCAGATTCATCCTTTCCACTTTAATTTAAAGCATAAATTCAACGGGAGCTAATAGAAAATTAGCGAGATACATATTACGCTATGACTGAAGGCTTTTACAATATTAAGAATAAATTATATGACTATTAAAATTTGAAAAATATTTTGATGAAGAGGCTATTAAGGTAAGAATTGCATAAAATATTTAATTATTGAAATTTTAACGAACATTAAGATTGGTGAACCGGCTAGTCGCCAAAGGCGGCTAGTCTTTAATAAACTTGTCATGTCAGAGGACACCCACCATGACATTTGCCAACAATAGTTACGGAATATTAAATTTTGGCACGAATTCATTTTTATTGAATCAATCATGACAACCTTGGGGATTAATCGTTGACATGCTATTAATAGTATCCAAAAATGGAATTTGTGTTTTTGACACGTTTTTTTCAACCGATTAAAACAAAAATTTGATATTAAACTGCACTTGTAATCACAAAATTCCGTATTAAATTTTTTAATATTTAGATGAATGCATTTTTGAATTATCGAGTTTAGATGGTTCTGAAAGTACTGACAGACAGACAGTCAACCTAGGGTTGGATTTGGCACAAAATTTGACAGTTGTCTGAGCTATCATTATTAAATCTATGTACTGAATCATATCTATCATACTATCATATCTTCATTTTATAATTATCGCCTTAACTTAACAGTTCGATAGACAGACATCCTCTGAACAGATTTTGCTCAAAATTTGGCAGAAATCTTGGCGTAAAAACCGTGTACCAAGTTTCAACCCTCATTTCAAAATGTTTTTGAGTTATTTTTGTCATACAAGCGGGCATTTTCCAAAAATGTGTTTTTCGAACTCAGAGAAGTATAAAACATGGCGCTTTGTCAATATCCCGATTTCGAATTTTTTTACAGTTACAATATTTTCTCTCTTCTACCCATGCGAGAAAGTTAAAAGTAGAGTCCTTCCTTATGAAATTAAATGAGAATGAGATATATTCCAAAATAAACTTGCAGACAAGTTAAAAAACTTTAATATTGTTACGAATTTTTACCGGGGTTCGTTTGGATAGTGGAAGTGATATGGGTAGAAGTTCAGCACGAGCTTGACTCCGTCGCTTCCGACTACTCCGCTCCGTTTATTCCGACGAGTCTTCTTCGACTGACTCCGTCCACTCTGTCTTCGACTTCTCCGACTCGGATTCCGCTGCTCTCGAACTCGGACTGACTTCGCTCCGTTGATTCCGCTTACTCTTCTTCGACCACTCTGACTACTGACGTGGACTCCTCTATCTGGCAGCTGCAGCCCCTTTTATAGGTCTCAGGAGGCAGGGCTAGAAGCCTCTCAACCAATCAGGAATGTTCGAGGCGTATCTCGGTTCCTCGGTTCCAATTAGGAACGTTCGACGGATCGGGAAAATTCTCGAAGTTTCGGGTATAATCTATTTTGGTGCCAAAGTCGCCAAATTGGTTGCCAAGTCGCCAAATGGTCGCCAAGTTTGTCGCCAAGCTCTGGGACCTCCGACGCGCCACACGGATTCAGTCCATTAAGATGACTGTAAAACTTTCTATCTGTTGATGGAACAAACTATGCTGGGAAGCCGAATTGCAGGTTTGTAACAATATGATTGCTAGCCGAAAAAAATGTTTCGGATGTCTAGAAAACATGCAATTTGCTCTAAAAGCATATTTTTAAATTTTTTTTTGTTGTTGTTGCAATCATATTTCATATACCTAGGAAAGGCATTTGGTATATATATATATATATAGAGTAACATGGCGAAAAACTATTTTCAAAAACTCCACATGGCCTTTCCAATTTAGCTACAAGAATAAATTAAATTAACTTACGCAGCACTTGCAATAAAATTTGATCCAGGAATGATTGCATGGTCTTGCAGAAGAATAATGAAAATTTTAACAAATTCGAATGTTATTTTGCCCCAAAAAGCTTTTATTTAACATAAAAAGGAGCACATACTGCGGTTTTATTATTTAATAAATGTTGCAAAGATGTATAACCTAATCTCATGTATTTAGAAATAATTATAAACAATTACTGCTGATGTTTAGAAAGAATAGTTCTTAGTTTCTTTAAACTTTTAGAAAAAATGTATCTTCTGATTGGCTGCATATATATTATATACATATTATACATTATATGTTATATGCATTGGTGTACAATAGTTACGAAATATTAACTTTTGGCTAGAGTTTAGCATCCTAACTGACTTTATCTTATCATCTTTGGCTAGTTGTTTGGGGATTAATCCCTGACATGCGTTAATAATATCCAAAAACCAAATGTGTGTTTTAGAAACGTTTTTCTCAACCAATTGAAACAAAGATTGGATACAAAAATGCAATTATAATCACAAAATATCATACCAAATTTGATATATTTAAGTCACCGCGTCTTTGAGTTATTGCGTTTACAGGTTTCTGAAAATACGGGACAACAGACGGATTGGCACAAAGACGGACGGATCTCTTGTTGGATTTGGCACAAAGTTTGTCAGGTGTGTACACTATAGATGTTAATTATATGTGCCGAATTTTATCTATCTAGTTCTCTTTGTTTCGCAGTTATCATGTTAACTTATATTCGAACAGCCGGGCATTTTTTAAAAAGATTTTATTCAAAATTTGATAGAAATCTGCAAATTTGGTGTAAACCAAATATACCAAGCGTATACCAAAATTCAGCCGTCTAGATCAAAGCGTTTTTGAGTTATTTCTGTCACAGACAGACAAGCATTTTCCAAAAATGTGTTTTTCGAACTCAGGGGGGGGGGGGTCTGAAACTCGAGAATTCATCAAAATATCGAGTTCGAATTTTCTAACGATTACTATACTTTATACTATATAGGAGAAAGTAAAAAAAAATTATTCTTAAATTTAAATACAAAAATGTATTTGTATTTTTTAAATATTTTTGCGATTAATTTCACTTATACATTTCCTGATAAGTCTCAATTTAATGAATTTCTGAAAAGAATTGCATCAAATACAGTTGTACTAACTGAAATTCGTAATAAATCTGAACTGTGTACCTAGGTTAATACGTCATTTTCTAAATAATTTATTACGAATAACGTCAAAATCACATGGAATAATCTCCCCAAGCGCGTGGAATTACAGTTTTAAGCATTGCTCAGAGTGCTTTACTAATATTGAAAGCAAATTTTTTGTTGCCTAAGTCATATAAAGAAATGAAAATAAAACTTTATATGCTATAAAGGCTCATAATTCCCCGCATTCCATTGAACCTTTTATTCTTTTTCTGTGGTTATATCTGTTTTTATTTATTTAACATTTATTAGATATTTCTTAGTCTGGAAGATAATGCGTAATTTCCTATTGACGTGTGCTATAAAGAATAACAACTTCTGTGATTATATAGGAACACGAAAATATTAACTTTTTTATACTCTTTTATTGAACTTAACTTGTTTCACGCTGTAATTTTGTAATTGATGTTTCACCTTTTGATTTCTCGTATGCGAATGTAGAAAGTATAGTTGATAGTCAAAAAATTCGAACTCGAGATTTTGACGAATCTCTACTTTCTTTTATCTTCCCGAGTTTGAAAAAAACATGTTTTTGGAAAATGTCCGTCCATCTATGACAAAGATAACTCAGAAAAGCTTTGAGCTAGACGAATGAAATTTGGTATACGAATTTAACACCAAATTTGTAGAATTTTGTCAAATTTTGAGCAAAATCTGTTCTGAGGAAGTCCGGCTGTCCGAATATACGTTAACATAATAACTACAAAACGAAGAGTGCTAGACAGATAAAATTCGGTACACTTATTTAACGTATTTAGTGTAGACATCCAGAAAATTTCAAGTCAAATATGAAGAAAGGTTGACTGTTCCGTCGGTCAGTACTTACAAAAACATATAAACGCGATAGTTCAAAAACGAAATGATTTAAATATATCAAATTTGGTATGTGATTCTGCGACTACAAGAGTAATCCTATGCCAAATTTTTGTTTAAATTGGCTGAGAAAACGCGTCCAAAACACAAATTTAATTTTCGTATATTGTTTACCGGGTATCAGGGAATTATCGCCAGGAAACTCGCCAAGGATGGCACATAAATTCACGCCAAAGTTCAATATTTCATAATTATTGAACGACAATCCCATGTATGGCGCTGTCTGGAATTACACCTTTATTAGAGTGTATGGAAGAAACTTTTTGGGAGGACACCCCCTCTAGTTCCATATAAGTTAGAGGTTTGAAATTTCGTACACTTGTCTGTTTTTGATGGAAATATGCCCACAAAATTTAGAAATTAATTTAAATAAATTTATTGGTTTACTTAATTAAATGCTGATTTCCTAAGTTTCTGGATCTGAAAAAAAAAATGATTTCAAGGCTCTATAATATTTCAAGAATGAAACGCAAATTAAGTTTTAAGATATAAAAAAAAAAGTTGGGTTAGCAATTAATTTATTTTAGAATACAATTAAAGTGCATTTTTTAAATTGTTTTTATTTATTTTGAATTAATTGCATAAATATTATGAAGGAAAATCCAAAATTCTGTCTGTAGATCGTATGGTGAAAAAGACTAACAAATTCAGTATCAAATATCTACACTTTGTACAAAAATATGATTTCACAGTCTAAAATTTAACAATTCCAGTTCATTTCGTTCAAGTATAATTTCATGACACATAAACCTATATATTCTGCAAAAACAGCACCCTGATTATAATACTAATTATAATCAGGGTCCCTTTACTTAAAACATTTTTTCTAAATGTGGAATTATGTTCGATGACAAGAAGTGTTTATTTTAGTCCCAATATGATTTATTTATACATTTAGCTGATGATACACATCATAATACTACATATAAATAAATAAAATATATCAGATTATCATTTACTGCACCTCTCAGCTCTCTGTCAACTCTCTCTTTCTCTTTTATCACCTTCTTTCCTACTTGGCGACTATTTCTTTTCATGTGGCTTTCCGAAGGGTCTCTCTATCATGGTGATGCCTTATTTTGATACTGTTACGGGAAAAAAATCAAATATGGTGATTGTACAATGAAAAGACAACAGGATTACACAGGTAACAAAACAGAGAAGAAGCATTTTCAAAACAGCTCCGGCAGAAACTAACAAAACACATTCAGCTAATACAACAGTACAAAGCGTTTAGAGGCAACTCGCTAGAGATTATTACTCCAAAGACAGACTTCGCTTAACTACTCACATCTCTCTATTCGACTACTTTGTAGCCCTGTTTTCGTAAGAATGCTTTTAGAATAACCGTTGCCATTCGAATCCTAATGAAGATATCGCCAATATTCTCGAATATTCTGGTTTTGATTTTTATCACCAAGGTCTTGGGTCATTAATGAAGCAACCAATCAAAATCCACAGAACTACCTCAAAATAAACTCTTTAATAGAAAACTTATTGCTGCGGAAAGCAATATTACAAATTCATAACAATACAGTTACTATTGAATAATCTCACTTGGTCTGGTATAATTACTGAGTACATGAGCCAAGTATTTTTAATAAAGGTTAAGTATGATTACTTCTCTTTGTCTAAGGTAGAGATTAGATAATAACAAGACAGAAACCTGATTTAGCCCATATGGAAGTAGATAGCCTGTCTGAAAGATTTTCCCAGGACAAAACTGTTTCTTATTTGTGTTTTATTTCGAGGTAGACAGCAATTCCACCCTAGAGTACTCATAAATCTATTAATCTTCTAAACATTTTGGTTAAAATCGCAATCATGGTAAAACGCATAGCCTTTTTTCTGTGATTCAAATTCTTCTGCCATAATTCTCTTGACATCAAGATCGAAGTGCTTTAGCTCAAAAGATTCTCCATTTAGGGAGCCTAGTGCCCGCCAAATCTGTGGGAACAAATGCCAAAGCTTGTGTGGCAAAAAAAGCTTGGAGAGAGGGTGACAGCTCAAGTATCAATTTCATTAGTTGAACACGATTGGAAAGTGCGAGTGAGTCTCAAAAGTCCATGTTTTGTTTAAAAATGGGAAGTAAATATAGCCAATCTGTACGAATTTAAAATGTAAGACATGAAAGTTTCTAATTAGTAGAGCATACAGCAGTGTATTTATAACTTTATACAACAAATTATTTTCGAACACAGAATATTTTTATAAAACAAATGCTTCCTTATGCAACTATTGTATAACGTTGACTGCAGCCATTGCTCTACTTGCGTTTATTTGTATATAAAAAAAGAAAAGAAAAAAAAATACATATTCTTGTATGTCTAACGGTTAACAAATTCTTATATTCAGTACCTTAAGAGTTTTTAGGATCCAAAATCCTTCTTAACAATAATTAATGAATTACTCCTATTTAGCTTTAAGATTAAAGACAAATTTATTTTCGCCCTTTGGCACATAATAATGCCACAAAAAACTTATCAAGTAAAATGAAGCCTTATTTAGAGAACTAGATAAACAAATAGTAAGCAAGTAATATATAATTTTTTTTAAAGTCAATTGCTACTTAGATCAACAAATTTTTTTTATTTTAGTTACTTTTTGTTAAATAATTACAATTAATATTAATATGTATATACATATGACAAAATTACAATATTAAGTGGCAAAATAGAGCTTGGCGACAAACTTGGCCACCATTTGGCGACATGGTGACGGATTTGGCGAGCAAATAGAAATTACTAGACAAATTTAATTAATTAATATTTGAAAAAAAAAACTGTATTGACATCAATTGTCATCCACTACAAGTTAAAAAAATGTATTTGAATTTGAGTGGATGAATAAAAAATATTTTATTAACGATTGAAAATTTGAACAAGATATATAGAGACAGTGTGAGCTAATAGTAGGAATTGAAAAATAAATCAGATGATACGCCAACAGGGTGCACTGAAAATTGTAAAATTGCTAAAATGTTAGACAATATCAAGCTAAACAGTTAAAGAAATTGCAATAATTTTAAAAGACAGTATTTAATTACTCGAGTGCATATTCAAATTTTTACTTTTAATCTAGGCATTAAAAGTAAAAAATAAAAATGTCTGTCGAAAGCAACTTAATATTAATATTTGCAGAAAGGTGCGAAGGTATGTTTCACTAAATAGTAAAATAGATCGATGGTGTATTTCCATAAAAAAATAAAATTGATAAAAACTATACTTATATTAACTTTGAAAAAATAATTAAAGACCAAAGAAAAAACAGCACGGCAATGAAATTGATGTCACCATATAGCCAATTAATTTTTTTAAATATTAAGATTATATAAAAATATTTTTTATGCAAGGCTTTGTCATGCGAAAATCATTTAAATTTTTTACTATTGCAGTTAATTGTTCTAGATATTGAAGAATATCTATAACGATTGACGAATATCTAGAACTCATCAAATTTCGTTCGAATTCCGTTGAAAACTGTGAATTTGTATAAAGTTCGAAACAAATAAAATAGACTGCATATACATAGATGAATTAGCTATCTACATAATTAAACCCCATTTTGAAGCAACGTGGTGGCTGTTTTGGGACGAATTTCACTATTTTGAATGGAGAGCAACTAAAAGACACCGAAACTCTTAACAAACTTAACCGGTATACCTGTGGAAGGGCATTTCATCTTTGAGCTCAGATTTAATGTCGGTGCACACATCCAATGTACTTTGGGCAATGGACACCTATCTCCTATCATATTAAAAAGCCAGGAAAATATTTAGAGACACTTTTATGCAATATTCTCCCCTCCCCCTGGAGGTTTGAGACGAATCAAAGGACATTATATAAGTGCCATCAATGTACCTCACGCTATTAGTCGCTTCTCTTATATTTTTCCATCGATGAATTGCTCAAGAAAAAATTTAAATGTGTGCAAAATGTCTAACATGTATTAGGGCCACATGTTGGACTGATCTTTGATGGAATCAGGTACCGAACCTCCAATACTCTCATTTAGAAGTTGAGAACTGTATGCCACTAAGCTTCTGTCTCTTTTGGCATATTGTGAAAGTCAGGCGATTTTAACTGGAAAATTTAGCGTATCGGAAAAATCAATTGCAACAGTATAGAACATATCTAATATATATTTTTAGAAAGAGGAATATTCATTTGCATGTTCCTTTATATAAAGTCTGCAATTCTGTGCGATCTTGACGAAAGTTGACACAGCTGCTCTTTTTTAAAAAAAAGAGGAAAATTTCTGTTAATTGTTCATAGCCCAAAAATTAATTAAAAACTAAGAAAGTCTTTTTTTTAGTTGCATTTTCCGAAAATATTTTCTCTCAAAAGTAATTCGCTTACTAAACATATAATTTTTTAATAAATCCAGTTTTTTTACCATTCAATTTTTTCTCTAATTTTAATAACTCTTAAAATTTATTCTCATAAACATTTTGTAAGTCTGGTTTTATTGTGATGATGAAATTCAAAATTATGTCATTGCTTCCATCAAATCATTCAATAATGTGCCTTTACCAATGATAAATTTAGGATATAAAAAAATTAATTTTTTTGGTATTTAACTGAAAATTAGATTTTCACATTCATTTTTTAATTTGTGCAGGTTGTAATAAGCAACACACTGATTTCAATAAATTCATATTTCTCCTTCATGTCAATAACGAGGTGAAATTTTAAATAAATGTATTACATATTAATAAAGTACAGATAGAAAAACCAATATTACGGGATAACGGTCGAAAATGCGGGGAGTAAATATAAAATGGAACCATCTGACACCGATAAATTTAATAGAAATGCTTTTAGAGTGAATTCAATCACTATTATAATTACGATATGGAATATATAAAAAGATAATCTTTTAAGACGAATGCAAATTAACCAATGAAATTAATACTGAACTTACAGAAACATGAAATAATTTTCTGAAATTATTTCATGCTGAATTCGAATTACAATTCAGTAATTCGAAATATTAATTATTGGCAGGAATTTCAGGACGTCTGTCAATTATGTTGTCAAGATATATAGATCATATTATACTGATTCAATAACGCTTTAAACTTTAAATGTTACTGACTTTTTTTTTTACTATTTTCCATTTTTATGTTAAAAGCCCTTTTCATCAAGTTTCACTTCTAGGGGCGCTGTGATCAAGATTAGATACAGTGCATTGGCATTTTATTGCAAGTTGGAATTATTTTGATAGTTTTAATTTACTCTCTTCAAGTATAATTTCACTATACATATATCTATAAACTATATATGCTTCAGAAATACAATAGTATTTTACAATGTATTTTTATTGATTGAGATGTCTTGATACGAAAGAATATTAAAATCGGATATGCAATATTTTATTATGTATATACAAATGAAATATATAATAATACAATAACTTGCAAGTATGTAATTTATTTTGTTCGATATTGTATTAGATTTTGTTCAAAAAATATCATTTCATACATACAGAACATGACGGATATGATACTACATTGCACTAAAAGGATATTATAAAATGCATAAAATTTATGAAATATGACAATAAGGAAAACTTGAATGAATTTTTGTTACATACATTACACAAAAACATTCATTAAGTAACATATTAGTTCTTTAAATAAAATGAATAAGCAATTAATATGATATTCTCTAGCTTTCAAGACAAGGGGCTGAAAAGATATCACTGGATTTCAAACGAGTATATTTTGATAGTTTGGAAGATTTCAGCACAGTCGTATTTATTAACATCCTACTATTTCTGCATGGCATACTTTCAGCTTCATTCTCCTTCCTCCCCTTTCAGCAATGGTACTTCCTGTTTGATCTGAAGGTCAGCCACCTTTTCATGAGAGCCCGGCAATAATATTATGTTCATTTTGGAATTAGATTTTTTTTTGCTGCTGAATTAAAGCATTATATCTTATATAATTCGTGACAATGATATTCAGGTTTAACAATACATGGCAATCAATGGTATTATGCTAGATTTTTTTTGTAGGAATCTTAAGCAAGGACTTAAGGATATACAAGCATTTGCATTGAAGTACTTAAATTGTAAGTACTAGTGAAATGTCCCCTCCAATTGGTATAAAAATGTTAAATTTTTGTGCAAAACATTTCAGAATGTCGAAAATGATAAAATAAAAATAGAAAAAAAATAAAGGGAGGAAGGAACATATCTCGCAAAAAGTGACCCTTGTCTACCTGACTTTTATGATAAGTTTTTAATTTAAAATTTAATTTTATTATTTTTAAAACCCTATAGTAGCATACAAGTGCTAACTTAAGAAAACTTCAGAATGATTACTTTTAAATGAATTAAGTAGTATGAAATTTGTAATTATGAAAGTTGTTAACCACTTAGAATGTTCTATCATTATTGCACAAGAATAATTTAAAATAATATGGCATTCTTTTGTGATAAGAAGTTGATTAATCAAAGTTGATTAACATCATTAATCAAAGATGATTAATATAATCAAAGTTTATTAACGTAATTAAATTAATATTATTAATATTTGCCATCTTCAATTATTATTTCATTGTTATTAAAATTATGTCGGCCAATTTTGATGAAATACATTCTAGCAAAACAGAGAAAGCGAAGTGAATTTAATTATGATTTTTTAACATCTTAGAATTATATACTTTTTCTTTTAACATTTACATGTATATATCTCACGGCTATTAGAAATATACAATTATAGAAATTGATGATTCAATTTTCAGTAATTGATGAAAAATTAATATTACTAATTCATGCAATTTAAATAATGTAACATCACTCTTAATAATGAATGTATTTATAAAATTTTATTATAAGGGGAAATGCATAAACAAATGGAGTGCGTGATTCTTGCTGGGGGGTGTGTGAGCCGAACGAGTAGGGGTTGCAATCCTCTAGTGTATATACATACACAGATATTGCCAAAATACAGATTAAATTACAAAAAAAAATGCAGTATTGTCGTATTCTTTTTACTGTGATAAAAGCAGATACTTAAAGTTGAAAAGTCATGCAAGAAGTAGTTAATGTTGTTTAGCAACATTCGGTATCACGCAAACTAGCAATTTAAAACATAGCAGATTATTTTCTCGGAATATGCCTTCATATTCAGAGCCTTTCTTTTTTGACCATTTTATTTGATCAAAGGTTTCGGGTCGGTAAGTTCTAAGGAATTGCTGCAATTGTTATTGTTTAAATATTTCAGATAACGTATACGATGCCAGAACTTTTCATTCTCATTATATTTCAGGCTCTTTTAATTTAGCATTTGCCAAAAACCATTAAAATGATTCTTCAATTTGAGATTTTGAGTTATTTATATTTTCAAAATTTTCATTTGTTATTATTTTTTATGGTTTTGATATCAAGATAATTTAATCAAATTTCTATTCTCTTAAACCAATTGTGACAAGGCCATACATTTCGATTGAAATCTATTGTAATGTACCTCTTCACATCGCCAAAGAAGATAACAATGCCATACCGCTAAATTCAAAAATCTAGATGACTGAGAAGTCAAACAATACTTTGGATAGAACTGTTAAAAGAAATACTCTACTTTCTAGTTTGAATTTATTTTGGCGACAAATTCAAGCTGCACATTAAAGTAGATTTCAGCCATTTTTTTTAAATAAAATTTCGTGAACAAAAATTGACGTTCCAAATAAAATAAGGTATTTCAGAATATTGATACTTTTGCACAACAAACATTTTCTCTATTTCATAGAAACAAGACATAATTTGTTAACAGGTGATTTTAATTATCTGCTAGTGACGTAATTCTGACAATAATTTGGGCATACAAAATGGTGGACTTTTGAAGAGTTTTGGGATGGTTGATACGACTTTAAAATCTTTGGTAAAAAAACACAAACCCTGTTTTACAGTTTTACCGGATACGATACTTAACATGTATGATTTTGACTCACAATTTTATAGATATCGGTTGATTTAATAAAGATGACTTATGGATTAACAATCAGCAAATCTATGCCAAAAGTAATGCTGAAATACTATACCTAAAAATAGATACGTTATTTACATCTTTCGACATTGGAATAGCTCAGAGGATTTCTTATTACATTGCAAATTTTTTCAAGATTAGCTTTGTGCTGAAGCTATTTTTTTTTGTCGATAAGACTTAAAATTAGTGTCCGGTTTCTCGCCAAGCATGACAAAATCGTGCTAACCTTTCAAAAGTTCGCCATCTTGGTTGATGTTTGCAAGATATGGTAAGGAACGTATTTTAAGGTTAATAAAAATTGGCAGTATTAAATTTGGCGTAAAATTAACCCAAGAAATCCAAACTTGGCGAAAGGAAAACTAATTCTAAGTTTGATTTTTTATTTTGTTATTTTTACTAAAGCTCTCTTATTGATTTTGTGTCAAAATCATAATTAATAATTCATAACATTTTCAATTTGCCATGTCAACATTAATATGTTTGGTAGAATAGTAATTACTTTAGAATAACTCATGTTTCGCCAAACATCTTCTTAAGAGTTCACGTTACCAAACATTCATCTACAGGATCGATTGCTATTTAATACTGTCTAAAGTTTAGTGCATTTATGAAGGATATTTTCAATTCCTCATGTATTTGATGAAGACGTATTCGTAAAGCTGATGTATATTTAGTTATCACTGAATGTGCACTTCTTTTTCTGTCATAGTTTATCGTGACTCAACCATAAAAATGAAAAAGGGCTCCAAAGGACAAGCGCTCCATCAGGGAAAAGATGGCCCCTTTGAGGATAATGAAGCCAATCTTAAGATTAGTACACTGATGAGGGATATTTTCTACATCTCAGAACATTGATGAAAATGTATATGAAGAGCTGATGACTATTATGAGAATCACTGACTGGCATCACAGTAATGATATACAAAACAGGCCATTTGATGGTGAAAAGATGATTTGCTGTACAGTAGGCTCTTAGTGGAATGAATGGAATCCTTTGAAGATACTGATCAATCATTTTCAAGACTAGTAAGTTAATGAGGGATATTTCCAACTCTTCATGCCTTTGATGAAGATGCGCATGTAGAACTGATATATATCGTAGGAATCACTGAATGTGCATTTGCTCGTCGATCGTAGTTCACTGTGATGGAAGGCAAAACCAGACAACTGGATGACGAAAGAGAGTTTTTGGTGGGCAGCAGACTCTTTGTGGAATCAGAGGAGTCCTTTGAAGACACTGATGAATTAGAAGCAGGTAAGAACTGCTTGGGTGGCGAGATGGTAAAGTCTGCTGATTTTGCAGATCCATTAGAGTGTGTTTTGGTGTCTGGCTCAATAATGAGGGAAATTGAAGGTGGTCTTTTGATGTCCTGTTTTCGTATATCTTTTTTCTGCATTCTACGCCGCTTGCATTGGTTGCTGCAAAAGAACAAAAGAATGTATCAAATATAAGGTTAAAAATAATTTTATAAAGTTGATAAAGGTAAAATGGGCATTTGTTTAACACACACACAGGACATAAATTTTGTATGGGAACATAGTATCCAAAAATTGGTCAAATTATTTTATCGTGGCCATTAATTTCCAAATCACTGTTTCTAAAATCGAATTATATTTTTAATTTTCGGAACTTATTTAGAGTTTTATTTACAAAGATATTTAAAGTATATATTTCGTGATCTCGTTTCTTAACTTAATAGTTTTTGTCTTCAATTAAGGCAGGCATTAATAATATGAATAGTTAGAAATCTTTTTTTACTTTCTCGTATACGTAATACAGAGAAAAGTATAGTAATCGTCACAATACTCGAGATTTTGAGGGGAAAAAAAAAGAAAAAAAGAACTCATTTGAAATTCGAACTCGAGAAAAATTCAAGGAAAAAAACCCCAGGGATTCGGGTCGTACCTGGACCAAGATCACAAACTGGCAATAATTTATAATAAAGAATGAGCTATTATCCTAAAAATTATTTTAAGATCGCCAAAGAATACATAAAATGCGTCTTAAAAACATTTCCAGGAATATTTTTTCCAAAATTTTTCCCAAGGAACTTTTTTTTAAAACTTGAGAAAAGCAAATCAGGAATTCAGATAGTACCTGCACCAAAATCACAACCTTGCAATCCTTTATGCCGAAGAAGGAGTTATTACCCTAAAAATTATATTTAAGATCGTCAAAGAATGTTGTTGTTTCTTATACTCCTTGGATTGAAAACCAATACAAAGCCAAGTCCAAGCGATCGAATCGCATGGTAAGATTGTAAACTGACTCCATCTCATTCACCAGCTGCCTCACAGAGGCGCCAATACATTCAATGATATGAGGGAGAGAAGCGTCGGCCGAGCAGTGGCAAAGGATATACATCTTTTGACCTCTGATGAAGAAAAGATTTTTTATATGGTCAGACCTTAACATAAATAAGGACGTTTAAACACTCCTTGAACTGGTGCATGCCATAAACAAGCTGACACCAATGCCGGATACCAACCGGCATACTAGTCAAGCTCTGGAGGAATCTTCCATTTCTTTTTAGTTCTTAGTTTAAACAAGGGGTGGATCTCTGCGGCCTCTAGTCTAGACGTGGGAGGATTGGGACTTAGGCTTCCTTCCTTGACCAGAGCGTCTGCAATTTTATTTCCGTGGATGCCCACATGAGAAGGCATCCACTGTATGCTCACTGACCCGGTCCTTGCGAATGTAGTTAATTTAGAGATAATGTATTGGCCCAACTTGTCATGAATGTGTGGCCAGGCCTTTAAATATTGTATTGAGCTCTTGTTTTCTGTGAGGATCCAAATTTGGGAATTATCAGTCTCCAAGGGGAGGTCCAAAGTTTTGTTAACAGCAAGAAGTTCAAATCGAAAAACTGAGCTATGGTCTGAGCTGGTCTCGATTCCCCTCTAACATTATCAAAAGAATACATAAAATATGTCGAAGAAACATTTTCAAGAATTTACCTCAAAAAGCTGAAGGGAAGGGGAAGGGGTAGAATCAGGAATTTGAATCGTATCTGCACCAAAATCACAATCTGACAATCTTTTATACTGAAGAATGAGTTACCACGCTGAAAACTGTATTTAAGAGCGTCAAAGAATACAGAAAATGTTTCAAGAATTTATCTCTAAAACTTGAAGGAAAGGGGGGAAAAATCAAGAATTTGGATCATACCTACATAAAAATCTCAACCTAACTATCCTTTATACTGAATATAGAATTACCACCCAAAAATTATATTTAAGATCGTCAAAGAATACACAAAATGTTTCAAGAATTTATCTCTAAAACTTGAAGGAAAGGGGGAAAAAATCAACAATTTGGATCATACCTACATAAAAATCTCAACCTAACTATCCTTTATACTGAATATAGAATTACCACCCAAAAATTATATTTAAGATCGTCAAAGAATACGCAAAATGTTTCAAGAATTTATCTCTAAAACTTGAAGGAAAGGGGGAAAAAATCAAGAATTTGGATCATACCTACATAAAAATCTCAACCTGACAATCCTTTATACTGAATATAGAATTACCACCCAAAAACTATATTTAAGATCGTCAAAGATATATTTCCAGGAATGTTTTTTCCAAAACTTGAGGGGAAAAATTCCAGAATTCGTAGTGTTCCTGGATCAAAATCATATCGTGGCTGTCCTTTATAACCGAAGAATGAATCACTATCTATTATAAAAATCATTTAAAAGATCGCCAAAGAATACATAAAACTCGTGTAAAGAAATATTTCCAGGAATTTTTCCCAAAACCTTGAGGGGAAAAAAATCCTGAATTGGGATCATACCTGGATCAAATCACAACCTGGGAATTAATCACAATCTACACTAAAAATCATTTTGAAGATCGCCAAAGAATACATAAAACGCGTCAAAGATACAGTTCCAGGAACTTTCTAAACAACAATAAGGCAGGTATAATATCTAGAAATTTCTTCTAAAGGAATTTTTCATTATCCTGCAATAAATTTTCCTTGCCATTTCAATGAACACTTAACTTAAACGACTCCCAGAACCAACAACGAATTTAAACAGTCCGACAGAAACAAATATAAACCCAAGGTGCCTGCTTTCTGTCACTGCTCTTTAGAACACGTTTAAGTAATTGTTTCACCACGTGGAATAATTCCTTTTCCAAAAGCTATTGTATGAGGTTGTGACAAAGCTTTTGTTTGGCCAACGCCTATGCAAGACAATAAATAATCTAGAAAATTGCTCAGCAGTGATATGATCGATTCCCTTAAAACGGCGTTTATTTTCCTTTATTAACGTATTCTGATATTAGTGATAAAACATAATAAATTCGAAATTGAATTATACGGTAATAATTTGAAAATTAATCGTAGTTCCTTTTTCTTAGAGAAATAAGAAATTTACAGGGGATTCGAACTTTTATGCATCATAGAAGATACAATTTTAGGCTTAATTTTTTTTTTTGGCTATTATTATTTTATTTTTAAATTTTGCTTTTGATTACGCTGCAGCTAAAGAAATGAAATAAATATCGCCCCAAAGTGGCCATTATGAATACAATAACTGAAATAGTGAAAAATATTTATGTAAATTAAACTTTAAAATAATTTTAAAAATTCATAATGTAGTTAGAAAAAAAATTATAAGAAACCAACGGGATTTGCCTCCCCAAACTTTCTCGCATATTCCCTAATAAATTTGTCATGCCAGAGAACACCTAACATGATACTGGCGTGAAATAGTTACAAAATATTAACCTTTGGCGTGAATTTACCATTTTTACTGAATCTATCATGTGATACTTGACGATTAATACCGGAAATGCGTTAATAGTATCCAAAAATCGAATTTGTGTTTCACACATGTTTTTTCCAACCGATTGAAAGAAATCTGACACACAAATTCGATTAAAATATAAACAAATCTCATACCAAATTTGATATATTTAAATCATTGCGTTTTTGAGCTATCGTTTTTCCATGTTTTTCAAAGTACTGATCATCGATTGACTGTCAAGCCGTAGCTGGATTTAGCTCAAAGTTTGTCAGGTGTCTACATTATAGATGTTAAATCTGTATACCGAATCTTATCTATCTAGCTCTTTTCGTTTCGTAAGTGTCGTGTTAACTTACGGAAGTTAACTTATTTTCCGTACCGTATTACCAGACGGACTTCCTCTGAACAAATTTTACTCAAAATTTGATAAAAATCTACAATTTTGGTATAAAGACCTTACACCAAATTTCAACTGTGTAGCTCAAAGCGGTTTTGAATTATCTTTGTCACAGACAGACGGACATTTTCCAAAAATGTGTTTTTCGAACTCCAGGAGGTCTAAAACGTGGAGATTCATTAAAATTTCGTGTTCGAATTTTTTTGACAATTAGAATAGTTTCTCTATACTACGTATACGAGAAATTAAAAAACTCATAAAGTAAGAAAAAATTATTTGGAAAAATGGCAATACTGAAATTTTTATTCTTGAATTTAGAAACAGTTTTTGTGAATAAATATGGTTTGAAATTATTAAGGTTAATGTTAAAATTTCTTTTAAGCAGAATTCTGATTCAAATTTTGAAATAAAAAAAACTTTTCTTAATGAATATTACTTCCAAGAAGTAACTATGTGCCGATTTGGATAGCTCAAAATCTAACTGTCTGCACTTTAGAATGTTTTGAAAACTTGTTAGTTTTTAATCATGAATCATCAATAAATAAATAAATCATGATCATCAATCAATAAATAAAAATCATATCTCGAAATTTTGCGTAACCAAAAGTATTCCGAAAATGTATCCATTCAATTCGGAAAGTCATATCACTGACTCTCCGACCCGCCTGAAGGCACATGGATAAAAGTACTGAATGACCGGACCGGCGCAACAGCAACACTGGCGGCAACTGTGGTTGAGTCCTAAGGGCCATCACTGGCCACGGTACAACCCTTCCCGAAGGACGTACGTCCCGTCATCGATGGGAGGAGCCAATTCCTTCACCTTTTTGTGTGCCCTCCAGGGTGGCGAGATCCAACCACCATACCGGAAGTATCTCATCGTCATTTCCCCCGGGGTTTCATTCAATTTGGAAAACTTATTTTTGAAATTATGACTATTTGTAACATTTTGTATGCAGCATGATAACGAAAAAGTGGCTAGGTGGTTGAAATTTGGCATGAAATCATAAAACTGTATTTGCAGATGTATATATAAACTTGAAACATTCCATTCACAACAAGTCTATCTGTTTGGATTTTTCTAGAACAAATGGACACGATAATTACAAAATGTAAAAAACAAGATGGAATGAAATATTGACACAGATTTGCTGTCTAAAGTGCATCTTTCTCCAAATTTGAATCAAATCTGTCAAAAGGCTGATCGACTGTCTATCTGTACTTTCGTTTTTGTTTCATCAGCTGAATTTACAACTTAGACTATTTCTTACTTTCTCATATAAGAAGAGAAAATATTGTAATTGTCAAAAAAAAAAAAAAAATCGCTCTGAAGGTTTTGACGAATGTCTACGTTTCAAACCCTCTTTGAGTCCGATGAACACATTTTGAGAATTATATCTGTCTGTCTGACTGTCCAAATATAAGTTAACAGGTAAATACAAAACGAAGAGAGTTA
>JAPMOR010029349.1:82859-133960 GCA_026543865.1 Argiope aurantia
TATATATATATATATATATATATATATATTGGTAATTTTATAAACACAACTATATAAAACATCTGATCTTTCACAACGTACTGACCGTTGTGGCCTGGTGGTACCATCTCAGATGTGGGGGTCTAAGGTTCGAGACTCTCTTCTACCGAAAACCTGTCATGTAAGCGGATTTTCGTGCGCATTAAATTCATCGGTACAAAATATCCTTCTGCTGATATGGTGTGGAAGGTTAAAAATGGGGTGCCAGCTCAATTGCCTTTCTTATTATCTGACCACGGTTCAATATTACGAGGTTCGTCCTAAAATAACCCTATCGTGGCTTTAAAACCGGCTGTTAATATAACTGAACTTTCTTTGCACACAATGGCGGATTCTCGGCTATCGCAAAGGACCACTGACAGACCGATTAAAAAGCACGAGGGCGTTTTACCCCTTACTTGCTCCACTTCTCAGTCTGACTTTGTGATTGTTTATTGCTAAAATTAAAATTATAAAAATTGCATGAACCGCTAATTTTACAACTACTAAAAGTTAAGTCATTAATTTCAAAAATTAAATAATATATATATATAAGTAAATGTTAGGAATTTTTTTTTTAATTCTAAGATCTTTAAGAGTTAAAATCGAAATAATTTCTTTTTTTAATGCTGATAAGATGTGTTTCATCAAAATTTGTCGACATAATGTTAATAGCACTGAGATAATAGTCGATGACCGGGAATATTAATAAGATTTTTTTAATCATGCCAATCAACTTTGATGAATGCATAATTTCTTAAAAATAATTATAATTCATTAAAAATCACCAAATTATTTTCACTCACATTTGAGCAATAGTGATGACGCATTCTGAGTTGTTAGCTATATGGCGAAAATAATTGGCAATGATTGGAAACTCCGCTCTGTAAACTAAAACGTACCGTTTATTCCAAATATATTTTTCTTACGAATGATGCTTCAACAGTTTCATTAGCTCTAGCTTCTCGTTTTTGAAGATTTCGAATTTTAATCGAAACTGCTCGATGCACACTCTTTTTTTCGTACTATCCAATTTCAAAAATTAATGCTATCTCAGATTTTTCTGCCATGGCAAGCATGTAAAAAAAAATCGAATGTATACGTTCGAAAAAAATTGAATCGACTTTTCGAATAAGAAGCAAAAATATTGAAAATGGTATAGTGGTCGAAAAATTCGAATTCAAAATTTGATGAATCTCCATGTATCAGCCTTTCTGAGTCTGAAAATAGAAACAATCAGTTTTGGAATTATGTCATCTTTTCTTATCTATCTATGAACATAATAACACAAAAACAATGCGAGTTAGATTTAATATTCGTTTTTATCACCAAATTTGAAGTTTTCTGTCAGATTTTGAAGAAAATGTATTTGTTCAGGAAGTTTGTCTGTCTGTAAGCCCACGGACAAGTGAATACGATAACTACTATATGCTAAAAGCTAGATAAGTGAAATTTAGAATATAGGTTTGGCATCTAAAGAAGAAATCCGTATTGAATTTTGATATATGACGAAATATAATGATATATTGAATTTTGAAACAAATCCATCAAGAGGTTGACTATCTATTGAACTATAAATCTGCATTCATGCAAACGTTATAGTTAAAAAACGCAATAACTTGGTAAGTGATATTTTTAATAACATTGAAATTCTATGTCATATTTGAGTTTCTATCGATAGAAAATATTACGGCAATATTACGAAGAATTATGTTTTTCTATACTACGGTTATATGTGGGTCTCTAAAAGTAAAAATTAGCTCAAGTAGAATCTGTGACTTAGTCTAAAGACTACATTTTTTAAAAGGTAAAAGTGCATTCCTACCACCACTTATAATTGTATAATATAAAGAACGAATGCTTTCTCAAACTGATATATTTGAAACGAAGATATTACGAAAATAATTTTAATTCTGATTGGTTGTATTTTTTTTTTTTTTTTTTTTTTTTGCAGAGACTTAAGCGGAAAAGACCATTTTGATGAAAATGTAGGACAGAGAAGAGATAATTAGTATCGTTCTCAACAGAATTTCAAGTTCTAGAAGTTCCAGTTTTGAAACAGATGTCATGTCAGAATAATTATATAAATTTTGCCAAAAAAAAACTTCTTTCACACTGCTTGTGAACAAAGTTACTGCCATGATTTTTTTTATATGCGAAAACGAATATGCTAAAATTAACGAGTAAAATAATAATAAAAAAAGGGTCATATTCAAGTCAGTATTTTACTCTTCAAAATATCTGTCAAATCACAATGAAAACATATAATACAGTTAATTCTATGGTAAGAAATGGAATTCCCATTTTCGTCTGAAATTAACATTATAACAGTTCCAATTCGAATACTAAGAACTAGAATTTTCCTAAAGCAAACGAATTTCATCTTTTTTTCTGCTATTGATAGTAAGCACAACATATTTTATTTTGAAATAGTATGTTATTAAATTTGATAAAAAAAGGATAAATACAAATTATAATAGAATCCAAAGATAACAGAGCCTTCTTTGCCAGATAAAGCAGCTTCTTCAAAATTTGCTCGTTTTTTTATTTTTGTTTTAGTCGTTATTATTAGTTAGGAAAATATATATAAAAAATAAACTTATATCTTCAAACAAACGCTTTAAAATATTTCGATTTTCTAAAACATCATTTTTCTTTTCCTTGAGAAAAACTGACAAAATTAATTGCGTTTCAACAAGGAATCGGATATAAAAGAATATTTATATCAGATTATTATGACACCAAATGACGAAACAAGCGATTTTTTTTAAATAAGCAAGCCCATATGTATTTAATAATCAACCCACATTTTAAAGAGTATCTGCTGCCAATTGAAAAGAATGTTCGTTTCAATTGTGTTTAAACTTAATTTGGTTGTATTAACTATTTCATCATATAAACAATTTATCCAAAACATAAATTGGCTAAAAGCAAATCTGTCTTGTTAATTTTACGGCGGAGGGAATTTTTGATTATATAATATGCAGGCTTGATTGAAATGAGTGCCCTATTTTCTTTATAAAAATCACATTGTGTGATAGGATATATCGTCGGTATACAATTAAAAGATACTGAGTTAAAAGAAAAATTATTCAATATTTTCTTGTTATTTAAAATGTTATTTCTATAACAGAAAAAATTGATGTTATATTAATATATTTGCAGTATATACTGTATGCTGAAGATATAATGATAGGAGTATTTTTTCCTATTTTAAGAAGAAGAAAGAAAAAAAAAGAAGAAAAAAAAAAGAACACTCTTTTTTTTAACTTGGCTACTCCTAACAAGATGACGGTTAAAAATAGATGATATATACAAACTTAAAATACCTTTATAACATATTCTTATTATAATCTATAGATTCAATTCCAATTTTGAAATCACTCATTTGCATTTAAAGAATTTGCAATGTAAATAAATACAATTAGCAATGCCTTATGTAATATAATATAATCGATTTATACTGCTGATATTGCATTTTTACTCGAGTTTCAGCAATATTTTTTAGTTATTAAAGATATGTTTAATTGTTCATGGACGATTTATACTATATTCTATGAATAAAGTTTAAATTAGGTTTAAACTAGAAAATATTAAGCACCCGAGTTTTTGAACATGAATTTATAAACATTTTCTTATTTTTAAATTTATAAATACGAACGAAACAAAAATTTCCTTGAATATATTTATAATATTAAAAGATTTTAAATCACAGGAAACGGCAAGTACATTTATGCACCATGTACTGCGAAATTCAATTCGCCCTTGAAATTTCAAATTGAAGCTATTCTTCTAAGAAACATTTGCTTCTGAAACTGCTTAAAACAATAGGGGAGAGTTATACAATCGATTCGAGATTTTGTTCTCCATAAAATCTTTTCAACAAAACTAAAGTTATCTATTTTTCATTTCTAATCTAGTTTCACTCCGATGACCATTTCAGAAAGAATTAATCAAGATTTGTTATTTGATTCTCAGTTAACCGATAAAGCAAAAATGACCTTAAAAATTTTTTAATCTTTTCTTTCTATAACACTTGTCATTTTCCTTTACCGAATTAAACGATTTGATGCAATTAAAAATTTAAAAATAATTACTCATAGATTAGAGCAACTTGGTCATGAAAAACCTATTACAAAGAGCATCGAATCGAATGATTGCTGCAACACAAAATAATTTGAATTAATGCCTTAAAATATTTTTGCATAAAATAAAATGACTTATAAATACTGAAAAATAGCATTTCTCTGGCAATGTCGGGGCTGATAAGAGATAAGAACTATTCTATAATTATAAGAATAAAAATAAAATTTGGCAGTCTTCTAATCGATTCAGATTTTTTTCTTAACACATTTCCTCTTCTTAGTTGGTTTTCTTTTTGTTTTACATAAAATTTTGTTTAACATTTTTCGCAGAAAATCTCTCATGCTTATGGAGCGCTATGTAAATTTTCTAACATTTCTATTGCTTTAAATGATTTATTTAGATAAATATATCTGTTTGCAAAGAAGAAACGAAATAGTTTTCAGAACATATTCTTAGACCAATGTTTCTATTTGAGAAAGGAGCAGATTAAGCATTCTTATATCCTATTTAAGTATTACTGTTCAAATTTAGAAAAATATATCATTAGATCGTACTGTTATTATGTATCATTTTTATATATTCCGATAAGTGAGACCGTTCTCTGAATGAAATTAATTCTATAAAATTCGGTTATTAGCAATGAAAGTCTAATTGTAGAAATAGCACCGTTTTAAAGTAAGCCGGCCTGAAAATTGAAGATAATTTTGAATATTAATTTTTAAAAATGACTTTTAATAAATATATATGGCACAAAAAGTTCTAGAATCGTTAACAAAAGTGTCTAAATATGTTGTACACTATTTTGAATAGAACAAAATGCTATAAATTTATCGGGATCTTTATATTAAATAATTTAAAGAAAATGTTTTTGATATTAACATAAAAAAATTAATTGACATATATATTTCAGTCTGCGTTTCTAAATTGCAGGTGATTTTGAAATGGTATTTCCGTGTATTTCGACTAATATAGACGTAACTTCTAAATACAAAATTAATTATTCCTAAAATAATTTCTGAAATTGAATTTTTGAATTTACCATATTTCAATATTAAGTAAAATTTATATATTCTTAAAAATGTATAACAAAGGAATCAATTTCTAAACTTAAAAAAATGTAAATATACAAAAGAAAAGTTATTCATTCAAAAGAAGTATTCATAAAAACGCTCAAATTTAAAAATATTATGATGTAATAATAAGCGACGAAAAATGCAACACATTTTTTAAAATTAAGTCATAAAGTAAAAATAACGATCTTAAGAAAGATTATCTACAAATGATATAGAAATTAATTTAGTGAATTTTGAATTTTAAAAAAAGATATAAGTAAAAATAATGCATATTAAAAAAAATAAACATTTTTTTAAATGCAAATATTTTTTTAAAGTTATTTCTTGTATTTACTAGCAAATATCACAAAAACATTCTTTTAATAATTTTTAAAAATTAATCTTACCATATACATACAATCAAGCAGGAGCCCACAAGAACAGATAAGCCACCAAAAAACAAAGCAAAATTCATTATGAACAGGAACTTTCACCAGGTAAGAAAAGAGAAATCCACTGAATTATTTATAAAGCAGTTGGAACAATCATCGCCATAGCTAAACGCCGACTCTAAAAGAGCACAACTAAAGTGCGATGATAACGACACAACATCAATCAGGAGCATCAACTAGAACTGAAATGACAAACGAAAAACTTAGGCTTTACTCTTCTCAGGAAAAGAGGGGAAAAAAAAAAGAAACTCTAAAAATGTGACGTCACCTGAGATTCTAGTTCTCAGAACACATTACTACCGGAACAATTCTGTGCGGAATTACCTTCTATGAAAATAAAAAAAAGAATGTATCCATTTTTGTTTATTTTTTTATTTTTATCATGTTTCAAATGATTCACATCCTGTGTTCGAAAATATGAAATGACTTCGCGCTCTTCAAACGATTTTTGTTGTTGTTTTCATTACAGGGGAAAAAATGTTCGTTTGATCTTAATTGCTTATTGAAATCACGTTCTTTGTAGTCGCTTTCATATTCAGGAAACTTTTGGAACTATCGCAGACTAGCTCGTGCGAAGAATAGAAATCATAAGAAACGTTAGAAAATCTTTTTAAATAATATATATTTTCCGTTCATTGTCTAGAACGATCGAGGCTGTAAATTGGAATTTTGTCAATTGTTTTGCGATATTTCTAACTTAGCATTTTACTAAAGGTCTGAGATTTATTCCATTTCATTTTTCATTCAGTTTTATTTTCCCGATCCATTTTATTAATTATTTTTTAAATATAGCCTACTTTCACTTTCTCCCGAAAATCCATGATGCTATTAATTGCTTTTCTATTTACCTCATGTATTGCTTTTTTAGGCCTTTTAACTTAAAAAAAAATTCGTTGACATATGACAGAAAATTTGTTTCGAAAAAACGTACTTGCTGAACTTACTTTACCTAAAAAATTGCAGGCTTTAAGTTTTATGATATTTTAAAGACTTTTGTGATATTAAATAATGTTAAAACCTTAATTCAAGATCAACAACAAAAAAAGGCATGACCAGATGATAGATTAACTATCTATTTACTTGCATCGAAGCCACGTTGAGAGTCATGCAATTGTTTTTTAATATACATGAATTAAAAAAGGATTTAATCTGTAATAATCACTTTTAAAGTTTTGCACGCCATTTGAGTATGAAGCCAAATAAAACTGCATCGTATATATTTATACTCCCACCTTGATTTTCTCCTTTTTAATCCATAGTTTCTATTTCCTAGCAGGCACTGGTTCAATCCCTGATGCAGTTTACATTCATATAAAAATGTTTATTTTAAAAATCTTTATATTATTATTAAAATATCGAAATTTTTTTGTATTATTAGTAAAAAAATATTTATTAAATAATTTTTTCAATTTCAGTTTTATGTCTGCATCAAATTTTCGTAAGCAAATTGCAACTATTATTGTTTATATTAAGGCCAGAGTTTTTTCTATTGGTTTTTCGAAAAAAATTATTTAATTTAAATTAAAGTGTTTTCAGATTACCGAAGGAATCATCATGAGAAAATAATCTTTATTTAATAAAGGATATTGAATTGAAATTTAGTTGCATTATGCGGAAGTGTTTTAATTGTCCTCAATGTAATCAAAAACAGGTGTAAGACTGATAATATAACCCGGTTATAATATCTGTAAAATATGCTTAAAAATGCTTTGTTGAGGTTACAATAAATATCAGGTTATGCATAAGATAATTAATTGTAATTAAAATTTTAACTCCTTTCCGGAGAATTAACGGGTTGCTAAATGCGACTAGTAACAGGATATTTTCTCTCTTATTATTATTCAAAATTGGTATGAAGCAAATGTATTTGTGCACATATGGATATTATTACCAAAATCGTCAGATGGGTGTAAGGCATGTGAAAGTCTAACATGTTGCATATTCGAAAACGGTTTATTCTATAAAAATACAATATACAAGCAACAACAATACAACTAAGGCATATGCAAAGAACAGGATTTGTGAACAATTACAACACAAGGTAGAAAATCATTAATTAGAAAAAAAATAGCGTTCAGAATGCATAGATGGAGAGCTTATTCCTCGATCAGCATTTTAAAGGACAAAATTAATGTAATCGCTTCAGCCCGCGTTTGTATAGGTTTTCCGATAAGAAATGGAATTATCTAAATAAAGCTCCAGATTTCGATCCCTAATAGGGATAAAGCCAATATTCTTGTCTTTTCCAGAATCTTCATTTTTATCGACAACAAATGATCGTATAGTTTCTGTCATTGACTTAGCAGCTATTCTGTATCTGTAAGAATAGCTGTTTATCTTTCTTTCTAATCATGGCACTAACTTCGCAGTGAAAGTACTTTACATATTCGCAAATATATATAATTATTTTAATCAATGACTTTCAGAATATGAAAAGATATTACATATTAGTAATTTATGTTATTATTTTAATCAATGACGCTCAGAACATGAAACGCTATTACGTATCAGTAATTTATGTTAATATTTTAATCAATGGCATTCAGAACATGAAAAGATATTGCATATTCGTATTTTATGTTATTATTTTAATCAATGACTTTCAGAACATGATCCGATGTTACATATTCGTATAATATACTATTATTTTAATTGATTTTCAGAATATGATACGATATTACATATTCGCAAAAGTATATTATTATTTTAATCAATGATGTTCAGAACATATGATTTTACACATTCGTAATTTACGTCATTATTTTAATCAATAACGTTCAGAAGATGATACGATATTACGTATTCGTAATAATATACTATTGTTTTAATCAATTACGTCCAGAACATGAAATGATTTTACACATCCCTAATTTATGCTATTATTTTAATCAATGACGTTCAGAGCACGATATTACATATTCGTAATAATATACTATTATTTTAATCAATGACGTTCAGAAAATGTTATATAAAAATGCTAAATTGTTATATATAAATTGCTATAATATATTTATTACGATTTTCATATTTTTTGTTTAATAGCCAAAATTAGTGCAAGATCTTCTTTTATCACTTTTCTTAGAAACTCAGATGAACTCATTTTCCCGCTAGTAGCATTTAGTCATCGTAAAAATAAAAGAATATTATGTTTCCGGTATATTCTCTATATTAAATTGCGGGGTTTTCATTTTTAATGATAACCACGGCAATGTTTTATCATTGTGTTTGTCCGTTTCCGTGGAAGACAGACAGCAATTTAATTAAAGATTGCAAAAAAAAATACGAAGTATTTTTAGAATATTAAATTATTGGTGGTTTTGATTTGTTATGTCAGCCCAGAGCTACATCTGTTAAAGCAAGCGAAAAAACCGCAGAATGAATAATTCACTGTTCTTTCACGGACTCAAAAACTCTCCGCGCTTTTGCGCATGCATCAGGATGCGTTTTTTTAGTCAAAATAGGGGTGACAGGCAAGAAAAAAAAAAGAAGTTGCAGTTAACATGCGGGTGAACACAGATTATGCGGGGATTTGGGAGCCATAAAAAACTGTGGTTAGCTTGTGATATTGTCGGAAAAAGTACTTATTCACATTAAAATACTTTGGAGCTTTTTTTTTTATTTACTGCAAGAGATAGAAGCATTAAATTATGATGAACAAATGGAAGATTTCTGCTGTTTCTGCTCTTTTTACAAATACAATAGAATTCTCTCTTTGCAAATCATTCAATAGAATTTTGTAAATTTCTAGTGAATGAAGCGCATTTGCAGGAAGTCTGTTTGTCTAATTGTCCAGATAGAAGTGAATAACCACGGAATTTAAAAAGCTAAATGCATACGATTTAATACACATGTATAGATTTGAAATGTAGACTGTATTTCCTCAGCCGTATAAACATGGTACTTCAAATTCGCAAATAAATATAAAAGGAAATTTTGCTTTTAAAATGTAGATTTAAGTCAAATTTCGAATCCGTCAACAGATTGATTGTTTATCGCTTTATATCATGCAAACTCGCAAACGTGATAATTCAAAAATATAACGAACTAAACAAATACAATTTGGTATATGATCTTATTACAAAAATAGTAGTTTTTCTTTAAATTTTGGAAAGAAGTCAAAATCGATAACAAAGGAGTCCAAAATATGTATCCGGTTTTCTCCGTTTTACTATCAAGTACACATTATGTGGGAAAATAAAATATGGAGAACTGTGAATTCATTTATATAAATTTCTTTACGACAATGAAATATATCATTACAAAATAAACTTAAAAATACTTTTTGAAAATTATTTAAAAGTAGAAAAAATTATAAGCTAAACAATGATATTATAAAAAGGAAAAATTTTGAATTTCACGATCACATAAAAATCATTTTTTGTACTGCAGTATTTTCGAAAGTTCTCATGAAAACATGTCAAGATTTCGAATAAATTTTAATTAATTAATATTCTAATTAAATTCTCAAAAAATATGTTTTTTTTTAATTTCTCAAAGTGTGTATGTGCTTTGTTTCGCAGTACTATGTCAAACAATCTAATGTTTTGAAAACCAACACAGACGTACACAATATACATTCAGCTTTATTATTAGTAGAAACAGAGATTGGAGTTGAGAGTTTCAGTGCTGACGTTCTGCAATGACAATTATTTTATAAATGATGAATTCGTTACAGTTTATATACAATAAAAATAATAAAACCCAATTAGATTCTGTAGGCTCTCATGTAAACTGACATATGTAAATACGGTTTTGCTTCAATCGATCTGACATATCTCGAATTTCATGTATAAATTGTAATGCATTGCTTCTCCGAAGGAAATATAGTAGATAATTCAGATCTTCTTTGTTTGAACAGAGAACACAAAATACACTGACTTAAAAATGGTTGTGAGTATAGTTCTTCATAAACTTAAGTGAAATAAATATTATGTGAAATTCATATTTGTTTACTATA
The DNA here is from genome assembly GCA_026543865.1 of Argiope aurantia. NCBI lineage: Eukaryota > Metazoa > Arthropoda > Arachnida > Araneae > Araneidae > Argiope > Argiope aurantia. Next base: position 93,425 of record JAPMOR010029349.1, read on the forward strand.
GCAATCTAAAATATTTAAAAGATTTTCTTCAAATTTTGTTAACAAATATTTTGAAGTATAATAAAAGATTGTGAAGCTTTCGAAATAATAATTTAAATAGTTATTTTTTATTAAGTAGAAACGACGTTTACATATATAGATACTGCCATTCCTATTGAATAAAAATATTATTGGTATTGTAAAACATTTCATTCATTTGCCACAGTGTTGCCACTTGTAATATTTAATAAAATTTCTTTTTTACATTCTTCTTTTAATAATTATGGAGACAAGCTTTCAACTTTTTAAAAACTAGTTTGGTAAAAAATAAATTACCGTTTTATTTTTCAGAAGATATTTGATTTTAAATTCCTTTTAATTAAATATAAAGTTGAGGACGGTAATATGACTTTGTGTCTTAAAATATTGTATATAAAATTATTTTTATATTAAAAATATACATATTCTAAAAAAATCGTTCAATTAGTGTATTTTGTATACGATTGGTATTTTGTTGAATGTTAATATTAATTTAATAGTTTTATCTCTAGCTTAATAACACCTAACAGATTGTAGAAGGTGAAACTCTTCAATCTGAATGATACATATTCATTAAACTTCGGCACTGCAACAAAAAATAATTTAGATCAAGCACAGAACCATGGATATGGATGCAAATAAAATAAAACAAATACCAATGATATGAGCAATTTTAATTAAATTTTTTCAGTAAGTAATGTCGGTTTTAAATAAAATTAAATAAACAGAAGAATAAAAATAAGTAATTTGTACAAGAATATGAAAATAATAGATGTTGCGAAACATCAGAATATAGCTGAATGAAATGAATGTTTAAATATTTGTACAGACGATATTTGTTTGTTCAATAATTATTATCCATTCGTTTGTTCGTATGTTCGTTTTAAGAAACAGTTTAATACAATCGAGATTTTTCTGGTGAAAAAAATGTAGAAAAATTATTTACCTGGATTAATATTTTTTTGGTCACTCTATTTAAATATAACATAATAAGCATTATTTTTTGCAGCGAGAACTTTTTTTGTAATGTAAAATAAATTCGCATTTTATTGTTTGTCATCTCAATGTTGAACAAAAATTATATTTGGATAGCATGAAAATGAAATTAATCATCTATTAAAGTTCTGCTTTTCTATTCCAACAATAAGATAATATGCCAAAATTTTAAAAAAGAATCTATTATTTACATTAAAATAAAACTCAAGAAAAATCCAAAACGTAAAATGTTTCTTCTATGAAAGAATATAAAAATCTATTTTTGACTACACTTATGTAAATTCGCAATAAACATCACACGTGTTCTTTGAGAATAAAAGTTGTTTACAAGTTCCAAACGATTTACAGAACATTCGCACAGCTTTTTTTTTTGAGAGATGTATGGTAAACATTTTGGCAGAAACATCTGCGAAATTCAATGTCTTGCTGTTCTTCGTCCTAGATAACGAAATCATAAAATGAGGTAACCCTGAAAAACCGAAACACATATGTTTCGCAGTAGCATGTATTTATATATTAATGCTGAAGGTCAAAGAAGGATTTTTTACTCTATGAATTTCGAATTTTGGCCTATTTTAGAGTATGCTGTGATTGTTGATCCAAGAATAATACATCTTTTATTTTATATTTTTTAGGACAGAAGGGAGTAATGTAAAATCTGTTAAATAGTAATTTGTGTTCTGTGTCATATTTAAAACCAGCTAGCTGCCTTTCATGACAGTTAAACTATTAATATGGAGTGCATTTATTGAAAATGTCATCTTGTTTTTTTGATAAGACTGAAAAATACGAATTTAATAGAATCAGTCTAATACAAATTACTGTCCCTGCAAATTAAAAATTGTATATATTACAAAACAAAAGCGGAAGAGAAAATCCTGTTTCATAATTTATATCCAAAAAAAGCAATTTTTAAAAATATTATTTTAACATTGACAAAAGCAGACAATTAAATGGTTTATTAGAACGGCGAAATAAGTTTGAATTTCATCATAGCAATAAAACATTGTGTGTAGAATTAAATTTTTTTTAAAAATATTAAATTTAGGGAAAACATAGCTGTAATAGATTTGGTGTCCCTAAAATGTAGATTTTTATGTATTTTAAGATGATGTAAAATTCAATTTTTGAGATAATATTTTCAATAAATATAGAGGGAAAATGCAAAAAATCTTGTTTAATTTTTAATCAAGTTTTAGACTTTGAAAAACTGTTCATGGAACTCTTCTTTCTTTGAAGAGCATATTTACTAAATTTCATTAAGATTGAACAAAAATTCTTGATTTGCATGCGTTACATACTTCTTTATACATATAAACTGGCTATTACACTTGAAATTATTCTATGACATTAACTTTAAAATATTTCATGTGCTAGTAATATTAGTAGTAAAAATACCCTTGCATATTAAAAGAATAAAAAAAAAATACCTGAAGGCTTTAGTAGTTTTTTATATTCTTTAAATCGATTATATTCTTTATTATAAGATAATTATATTTTTTAAATTGATGTTCGAAATCGAACTGAAGATTTAGTTAACTATATTAACTTATTTTTGTCTGTATACTTACGAGATTAAACTGTGAATACCAGGTTTTAAAAGTTCCAACGGATTCATGGAGAAACTGAACAGGAATTAAAAATAATGTTATTTACGAATTTTGATGGGAACATCCGAAAAGGAACAGTTTCGTTTGTGTTGCCATTTAAATGTCATGTAAAATTTTTTGAACGAAACAACAAACAATCTGGGTTTAGATCTGCTATTGTATTTCATTCACGATGTTTCCTGAAATACATTCAGATATTGTATTGAATTTCCTGTATCAAGCTTAAGTTTTCTTTTTCTTTTTTCTTTTTGCTATTGATTGAAAAGTCCAGAATTGGATTTGAAATATTTCTATTGTCTGGTATTGCTACTTCCCGTTCTGTAAAGGTTATCGCATTAGTACTTAGATTTACCATAATTTAGAACAAGAAGAGAAGAAGAAGCTATTTAGAAGAAGAGAGAAGATATTTCATAAAATTATTCCAGTTCCTATTTTAAATTTCTTAAATTTTTAAAAGTATAATTCTTTAACAATTATGATTGATATTTTTGAAAAATATTTTTGTATATTAATAATTTCTGAAAAATTTATCTAAAGTTGAAAATAAATATCAAATAAATTTTATTTATAGCTTTGTAAAAATTTTCTATTTACTAATAACATAACTGAGTTCGAGCAATTTGCACTTTTATATACGGAAACTACCGATAAATAAAATAATATTTTTATTGCTTGAATATATATTTTTGAAAATTGTAAACAGTAAATAAAAGTTTATGCTATCGATCGCACTGTAATAAAAATTACATTTCTTGTACTTGTATTGAAGGAAGTCATGAAAATGGTCTATAATTCCTTAACACTTTTATATCAAAGTAGCGTTAAACTTTCAGGGAAAAAACACTATCCTGCTTGGAAGTGTTTTAAAATTGAAGGTTGCAATAAATTTGATTCTGTTCTTTCATATCTAAACCTTGAAAGAAACGGAAAACGATTCGATGTATTTTTTTTTCTCGAAAATTCTTACAATGGTGCGATGAAAATCATTCAAAGAATCAACAAAGAACACAATGAAGAAGCAAGAAAAAGGTTATAGAACTTCTTTTAAATTATTTTCTCATCGATAATAACTTTTAAGAAAACTGTTATCCATTTTAAAAAGAGAATATTCTAGATTTATTTTACCGTATTTATTTCGATATAATTTATCCTTTAAAGTATATCCTCTTGGAAATCTTTTGGAGAAATATTAAAACACAAAATAAAACGAATCATCTCTTCAGAATCGTTTTCATTATTTAATTAATTATTTGATTCCTGATTTGAGAAAGGTTTTTCCAATTCTGAATGATACATCCTATTTAAATCGGACGTCGTAAAAAGAACTTTTGTTAAACAGGAAATATTCATTAAAAAACGTTTTTATTTTTTTATAACCTTTAAAAACGTACATTTTTGTTCTAATTAGCATAAATGTTTCAATATTAGCTTTAAAATTAAAAAAAAGATTCCGCTCTGTAAGTAGAAGGTAAAGATTGATTCCAATCTTTAGGCAAAAACAATTAAATATTGTATACTGAAGTGATCATATATGAAGACTTTATTGATATCTCAAAATTTAACAATTATTGCATAAGAAATATTTAACATGATTTGTATAACTACATTTAAATAAGTAAATAAATAATTAGATTCAAATACATTCAAAAGAATTAAAAATACGCGAAACTTCTGAAACTCTCTAAAGCTGACTATTTTTGATACCAAACCGTATTAAATTTTAGTTCAAGATCATTTAAAATACTTCAAATTAAGGGGAGAAAGTAAATGAAGAAGTCTATTATTTATTTAATACCAGCCGCCTTTGGCAACCAGCTGGTTCGCCAATCTTAATGATTGTTAAAATTTTAATAATTAAATATTTTATGTAATTCCTACTTTAATAGCTTCTTCATCAAAATATTTTAAAACTTCAAATTTTAATTCATTCATATAATTCATTCATAATATTAAAAAAGGCCTTCAGTCATAACATTATATATATCTCTCTAATTTTCTGTTAGCTCCCGTAGAATTTATGCTTTAAATTAAAGTGGAAATGATTAATCTGCACTTAATATAATAATATTTTTTACTGAAACAAAGCATTTTTTTATAATATGATTACTGGAAACAGAGTCATTGAGCAATTAAACTTAATGGGCGCTAAAGAATATCTTTCTTAATTTATGTAATATCTCAAGAATTTTTCAACAAAATTTTCTCAAGTTCATCATGAGCAGATCGATCAATTAACAATGTTTAATTTTAAATGCTTCAAACACTAAAAAAATAAACAGAATCGTTTAAAATAATAGGGTCGAAAACATGATAAAAAAACTACTGAAAAAACGATGTACTTAAAACTATAAGCATATACAAAAAATATATAATTAGCATAAATACAATTTAATTACAAAAGCATACAACTAACCTAAAAATAATTTAAATCAAGTCCGCATCCGTTGAAAATAGTTGCCAACAATCAGAACACAATGCGCATGCGTGAATTTTCAACGCCAGTTCTAGAAACGCAAATACGTGAATTTTTCTACGCCAGTTGGGGTAACACTATGCAGATTAGAAATTTTTAATTTCCTTTATTCTGTTTTATTTTAATTCAAAAGTACTTTAGAATGAATCTGAAAGATCGATTAATTAACAATGTTTAATTTTAAATGCATCAAACATTAAGAAAATAAACAGAATCGTTTGAAATAATCGGCCGAAAAATATTAACCCTAGCCTCATTAGAGTGGGAAAAACAAAACAAAAAAAACCTGAAGCCTTACTCATTAGGTTAGAAAAATGAAAAGATTTTTTTGGCGGGAAAGTTCGTTTTTAATTAATAATTAAAAATCTAATTAAAAATTCAAAAAAGGGACCCCAGGTGCACATTCCCGACCTCTAAGGTATACATGTTCCAAATTTGATAACAGTAGGTCAAACGGTCTGGCCTGTAGAGCGCCAACACACAAACACATTAAGCTTTATATAAATATAGATTAGCTACCTTTGGCGATCAGATTGCTCTCCCAGATTATTGACTTTTTAGGCTGTTAAACAATTAATGAATATGCCTTTTTTTTTAAAAAAAATTCACCTTGTTTTTTTTTATACGACTGCAGGACATTAATTGAATTGCTCTACTATAAATAACTGTGGATATAAATATGTAATGCGAAAGTAGGAACTTTTGAACAGTGGGTGGTTTTGAGTTCTAGGAACCATGATCGGTTAAGATTTGCAGACATTTTCTGAAACCACTCTGAGAATCTTTGCAATAGACAGTCTTCTTATAAAGAATCTATGTAGAAATTTGACTATTTCCATGTTTTGTTTATATATAGGCATCCATTTGTATAAAAGGAATGCTATTTTATTCCTTAGAATATTATCTTCTAACTGAAATTTTAAGAACCCTTTTACCCCGCTAAAATAATGTAGTGTGATTCTAATTTTTGCTTTTATTCAAGTAACAAAAAATATTAATTATCCAATTATATTTGTGCAAATAAAATCATTAATGAACTTTCTTCTTAAATTTAGCAAGCTTATTCATGGTCGTTTGTTAGAAAATCGTTGTTTACATCCATATATAAAGCAACGTTCTTTTTTATTAGTATGTGCTGTGAAAATTCTTTAAATACAAAATACACATTTACTTAATTTAAAAAAATGAATAATAGATTAGACATTCAGTTAGAAATTTTTTCAATTGAATATGAAACAATTAACTTTAATTATCTCTAAAAAGTTCAATGAACTTCTTCATTTACAGTATCAAGAAGAGATTATTTCTCTAGAACATTAATTTGAAAACGCAAACAATAATCGTGTAGAAAAACATTTCCTTTTTTTTAGTACAGAGCAGATGCATTATTTTCAAAGTAATCGTTTTATCGTCTGCTGATTGTTGTGAGTTCAGTTTTTCCGCTTCAAGGGATATATATGTCAAGTTTGATGTTCTTAATCTGCTTTTACATTACTTTTGAACTACTTGCTAAAATTACTTCTCAAAATATAATTAAGAGTTGATTCTAAATGAAACATGTAGTTTTTTTTTGTGTTTTTTTTTTTTGGAAATTTCCTTTTCAATAATGAATGAATATATATGAAAAAGGAAGCAAAAATAGGATAAAATCAATAAATGAAATATATTATTTATGCATTATATGAATATCATATCAAATGATGCATTTATCAAAAAATTCAAAATACATTTTTTTTCTTGTACAAAGTCGATCGTCTCGCCATTACTGAACGTTGCAGTATCGTACAGGATTTGTTGTGACCTACTGCTATCTTTAGCATTGTCCATCCTTACATTGACCGATTTGTCAAATTGACATTCTCTTCGAGGTAATTGGAGACAAAGTGGTCAATTACTGCCCTTACTCCTTATTTTCCTATTAAACAAGGAACAGGCCATCACTAAAAGAAAATCTCCGTGAAATTCAAAATACATTAAAAAATAAATCGTTTTCATCTAAAGTGAGTCCTCGTAGTTATAGTTAGTAGAAGACTTCGGCTACGCACTGTCCGCCAATATCTCGGTATATAATTACTAACTGCTAATCTTGCTCTGGATTCTAAGTAGTCGTCTGTGAGACAGGAATGATATGTTGTTTTAATTATATTCATCGTTGGAAATATTGGTTGACACAGGCAGGTAGAACCAAAAAACGATGTCAAATGATATGCAACTTTTTAAAAAATTAGGATAGGCCCATTAGATTCCAAAAGTTAAGTTCTTTGGTTCTGAAAAACGTGCTTTTAAAATTATGTCATTTTGAAGGAGAATAACTTCGTTTTCCTCCAGAGATAAATACAATGTCCCGTAAATATGTTTCTTTTAGTATGCTCATCTTAGGTCTTAATAAAGGTGGTCAACCCAAATGTCTTGGTAGTCTACCGGTCGATCGCGGTCGGCTTAATGCCCATCCCTGCCTTAGAGGGTGGAAATGTGCACCTCTTAGATATTTTTTTCGAATTTTTAATTAGAACTTTAAAAAATTAAAAATTAAGTGAAATTTTGGCGTTTTTCTCGCGATAAGCTCTGAAAATATTAGCGCGGTAAAATGATTTTTGCATCAAGTCAAAATTCAAAATATTACCTTTTTAATAATATAATATCAATGTTTTAACCTATGAATTAAGTTTCTATTTTTTAATGAATTAAAAAAATAATTTAACCATATTTTTCAACAATTTATCCTGTAAAATAAAAATAAAATTTAACATACACAAACATGGTAGGAGTGCATGGAAAAAATTAGCTTTTATCAACGTGTGGTCATAACATAGATAAAAGCTCATTATAAAAATAAGTTAACTATTATTGCAAATTAAACCTAAAAAAATGTAATTTTCAGTACAAGTTTAAATGAAATGCTATATTTTCTTTAAAAAAATGAAGCCAAGAAAAATTTTTTTGTTACGTTTTAAAATAACATTATTAATTCAATTTCTCGATTTTATTTAAGAAGTCCACTCTAAAACAGAGCCAACAGCTAATATGTAAACATTTAGTAATAGATATACATCTGCTAATAAAATAATGAAGTAATGAAGTAAATAATCATATTTTATGCAATTTGAATCAATAAGTGTTCTGATGAATTATAAATTTTAATTTTTTATATAGATACCCTACCCTATGAGTCTTGTTTAATAAAATAGTTTTGAGACACTAATGTTTTGAATAAGTAAATCCCACTTTTGCAATTAAAACTGCTTGGATTATGAAAATTTGAAGGCCTTTATTCTATTTATATCAAAACGCGCGATTTTGGACATCTTCATCGATCTTCTTGAAGAAAAGAACCAATCAGGGTGTGGACTTTTTCCGAGACTGCTTGTCTAAAATAATGAAATTGTTGATACTAAATGATATGCAAAAGTTTATAACTCGGTCAAGTTTGATCGCAGAAGATTGAAATGTTAGATTATCAAGATAATTTTACTGAATATGATTTATAGGATCAAAGGACTATGATTAATGATTGCAGGGAATCAACGATTGTTCAGAAACTTAATGTATTGTTACGAAATTTTCTTTACCGGGGTTCGTCTGGATAGTGGAAGTGATATGGTGTGTAGAACGCTCAATTAGCAGGCAGAAGTAGAATAAAAACAACGACGTTTATTTACACGAAGACACACAGGACAGCACAAAGCGACAACTATGTACAGCACAGAAGACGTTTATCTTCACCCGAGACGTGTAGCATACAACAGCACACACAGCAGCATACAACCAGAATCTACTGCAGACAGTAGCGCACAGCTCAGTTCAGCACGAGCTTGACTCCGTTGCTGCTCACCTCCGCTCAGTCTTCGGACTTCTCCGACTCTCGCTCGGAATACTGACTTTCTGGCAGCCGCAGCCCCTTTTATAGGTCTCAGGAGGCGGGGCTAGAAGCCTCTCAACCAATCAGGAACGTTCGAGGCGTATCTCGGTTCCTACTGGACGGATCGGGAAAATTCTCGAAGTTTCGGGTATTATCTATTTTGGCGCCAAAGTCGCCAAATTCGTCGCCAAGTCGCCAAATGGTCGCCAAGTTTGTCGCCAAGCTTGTCGCCAAGCTCTGGGACTTCCGACGCGCTAGTCCCATTCAGATGACTGTAAAACTTCCTTTCCAATGATGGATCAAACTATGCTGGGAAGCCAAATTACAGGTTTGTAACATTGCTCCCCTCTTCAAAGACTGACGTCCCGGCAGTCCTACTTCAATCCATCAGCTGGCGTAGGCTTCCGTATGATGTTATGATGATGATGTTTTAGGCGACTTCCGAAGATGACATAATTTACTAATTTGGCGGCGAATGAAGATCCATCCAAACCTTCGGAATGCTTTTGACCCGGACCTCTTCGTCGTTTCGGATTGTACATCCAGACTTGATTCCGCTCCTTAAAATGCAGGATGTCCCATGGAGCCAAACGCTGGATCGTAGTAGAGACCTCCGGAAAGAATTCTTGCCACGCTTTTAGGTTGGTCACTTTGATCTTCTTCCATCTAACCAGCCGTGTATCAGGATAATCCAACGGTGCCTTCTGAAGTCCACTCGAAAGCCAGGTATTCGCCTTCGTCGCCAAAGCTTTCAAGGAAATATGTCCGCCTCTTCCCGGTCTATTCTCGACACTCGAGAATTGTCCACAGCTCTCCACACTGGATCTTCTGAAGAGTACATCTGTTTTCGCTGGAAATGTCCTTCTGTGACGACATAACATGTCCGGATGCACAGGAGATTCATCGGCTCCTATTTGCATCACACTTCTATGCAGATCCACAGCAAAGATGAATTCTTGAAGGAAGTTGAGACCGTGACTACAGGAATCAGCGATTCCAGCCACGTAGTCTTCTTCCGTGTCACTATGCCAGGAGATATCAGGAGGCTTGTAGAGAGGTAGTTCCTTTAATCTTTGGAACGAATCCAATCCAAACAGGGTCACATCAACTTTTGCATCCATAGGCATCGAGCACGGGTCATCACCAACAGACCCGTCCGAAGAAAGTCCATCTTCTCCATCCCCAAGCGCCTGCACTTTCGGTTCCACTTCAGGGGACTCATTCGGAGAAGACTGTTTCAGCTCCGCAACTATTTGACATTCACCCTGTTGGTTCCTCTCCTTATTAAACTTCGGTTCATTCTCCGGATGGCTAAGTTCCTTTTCAGTGACACCGGTCTCCATTCGGTCTTCAGTCTTTTCACCTTCCACTTGGCTCTCGTTACTTCCTCCAATTTCTTCTGTGATAACTTGGACTTCTTCTGTTTTATTACATTTATCTTTTAAAATTTCTTTCCACGACGAAAGGCCTTTCTTCAATTCACTCCTCATGTCTGCATATCCGGTTTTCATTTTTTCCGTGAAGGCATCCATTTTTTTCAAAAGTTTCTCTTGTCTGGCTTTCATTTCATCTTGTCCTTGCTTCATCTCCTCTTGTCCTTGCTTCATCTCATCCATAGATTTCTTCATCTCAGCCAACAGAGCCAGTAACTCACCATTACCGCTATCAGCCATTTTTCCTTGAGATCTCGTCAGCACCATACACTGTTGACCACTATCCCACTTCTGACACCAAATGTTACGAAATTTTCTCTTTACCGGGGTTCGTCTGGATAGTGGAAGTAATATGGTGTGTAGAACGCTCAATTAGCAGGCAGAAGTAGAATAAAAACAACGACGTTTATTTACACGAAGACACACAGGACAGCACAAAGCGACAACTATATACAGCACAGAAGACGTTTATCTTCACCCGAGACGTGTAGCATACAACAGCAGCATACAACCAGAATCTACTGCAGACAGTAGGGTGCTCACCGTCGCTTACGACTCCTCCGCTCCGTCTTCGGACTACTCCGTCGTCTCTCAACTCGGACTTGACTCATAGTTGTGAGAGGGATTACGGCTCATTGGGGCCGCAGGCCCCACCATCCGTAAATCTAACAGGTGAAAACTTTAGGGTGATGGAACTGACCTTATTAATTACAGTGCATCAAGAATGGGTTAATTTTGATTTGAAGTAAAATTTTTCTTGAGTGTAGAGAAAAAGAGAATAAAAGAAAAGTTAAATTATGAATGGAAAGGGAGAAGGGATAATGCAAACACGAAAGTTACACATTGTTAACATTACTGAAAACGGGCAAGAGTTCCATTAGAATTGCTAGTTTATCAAGATGATTGTTAGCATTTCTGAGTTGCTTAGCGATTTTGCGAATGTCACAACCAACAAAGAGAGTTCTGAATTCATTAATCACATATTTTATATCCTCAAGCTCTGTGACATTATCTTTGGGGAAGTAAACTGTTTCCTGAGCATTGATTGCTTTATTTTTATCAGGCATTTTATTTGGGTGGGGATGATCATCTAGGGGTGATTCATTACTTGCGGCATTTGCATATGAGATGCTAGGGTTGACATAACTGCTTTTGGTAAGAGTTTTATTAGTTCTTTTTGGTTTGGGAAATTTCTCGCATCCGCGATAAGAGGCGTAATGTTCTTTGCCGCAATTAATGCAGACAGGTTTTTCCGGGGGTGTGATGCATTGATCTTTGTGGTGGTTGCCGCCGCATTTAATGCATCTCGATTTCATTTGGCAGGACGCAGCACTATGATGCCAATAGTTACAGTTATAGCATTAAATGCTACCTGTTTTTCTGACAAATTTTTCAACTTTTATTTTAAGATAGAGTAGGGAATTAAGCTTCCAGATACTTTTATTGATATCAATATTCGGCAATGTAATCTGAAAGAGGGGGAGTGGTTCTTTGGTTTTGTATCGGGTTAATTGAGCAACTTTATCAATTTTAAAATTGCATTCATTTTCTAAGGCTTCTTTAATAACTTGGGTTGAGATGTTGTTAGGAAGACCTCTAATAACAATTTTAATAGGACGACTGGATCTGGGTGTTATGACGAAAAAGTCAAGATTGTTATCTTTGAGGAATTTCGTTAGCTTACGGTGTTCATCATCATTATTAACAAATAATTTGATATACGGATCGCCCAGTTTACTCTCAACTGGAAGACAATTGTCATTTATCAGTTTTAGATCATCAATGAAATTCTCATTTCTTTTAAGCATTATCGGGGGAGGCCTGAGTGTTAAGACATTAATTACATCATTCTCCTCATCAGGATTGAGGTTATCCAGGTTTTGGTATGTATTATCACTTAGGATTGAATCATTATCAGTAGCCTGAGTTTTAGGATTAATCTTAGCAGTTAGTCTTTTGGGAGGGAATAAAAATTCCTCATTATCAGGATTTTTGGTTTTTATATTATCTTTTGATTTTAAATTTTTATTTGCATTTGGGAGAGTTTTATTACTCTTAACGCTAGCAGAGTCAGTTCTGAGTCTTTTGGTTTTACTTAAGTTAGTCTGATTTTGGGGGGTGTGATGCCTGCAATTAATTAAAGGACAAGAACCAAGGTCACTCACCCTTTTTTGATAGTCCTCGATCCGCTGCTTGAAGCCATTTGCAATCCGCATAAGGCCCTCAACTTCAATTTTAAGTGGTAGCAGGGAATAAACCTCCTCCAGGTGTTTTTTCGCTGTTGTGATGACTTCAGAACGTTTTCTTAGCTCCTGACAGATGGCGCTAGGATCAGGATGTGGGACTGGTGGAAAAGTCTCGGCCGAATAAATCGGTGATGTATCCATTGGCGGGACTCGTCGTCTCTCTCTCGGACTTCTTGACTTCACTCGGACTTCGTCGTCTCCTCGACTGTCGGACTTTTCGGACTTCTCGGACTTTTTCTCGGACTTCCTCGGACTTCCAGCTTTCTCGGACTTTTTCACTCGGACTTCTCGGACTTCCCGACTTCGGAATACTGACTTTCTGGCAGCCGCAGCCCCTTTTATAGGTCTCAGGAGGCGGGGCTAGAAGCCTCTCAACCAATCAGGAACGTTCGAGGCGTATCTCGGTTCCTACTGGACGGATCGGGAAAATTCTCGAAGTTTCGGGTATTATCTATTTTGGCGCCAAAGTCGCCAAATTCGTCGCCAAGTCGCCAAATGGTCGCCAAGTTTGTCGCCAAGCTCTGGGACTTCCGACGCGCTAGTCCCATTCAGATGACTGTAAAACTTCCTTTCCAATGATGGATCAAACTATGCTGGGAAGCCAAATTACAGGTTTGTAACAGTATATAATTATTCATAAAATTTCTGAACAATTATGTAGACTTCATGATTGTTTCAGAAGTGCATATATTGATTGAAGTAAAATAAAATATTATTTACCGCATTGAAATCTTTTTGAAGGTAAAACTGAATTTTATGATGAATCAGAGAACTTTTTATTGAATAATTTTTTGAAACCTTGCATACAATATAAAAATATATAATTAATCTGTGGTACACACAAGATTAAAGTCTTGAAGGATTCGATTTTCTGTAACCGTACTTTTAAAAATATGTTTGGTTTCAGCAAAAGCGTTTTCGTATTTATCGAGGTTTTATGTCTTCGATTTCAAATTTGAATTTAAATCTTACGGCATCTGATGGCAAATTAGAGATATATATAACACAATGAACAAAATGTAGCAGGGTTTCTATAGCTCTATGACCTATGTGACTATCGAAATTTCAAGCTTAAAATTATTTGGTTAAAAGCTCTTAAGAGGTCAAGGTACATAAATATTTAATCGAAAATTTTAAAGTGCATTAATCCCGGCGAACCAGGTGGTCACCAAAGGCGACTAGTATATTATAAAGTAAAAATGAAATATTACCTACTAAAGTAATCATAGGTAATGTTTTCATTGTTATCGCACAATTTAGTATTTATTGTAAAATAAATAATATCAAATATTATAAAGATAATATACAAATCTAGGTTTGTTAAAAAGTTTATATTACTGTGAAGATTTGAAGTTTTTAAGCAAATGCCAAAAGTTTGTGTTATAGTGCAAGAAGTAAAAGTTTATCTCTGCTTTTTAAAAATATTTGAAGAAATTAACTATCGTTTGCAAATATTGTTCTTTCAATTAAATCCAAACAATAACGTTTTATGGTAGAAAGTGCGAATTTATCGTTTGAATTTTCATCTACATTGAAGAAAAAAAATCGTCTGCTTTTCTTATTAATATTGGAAACTTTTTTTTCACATTTAAATATTTCACATATTACTATTAATTGGAATAAACGGGACTTTATCAACAGTTTCTTTTTTAAAAAAATATTCTTTCGAACTTGGGTATTAATTGCATACCATTGACGAACTTAAAAACCGGATTAATATGACATTTTTGACGATTTATCATTATTATGCGGCTGATAAGCGTTATTATTTAATATGTATTATAGCTTTAATCCGTACTTGGTTTGAAGCTATAACGGTCGTCTTTTTTTCTTATTACAATATATTTTAGGCAATATACTTAAATAACGCGGAAGACATCAAAACATAGGACCATCAAATTAACAAAAATTCTGGAATAACAAGGTTCATTTTGAAAAAAAAAATATATATATATTCAAAAGAACTAAAAAGCACACTGCTTCTGGAAGATTTTAAACTGATTATTTTCCATAATGTTGCCATTCAATCTTTGTCCATCTTTATTTTTATTTAATTAGTTTTATTCAAGCTTTTAATCTTTTCTCCGCGTGTATTTAAACTATTTCAAAATTTAGAAATGAAAGAAAACTAGAAGTTTTATTTCCTTTTTCAAAACTAGCAGCATATATTGTTGATATCAGAAACAATCAAAATCAAGAACTGAAAATCACATTTAAGTTCTGAACTTCCAAAAAATTGCATCTATCAAAAAGCTTTAAATACAAAAGTTGTTCCTCTTAATGCGGATCAAATTTTGATTATTTTTCTATCGTTAATATTAAGAAACTTATAACGAAATGAAAATTTTGTATTATTCTGTATGTATATATGTTTTTATCATGTATCTTATCTTTATAATAATATATTACAATATTATTATGAGTTTTGAGATCACTCCTTAATGCTAATAAATATTTGTGTGGTCATTGGTCTAGCCATAAATTATCTATATTTAGGATTGAAAAATACAAGGTTCTTTGATTATTTTCCAATATTCTATCTATAAAATGCTACCAATGTTATCTTCCCATTTTTTGCTGCTTTTTAAACCCTCATTTACCCAATCCAATATATAATTCACCTTTTATTCTTTATTTAATAGCAACAAAATTTTTAGCAAAACGTGGAAAATTCGAATTTTATATTGATTCCGAAACCCTTCTATTTGGGGGTACAAGTGCTGACTTTTAGACTTTTTTGTTTTATTTATTTTTAAATATAATTTTTGTTTACAATGCATAATTTTTGTTACCAAAAGACATTTTCAAAAGCAGTCGTGCTGCCATCTATCGAATTAATTGGAATTAAAATCTAATAAAAAGTTATTTTAAGTTGCATTCTGATCAAAGATACATGTTGACTGTTAGAACCTTTAATATTGTCTCTAAGAAGAAAAATATATGATAAAAAAATTTCAAATTGTAGTGATTTACAAGCCTTCAGATAGATTTATGTTCCTCCACCGATTTTTTATTAAAAGAATAATATTATTTCCTACACAATGCGTATTTGATTAACGTCGACCATAAGTTTATCATGCATTTTAATATCGACCATAAGTTTATCATGCATTTTATAGGAATTTTTTTAATTGACTGAGAAAATTAAATAAAAAAGTTTAAAAAATCCATGATTTCTTCTTATGTGCATTTAAATTGTGATATAATCGTAATAATGATGTAATAATGATGTAATCGTAATAATGATGTAATGATGTAGTCATAATCTAATGTAAAATGCATCTGTTATGAGATGATGATTTATGGAACAATATTACTTATGACATTGAACATTTTTTTTATGACATTTATTATTATTTTGAGACATTTTATGAAATACATACATTTATACATTATATCTGCCATAATGAATCAAAAAAAGAATTAAAAAGAATTTTATAATATTTTCTTAAAAAGAATTAATTTTTTTTTTCATTAGGATATATTTTAATACTCAAAATTGGGAAAATCAATTAAATTTTTTTTAAGCATTTTAATTTTGCTCACTCAAATTAATATAGGTTTAAAATTCTAATCCGAATAAAAAAAATAAAGAATCAATTCAATTTTCATATTTTAAAAGGATGTATTTAAAAAATGTCCCATAGTATTCTTGGGATTAATAACTTTATTAACTCTACAAGCCTGTCTAATGTAAAAATTCTAATTCAAATCGCAGGAACATTTTTTTGTACTTGAAAAGGAGAATGGAATCGGCTTTTTCATAGGAACCGGGGTCGCAAATTACCTTTCACTCCCTTTCCAAATTTCAGTTAAGTGTCCAAAACGCCTGCGTTAGGGTTTTATGGAAGGAGAACAAGGCCGGGATCATAGGATAAAAGAATACTATTGAATGGAATAAGAATAACATTGCGTTCTTTTCATAAAATAAGATACGTTATTTTTTAAACATTCTATCGCAGGTGTGGGAGTTTAAAGTGAGCGAGCATCATCTCAAAAGTCATCAGCGGTGGATTTCCGATTAGACAGACTAGTCAGCTGCCTATAACCACTGGATAGGGAGAGGATTGTAGACAGATAAAAAAAGATGTTAAAGCCAAATAAATAAACCTGCAAACCGAATTTACCAAAGTCTTAAAAAGTGTAATTGGATAATTTGTATTTATTTCATATTAGTCATAGATAATGAAAGTCTGTTTAGATAATCTTACGTGCAAATGTGGATAGCAAGATTATCTAAGTGGACTATAGCGATTTTATTAACAAAGGAAAATTCAGACTGTAATGTGTCTTAACATTTTAATAAGCCTCTCTCATGCAGTTTTCAAACCTCAACAATGAAAAGCCGTTTCAGCCAGGAACCAGATGTGGGTACAAACTCATTTTACGTAGAATCGAATTTCTAACCCGGGTCCTCCGCTAACAAATCGATATTCGAAGTCGCTGGGGCATTTTTATACGCTTTCTATAAATATTCTCAATACAATAAATTCAAAAATAAAATTAATATTTATCCTTCTGCATTTGATATGATTGTTTAGGGGGTTGGGGGCAGCGGTCTGGCAGTGAGGCCCCGTTTTCGGAACCGGTGGGCTCCATTTCACCGAAGAACCTTCCTATAAGCGGATTTAGAGCATGCTGAATCTGTTGATGCCGGGTTCCACCCACTGATGTGGTGCGGAAGCTTGGGTGCCAGATCAATTGTCGTTGCTGTTCTCTGAGGGTTGATCAAAATTACGAGATCCGTCACATAAAATCCCTAACGTTGCTTTAAAACGGGATGCTAATATAAATGACTAAACTTGATATTACTTTTAGAACTTAATATTTGGTAAACAAGTTTAGTTATATTAAAGTCCCGTTATATTAAAGCAATTATATTATTAGTTATATTAACCCCGTTATAATAACCCGTTATATTATTAGTTATATTAAAGTTTAGTTATATTAAAGCAACACTAGGGCTATCTTGGGACGGACCTTATAATTTTGAACCGTGGTCAGATGACGAGGATGACACCTGAGCTGGCACCCCCCCCCTCTCCACACCACATCAGGATGTTTCACCTTAACGGATTTAAAGCACAACAAATCCCCTTACACGACGGTTCTTTGGTGGAATCGGGTCTCGAATCTGATGAGCCGAGACCTTACCACCAGGCCACCATTTGATAAACAAAGGAAGTGTTTTGTAGACGCTTTTTGGCATATTCTCAAATAAATATAATTATGTATTATTAAGAATAGGCCATTTACAACCAGTATTATGGGCGACACTATTATCATGCGATCTAAGGCATTAATACACCAATGCCAGAAAACTAAATATGTAAATTACTGTTTTTTAAACCTATCAAAACTAAAATTTTGCAGTTATTGTGTGAACTTGCATTCTAACAGTCGGATAGATAAGCGTCCTCCGATATAATTTCGTTCAAGAATTGATAAAAAAATCTAAAAATTTGATGCAAAATTGCATGAAATTTCGTCCATCTTGCTCAAAGCGCCTTTGAGTTAACGTATTCAAAGAAAGGCAGATATAATTGGAAAAAAAAATTATTTTCGACTTCAGAGAGATTTGAAAAAAGGAAATTTGTCAAAATCTTTGAAAAAAAATTTTAATGAACGAACGTTAATTTTTAACGATTGCAATACTTTTTCTTCGTATACCAGAAAACAAAAAAAAGAAGAGAACCCCCCCCCCATTAATTTATGCCATTAATTTAATAATTAGTGCAAAGTGTTTATCTGTCTAATGCATAGTGTTGTTTGGAGAAAAAATGAGAAAACTTAAAAATAAAATAAAAATAATAAAAATGACAAAACAACAAAAATTTACTGTATGTATATTTGAAGGTTTATAGATAAATATCAATATCAATGTGAAATAAGCTTATATTTTAAAAATATTGTCTCTTGATAGTAAAAATTAATGGGTGTTTATTGGTGTTTTACAGGACAAACCATGAAGCTTTGTTTACGGTTTGCAATTTCCAAATTTGGCACAGATATGTTTTGGAGAGTAATAATGTTTACCTTGTTTTTTTTTTTTGAAACTGCGATAATTTAAATTTTGATTGGTTAAAATCTGAACAAAATTTTAGCGCTTTTCGTCGATAACTTTCGAAAATACTGTCACGCATAAACCATTTCTTGTACTACTACAAAAATTTAAAAATATTATCTTTTTAATGACACTGATTTATTTTCGTTCAAATTTTCCCAAAATTTTAATCATTTATCAAATATATATTTATACACAATTTACAACAGCATCTTTCATTGTTACTGTGAAAATCAAACTTTTTCATTGTTTATACCAATTACAAGCCGTCTTTGGCAACAACTGTCTCGAATTAGAATATTGATTATGCTTGATATAATTTAAATCTCTTTTATTATGATTCTTCCAAAAAACTTTTTTAAGCATTAAATTGCGGCGGACATTAAAACTATATTATTTAAACTTATAGCTATTCTGTTTATTGTGTGCTGTTACTGATCTTCCGAATGGAGTCGAGTCCCATGACATCTTAATATCATTAAAATGGCAGCTCTGTCAAGGATCATCAATCTTCTAATTCCATCTTTCAATTTCACTTTTTGATTCCTTATGTTAAGCGTGGCGATAATAAACAGAATATCTCTTTCTTAATTAATATTAGTGGAAGAAACTCGCGCGATCCAGTTCTTCCTAAAATAAATAAAGCGGCTTGCATTTCATTTCAATAATGAAAAATATTCTTGAAAATTATTTAAAGAATTATTTTTAAAAAATGTTAAATTTCAAAAAAAAAATGCACAGAGGGTAAATTGGTGTTATTAAAAAGATTTTTTAAATATGAAAATGGTGTTAAAATCAGTTTTGTGCATTAAATTTTTCAGGAAGAAAGAAAAAAAAATAATAAAAAAATAAAAAAATTTCTAAGCTTTTAATTAGTTAAAATTCACATAAAAATTTCAAATAAATCGGTCCGAGTTGCTAATTCCGAACCTTCAATGACTAGACCAAACTGAGAGAACTATAAATTCCAAAAGCAGATTATTAATTAATTTGGAATCTTATGTATCATGGAGCTAAACGTTCTTGGCGTAATCTGAAATTTGTCAAGTAAATCCATTATTGCAGCGTAGGCATCTGAAAAGCATCGAATAAACCCGAGGGCTGTAAAAATAAACAAGATGTCTTACAAGTTAGCCACAACTCCCCATGTCAAGAGAAAAATACAAGTTCGAAATTCGGTCCTACAAAAGATTGGTCGGCGTATGTTAACTCAACTCTTGGTGTGGAATTGAGTTTCATCTTTAAAAATCCTCTCTCTTTATAAGAACTGGTACGAAACTGTATCAGCAGAATTTTTCCTTCTACATAGAAGTTGGTACAGAAACTACGATAGATTTTCATTAATGATTTAATCACCATTAGGATTTCATTGTGGTTCATTGACTAACCTTTCATCATTCTACTGATAGTTCTGCTTTCTGTCCTGTTATTTCATTCCATTTTAACTGAGTTTTTCTCTCTTTAGAGTGTTGCAAAGTGTTTTGGATTTTATATATTTATTAGGATAAAATGAAAAGAAAATATCCTAATATTTTAAGACTGGGAAGCTCTGGATTCAATGCATGATTTTGTAGATGACGTATTGTGTTCTCGAGTAGTAGTTTGAATTTAATAATATTTTTGTCGTAGCTCAATACTCATTATTTTTCGACACAAATATTTAAAAGGGAAGTCTTGTATATATAAAAAGTACTTCAATGGTCATCAACATAGGAAAGTATTTCAAAGATTGTTGCCTCGTATTTCGTTTCATTCAATATATTTTGCAAATGATGTTTAGTTAACGAATATAATATGTTCAAAAATGATTAATGATACTCGATAATCGATTTTTCACAGTTTATGGAAATTTGTCTAATTTTTTCCTACGACTGATAGAATAAAATAGAAAGATTTTACGTAAATCACTGATATATTTTTCAATGAAATGTCCACACTGCATGTATAAATTTTGATTTCAAAATTCATGTATTCTCATCTTTTTCTTTCTATATCATATGTAAAGTAAATGTTATCTGTACCAGTGCATATAATTGTCCAACGCTGTTCGTAACGCTGGACTGGTTATTAAAAGTGCTCCCGTCCATTTGGTCTGAGCCATCATCAGATATGAAATCCTTAAGTCTGTTTTGGAGTCTAGCATCCGAGATAGTTTTTCTATGAATAAAAGGATTGATTTATCAGTATGCGAATAAGCCTTAACGTGAATAAATAACAAAGGTCCATTAGCTGAGGTCTGCAATTTTTATTATTTTATGTTCATTCTGATGTTAACTAAATTAAAGATTATTACTGACATTTTTCTTCTTAGTTTGTATTTAGAATTGTCTTTTTTTTCTTAATGTATCATTATTCCTTTCAATCCGATTTTATTAATTAATAACTTTCTCGTACACGAAGCATAAAGAAAGTACCATAATTGTCAAAAAATTCGAATTCGAGATTTCAATGAATCGCCACTTTTTAGACCTCCCTGATTTCGAGTTTAGTTTAGTTATATTAATGCGCCGCTTTCAAGTAACGTTAGGGTTATTTTGAAACGGATCTCGTAATTTTGAGTCTCGGTCAGATGAAGAGGACGGCACCGGAACTGGCACCCTTTCGCCACACTTCGACACACCAGCGGAAGGACGTGTGATCTCGAATGATTTAACGTGCACCAGACTGGCCTACACGTCGGTTCTTCAAGGGAATCGAGTTCTTGAACCTCAAACCCTCCTGTTCCGAAGCCGAAATTCTTCCATCAAGCCACCGCGATTCTCCCTGAGCTCGATATACACATTCGTGGTAAATGCCCCTCTGTCTATTTGCCTGTGACAACTATAACTCAAAAACGCTTTGAGCTAGACGCTTGAAATTCGGTATAGGGTCTTTGCATCGAATTTACTGATTTTGTATGAAATTTTGAGTAAAATCTGTTAAAAGGAAGGGGTTTTTTTTTTTTTTTTGCCCCGCTGTTTACATATAAGTTAATAATTTATAAAACGAAGAGAGCTAGATAGATAAAACTTAGTACTCAAATTTAACCTCTATTGTGTATACATTTATCAAATTTTGTGCCAAATCTGATAAGGGGTTGACCGTCCGTCTGTCTATACTCTAAAAAGTATATTAACGCGGCAACTTAAAACACAATGACTTAAACACATCAAATTTGTTTCAGGATTTTGTGATTGTAAATGTAGATTTGTGTGATATGTTTTTCAATCAGTTGGGAAGAATGCGTAGAAAACCCAAATTCGATTCGTAAACGATTTTCGGATGGTTTTAATCGCTCTCCAAGGATTAATCACCAAAAAAAAAAGACAACATCGCCAAGGATCACACGAGAGATTCAGTAAAAATGCTAAATTCTCGCCAAAGGCTAATATTTTGGTTCTATTGTACACCAATGCCAATATAAGACGTTCTTTATCTCTATTAGAAAATATGCAGAAAGGGCAGTATGCGTCTTGAGGTGATCACTTCAGAAGGTTTTGATTTGGCGGATTATATGCAAAATTTGATTCAAATCTGTAATTCTGGCCATAAAATCCGATTCTGATGCAGCCCATTGCATCTTCCTGGAACTATGTATGGATGTACGCGGAAGAATAAACAGACAGGCTCCCATCGACAGTTTCCATCCAAAATTTGGCACGGATTTACAGTTTTGTTTGTTGACACGCAGAATCAAATGAATTCGTCTAACTCGTCCCGTTTTTGGATTATCGTTCTTACAGTCTCCACAGAGAGACGAAATAATTTCAAACATGGTTTATTTTTCGCTCTGTGGGAGTCTTAAAAAAGTGGAGACGAGACTCATTAAAGTCTGGAGGTCGAATTCTTTGGCGATTACAATACTTTCTCTTTGTAAGCGAGAAAGAAAAAAAACATTACATAGGGATCACTTTCACAGATATCCATCGAAATGTTATTTAAATGAAATAACGTTTTTTTAACTCAAATATTTACCAACAATAGAAA
Organism: Argiope aurantia; assembly: GCA_026543865.1. NCBI lineage: Eukaryota > Metazoa > Arthropoda > Arachnida > Araneae > Araneidae > Argiope > Argiope aurantia. The sequence continues at coordinate 116,090 of JAPMOR010029349.1, forward strand.
CAACCTTGAATTAAGGAAGTTAAGACAAAAGGACTTCCTAAGAATGGTGCAAAAAGTTTCAAAAAGCTCTGTAAAAAGTTCAAAAAGCTCTCGGAAAGAAAAATGCTCATAACACTGAATAACCAATGGGGTTTAGTAATAAAATTGTAGCTACGAAACTGGATTCTAACAAAAATCCCCCGGAATGATATTGCCTTGAGTGACATGGAAGTTTGTTGAACTCCCGTTATTGTCATTTTCCCTGTCGTATAAGCTCAGACACAATTTTTTTAGAAGTTTTCAGCTCTGCCTGGGACATTTTTCACTTCCACATGTACATAACCTTGAATATTTCAGGATTCAAATTTATGAAAGATATTTTTTTAGCATTATTTTCCATTTATGACGGTACTTTGACTCTAGTTACTGTAATCTTTTAATGTGAGCGTTTGTTAATTTTTTTTGTTACTGATTCTGTTTATCATTTTCCTTTTAAATCTATTTTTTAAACTATTTTTGGTCCAATTTTACATTTAAGTTCTTTATATAACCAAGAAATGTCCTGTGACCCTTACTTTTTACTTTCTCTTATACATAGCATAGAGCAAGTATAGTAATCGTCAAAAAATTCGAAACCGAAATTTTGACAAATCTCCATGTTTTTGACCTACCTGAGTTCGAAAGACACATTTTTGGAAAACGACCGTCTGTCTGTGACAAAGATAACTCAAAACCGCTTTGAGCTAAATGGCTGAAATTTGGTATACAGTCTTTTCACCAAATTTGTAGATTTTTATCAAAGTTTGGGTAAAATCTGTTCAGAGGAAGTCCAGCTGTTCGAAAATATATTAACAAGATAGCCATAAAACTAAGAGAGTTAGAGGGGTAAAATTTAATACACATATTATACATCCATATTGTAGAAGACTATCAAAATTTCAGCCAAATCCAAAGAGGGGGTGAACAGTCTTTCGGTCCGTACTTTCAGAAACAAGGAAATGCGATAACTCAAAAACTTAATTACTTAAATATTTCAAATTTGGTATGGGATTTTGTGCCAACAATTGCAATTTTGTGTCAAAACTTTGTTCCAATCGGTTGAGAAAAACGTGTCTAAAGCACAAATTCAATTTTTGGATACTATTAATCGCATGCCAGGAATTAATCGCCAAAAAAAAAAAAGAATATGATAGATTCAGTAAAAATAGTAAATTCTCGCCGAAGGTTAATATTTTGTGACTATTGTACGCCATTGCCATGCAAGGCGTTATCTGGCTTGACAAGTTTGTTAGGGAGCACGCGAGATCATTCCCGCTGGTTTACGACATTTTTCATTTATTTACTTACTATAATGGTTTTTATGTGTGTGTTTGTTTCTTCTTCTTTTGATGCTTTTTTTGTCTATTATTTTCATTTTAAATCTATTTTTTAAAACTACTTTTATTCCAATTTTGCATTTAACTTCTATCTATAACCAAACTTTGATCCTGATTTTTTTTCTTCTATGAAACTTCCCAAATGCTGCCATGTCTTTCTGTTATTAATCGTCATCAGTTCTAGATCTATTACTTCCTACTTTTTTAAAAAGACATGATGGAAGTCAATCTCTCATCTAATATTCTCTGAAAAAGGCACGGTTCACTTTTCATCACCACATTTACTCACCCCCACTGACTGCGAATCTTCACAATGCTAGGTGCAAGGGCATGCAATGGTTAAGCTCTATTGTTGAAGTCCCAAAACTGTTCCTATGTTTGGTTCATATGGAGGTTCATAAATTGCTAGCTGAAGTTCTAAATCCCCTCTCTCTCTTGGCTCCAGAATGATGACAGATATAGTATTAAAAATGTGTCTAGGAATAGTAAAGTAGCTATGCTCTGAGAGATGAGATCACATAACGCCTCAACCAGCTGCATATTTGGAGTTTGCAGCCAAAACTGAATAAGATAATGAAAAAGTCCCTTAAAACATTTGACAATATCTTTGATATTGCATGAATTTGCATTAAAGCGCCCGTAGAACGAAAAATATATGCTTAGTTATATAGTCAGGATTTTCGAAACTATGATGTAACGATTAGAATGTATGCCGCATTTGAAAAACCTTGAAGAATTAGGTGCCCATTCGTAATGGGCAACATCTTTCTAGGAATTATACTGGTAAGAGATGTTGCGTTGTCGTGCTCATCATCTGCTCGTATCTCAAAATTCTTAGTAATAGGATGAATGTGTGCCCCATACCATAGTACATAATAAGTACCGAGATTTAGATTTATTGTTGTTGTTTTTAATGGCACTTGTCATATACAAGTCCACTGACTTTAAAAGTCAGTGATTTTAAGTCAAGGGTGCGTCTCTTGTTTCTCAGTACCGCCATCTAAGGTCAAGAGTATGACTTAACTACACACACGTCATAACCCTTTTCACGGGGGGGGGGGCTTCATTCATGCATTTCATTCGCTCATCCGCAGATCGTAATTTAGACCTGAATCAGAGAACGATCACCCCTAATCCAGTACCCCCAGTGGTATTATCACGATATGGAGGACTTTGCAACCACGACAGATTTATACGTGCGCCAAGCACCACACACACGGAGAGTCTTTGGCCTGAGGGGCTCGAATTCGCAACCCAAGAAACGCGAATCCAACGCCCTACCAACCATGTTATTCCGGCCCGAGATTTAGATTTGCATTCTGGCAATAAGAAGAAAAACGGAACTTTATGACTAGTAAATTTATCTCTTTTTTTGCGTTTTGTAAAATTCTAATTTTGGGAATACGTTTCTAACTTAATCTGCTTTCAACACTGATAGACACCCTTGCTGTTTTCTAATCGAATTCTTTTCTCGTATTATGTGGTTTCTTAGATATAAAAAAATTGACCCCAAATTTGATCTTTATAATCGCGCTTTATGTGATTGCGTACGTTAATTGTACCTGCATACCCTTTATCTGACGAGAGCTATCGCCACTGGTAGGTGGGGGTGCAAGATTTCAGCTAATTAAATGAAAATAATTGATAAAGTAGCTGTCATCTGTTGTTGCTTCTAATGGCACTTGTCATAGACAAGCCCACTGACTTTAGAAGTCAGTGATTTTAAGCCAAGGGTGCGTCTCTTGTTTTTTCAGTAGCGCCATCTAGGGCCAAGAGTACGCCTTAGATACTCACGCGTCACAATCCTTTTTACGGGGCGGACTTCATTCATGCATTTCATTCACTCATCCACAGATCGTAATTTAGACCTGAATCAGAAAACGATCACCCCTAATCCAGTACCCCCAGTGGTATTACTCTCGACATGGAGGACTTTGCACCCACGGCAGATTCATACGTGTGCCAGCCACAACACACACGGAGAGTCTTCGGTCGGCGGGGTTCAAACTCGTAAGCTGTCATCTAGTAATGATTAAAAATTATAGAAAATTTTTTCTAATAGTTCTCATGAAGTTTAAAAATAGGATACATAAGAAAACCAATGATTCACCGTATAGAATTCAGCATTGCCGAAAAATATTCGAATTGGCTTTCTTTATTTATCTACCATTCAATATCATGTCAAGGTTGCAAGCTAATAACACAGTAATGGGTAATACTACACAAATTAACACAGTAAATTAATATAATTAGCTCAGTTGTCATCCTCAGTACTTGACTGCGGCTCAGAATTACGAGGTCATTCAAATAGAGCCCTTTTCGTTTTTCAAAATGAGACGTTATTTTAAATAAACCTAACTTGACTTCAAAGGTGATCATAACAGAAAATATTTCTGAGTACCCTTGTAAAAGCGTGTTTTTTAAATAGTGTTTTTTAACATAATTATGTTTACTATCATAAATTTCATTTCGTTTCATATATCATTTGATTGATATATTTTTAGATAATGGCACACTATCTATAAAGTGGTCAAACTAGTGGTTTACTATCTATAAAATGGTTTACTATTAGATAATGGATTATTATATATAAAATGACACTATAATATAATGGATTATTATATATAAACTGCCATACTATTAGATAATGGCATATTATATCTAATTTGGCATACTATTAGATAATGCGTACTATCTATAAATTGGCACAATTAAAGATTTACTATCTATAAATATAGTACTATAATATCTATAAATTGGCATGCTATTAAACAATGGTATACTATCTATAAAATGACATACTATTAGATAATGGCATACTATTAAATAATGGTATACTTTCTATAAAATGACATATTATTAAATAATGGCATACTATCTATAAAATTACAATCATTAGATAATGGCGTACTATCTATAAATTGACATACTATTAGATAATGGCATAATATCTCTAATTTGGCATACTATTAGATAATGCGTACTATCTATAAATTGGCACAATTAATGATTTACTATCTATAAATCTAGTACTATAATATCTATAAATTGGCATACTATTAATTATTACTATGGCCTACTATTAAATAATGGTATACTATCTATAAAATGACATACTATTAGATAATGGCATGCTATCTATAAAATTACAATGATTAGATAATGGCGTACTATCTATGAATTGGCACACTATTAGATAATGCGTACTATCTATAAATTGGCACAATTAATAATTTACTATCTATAAATATAGTACTATAATACCTATAAATTGGCATACTATTAATTATTACTATGGCCTACTATTAAACAATGGTATACTATCTATAAAATGACATACTATTAGATAATGGCATACTATTAAATAATGGTATACTATCTATAAAATGACATACTATTAGATAATGACATACTATCTATAAGATTACAATGATTAGATAATGGCATACTATCTATAAATTGGCATACTATTAGATAATGGCGTACTATTAATAAAATGGCCCACTACTAATGAATTATGACATGCATTTAGACACTCAATGCAAAATGTTCACCCTATATCTACCACCGAATTAAGATTGTAGTTACTTCTACAAATCAGTATTTTTTCTTAAAAAAAGGGTTTTTTTTAATTAAATTTTTAATAGCGTTCTTCACTGGCTTATGAAAATATTTTTAACTCAAAAGCAATTTGTTTTCATTTTTTTAATAATATTTATAGAAAATCAGCGTGAGTGATTTGCTTAAAACTTTCCCGCGCATTCGTTAATAATGATGTTGAACCCATTTCTCCGCACAAAATTGTTTATCTGGAGTAAGAACGGGAACGCCGCGAGTGCTCAGATTATTATTTTCGAGTGTATGGTTCATGGTATAATAAAGAAAACAGGTGCTTATGTATTAATGTGTGCTTTTGATGAATAGTAATTACGAAATATTGATCTTTGGAGTGAATGTATCATTTTTTCAAAATCTATCGTGCAATCTTAAGCAATTTTTTTGCAATTAATCGCTGATATGCTGTTAATACTCAAGTACCATATAACTGAATATGTATTTTGGATTTTTCTGGCCGTGGAAACCAAATTTAACTGAGAACTTTAACTGTAGTTGTAAGATCACACACTAGATTTCACTTATTTAGGGTATTTCGTTTTTGAATTATTCCGTTCTACATGAACGCAAAAGTATAGATCGAGAGATGGACAACCCTTAAAGGTTTAGTTTTAAATTTCCTATATCATAAATGCTAAATCTAAGTTGCAAATTTTATCCATTTATCTCTTTAGGTTTTGTAATTATCTTGCTCATTTGTACTCTGACAGTTCGACAAATTTCATCTGAATGCTTAGATGAAATCAAACAAATATGCAGATTTTGTGTAAAACCCATATTCCACATTTCATCTATCTAGCTGAAATTTTTTTTAGTTATCGTGTTTACAGAAAAATGAAATTCTAAAAACGTGTTTTCCGGATTTAGTGAGGCCTAACACGTGGAGATTCGTCGAAAACTCGAGATACACAAGAAAAAATAAAAATAAGTTTCTCAGTTATGCAGATTTTTTTATCCGTTGAATTTTTCTTCGAATTTTAAATAAAATTATTTTTAAAACATTTAGTATTTTTTACATTAATACTTTTTAATATTTTCTTTAAGTTATTGGATTTATATTGTCCCTTATTGTGACAATATTCAATACATTTTTCGAGTGCATGATATCGTTGCTATACAATTAAAAATAAATTTTAACAATAAAATAAAATTAGACGGATCAAATCTAGAACATAATCACGTACTGTATTTGAAACTAGAGGCTCGAATGAAATATTTTTTTTTTGTTTTTATTATCATTTTACACACAAATAAGCTTGTGTTAACAAAAACCATTATTTTTTAAAAAATTTACTATAATTTAGCACATAAATTAGCTATTGTTGGCGAAAACCATTAAATTTTTAAACTTTATTATCATTTTGCACATAAATAAGCTAGTGTTAAGAAAACTCATTATTTTTTTAATTTTATTATCATTTTGCACATAAATAAGCTGGTGTTAACGAAAACCATAGCAAAAATAATCATAGTTGAAAACGCCATCGTGAAATAAACGGCACTATGATAGCAGTGGTTTAAAAGCATTAATCTTAAACAAATAAACAAATAATTGTTAATAATTGCAATGATAATAATAATTATAAATTTATTATATAATGGCTTGTAATTTCTAAGTACATATGTGGTTTCAAAAACAAATAATTACTCCGAAATCCAACTGAAAAAACGCATTCCATATCCTTTTTCCTAAACATCATTTCCACTCATCTCCAACTGCGATAAAACAATTACTTAATTACACCTCAACAAAAGTTTCACCACAAAACCAAACCAGCATCAGCCGGTAAAAAGAGAATGCTCGCCAATCCGGCGACAATATCCCCATCCTCCATCGCCAAGGTTTAAGAAGAGATGAAAATCCAGAAGTATTAAAGCGTGTCTAGGCTATTGGGTCTCGGGCATAGTGGATGATTGCCAGTATTTGACGCAAGGATAGTAAAAAGAATCTTCTGGGAGTCGTCATGGAACACTCGCATCTCAAAGCAGGTGAGTCATTCTTTAGAGGGTTTTCTCCATACCTGCGGTAGGATTAATGGTTATGAAAGGGGAATTGTTTAATGTGGAATTGGATAGTTCTGTGAGGTGGAAATTGTTTTAAATTTTATTGGGATATTAACAGGTGAGAAAAATAGTAAGTTCTTGGTTTGGAAATATTTTGTATACATGCTCTTTTTCTTTATCTGAAATGCTATAAGGTATTACAATGGAACGTGGCTAATTTGATGCTGACGGTATTAAATAATTTTAATTAAAAAATTTCAAAATTTAAGAAATTTTAAATTTAATTTAAATTAAAAATAATTTAAGAAATTTCTCACAAGACATATCAGCGATTCTTAAATTAAAAATGGTAGTAACGAATTATTTTGTGACATTTAAAATACTTTGTTGATAATTTAAAACATTTTTAATGAATAAATTTAATAATTTTGAAAATAAAAATGTCAATTACAATAGCTGATTAGTAAAATTTTAGCATAAATAATTCGGATCAATGTTCAAAGTATTTGAAAAAGTTTGGAAGTTTTTATTGCTTTTTTTTATCTGGTTTTTTTTTTGCTGTAAAAAAAAATCAAGTTCTCGAATGAATGAAAGGTTTTAAATAACCATCCCCGTAGATATACGGTGCAAACATATTTAGTTAAATAATACATTCTTAAATCTTTAAAATATTTTTTTCATTTTTAAAATTCTATCATGGAATTAATCGAAATGCGATTTGCTGAAAATAGTTTAATATCATGTTAATAAAAAAATTTAAGAAATCAGAATATTAATTGAAATTGCAAATTTTATTTGGGAAGTTCGGATTCAGCACGTACCAATGTCATACGATTATTTTATATAGTTGTTATCTATTTGTATGCATACAATTTGTCTCTGAAAATTTCATCTAGCGATAGTGAATTAGAAAAAAAAATGTTGCCTTGTTATTTTGAATTTCATATTTTTATCTATAAATGCATCTGTTTGAATACTATATACATATCTTAATGAGATAGCTAAGGGCGTAGAAATGTCGTCGCAATTATTTAAAATAATTTGGCATTCGATGTTCAAATATGCATATAAATAGTAATTTTAGCAATTTTCTTAATTGTTCAGTATTTAAATTTGCAAGCTAAGCATAAAAAGTAAAAATAGTCTGCGATTTTGTACAGAAATGATTTTAAAACGCAGACGATTTGCCGATTTCAGTATTTAGATTGATTAAACTGGTAATTTTTTTTTTATCATTTTGAATATTTTCATAAAATCAAATTAAGGAATACTATAAAATAAATTTGACCCATGTTTTTGAGATAGAACCTGTCCTTCATTGCCGATTCAAATAGTTCTAGAGTAAGATACTATAAGTACTGAATTATTATAATATATATATATAATATATAAAACTTCCATAATGTATCTCAATATGATTAAGTATAAAAAATCTTTTCCAGTTTTTAATTTTTATTTGTAAGTAAGAAAAACAAATTAAATTATTTTAGTTTTTTAAAGTATTTTTGTTATATATAGTAGTATTGGATTGAGAAGTTTGTTTGGAACTGGAAATTCTATACTGCGTGTTACAAATAATAGGTTATCAATATATTTTATATGTAAATGTTTCTTAAAAACAAATTTTAACGATAATCAAATTTCCGAAAAAAAAATCAATCCTTTTCACTTGTGTATCGAATTTAATGAGTTATTAATATTGATGTACTTTATTGAAATTCTTGAACGATTTTGTTGCTTATAAAATCATAATTATTTAGAAATTAAACCTTTTCTTTATATTGCTATCTAATCTAATAACATATTCTGTTTTGCTAAGATTTTGGATTCGATACTGCTGAAAATTCAGGAAACTAATTTATATATATCGAATCGTAGATATCAAAAATTATGTCATTGAATTTTAGCCTATAGATTTAAATCTAAATTCACTGATTAATTTTTAACAATTGAATAAAGTACTAATATATTTTAAAATGTCTATAAGCTGACATACTTTTTGTAACTTTCGACGTGCATTATGAGAGAGGGGGATTGTTAAAATTGCTGTACATGATGGGTTGTTGCAGATAGATATGGAATCTGGCATGTAGTGGTTACATTATTTGTTAGTATTCAATAGGAAAAGGACTGTAAAAAAAATTCTAATTATAAAATAACCGAAAATGTGACTTTTTTTTTCTCGATATATCTATATTATTACTCTAAAATATTTTTATACCGCTTAAAAATCAAAGAAAATTTACTTTTCAGTTATATTTTTAATTTATTTGCTCATTTCCTGAAATTCTAAAAATGCTATTAAATATACTTTACCATATTTGTCATGAATTCGGTTATTGACTTTACGTATTTTGCAACGCTATTAAATATGTTTTGTGCTCGTTATCGTTGCTATACAATGAAGAACAAATTTTAAAAATAAGAATAGACTCGATCATGAAATATTAACATGCCGCTGAGTTCCGTGGTGGTGGTTCGAGTCTCCTTTAACCCTTTGCATTCGAAAAATAATTCGATGCATAATTGTTTACTTAATACCAGGGCTTGTTAATTGCTTCAAAAATAAATATATATAATAGTTTTAGGTTGAATTTCCCCGAAAAATTTATCTACATCCTTTTAGCATTCTGTAGTAGTCTTGAACAACTAAAGCTGAAAATAAGAAACGTCAAAATGATGCATCATCTTGAATGAGGAGTGAGAGACATTATCAGAGTGAAAAGGGTTGAATTATTTTATTGAGACAATTTAATTGGTATATTCAAGAAAACACTTGAGTTTTCAGTTTCAAGAACTGTAAAATTGGATCTTGCATGTGAATAAAAGGAATCGAATTACTACTGCGAATACAGTGTCAATTCGCTATTTTTAAAAATTTGTTTTAAAAATTGCAATTAAATATCGACTTAAAAAATATTCAAAATGGAACATTTCAGAATTTTTATTTTTATTGCTCAAAAATTGTAATCGGATCTCTGCGATGCACTTGTAAATCAACTCGCTCACAATTATGCATTTTGAACTTTTTTAAGACATCATGAAGAAAAAAATCTAAATTCTGCTTTTATCAATTACTACAGGCCTGGCATTATCCAGAATCTGTTAGTCATGGTTAAAATTTGGTTCTCCCTTTCGGATATACTGTTTCATTGTGACGGATTGCTGATTACATAATCGCGAAGCAATTTTTCAGACAGGATCTTCAAGAAGTGAGAATTTTTGATGAATTATTGCTTTGAAACACAGCTTGTAGAAGGCATGCTTAATCGATTTAAATCCTTGGAAATTAAATATGAAGCTTTCAAATCAAGCTATGGTAGCTCCTAGAAATTAATTGAATCGCGGCAGGAGTTATTCTAGATAAGAAATAAAACGGCTAAGTAGGTTCAATCGATAAGCAAGTACTACTAGTCTATAAACAATGGGAAGAAGGGTGGCTGTTGTCAGATTAACTTGGGGGTTTATTTGTGTAATTTATATTATGTGTTGTGGTATTTTTTGTATTGAATGTTTACATTGAAATGCTGAAGCTGTATCTGTTTACTTAAATATTCAATGATAGCTTTGTAGAGTAATAAATTATATTGATGTGGATACTGGATTCAAACCGAAATGTTAATTTCGATTGCATGATTAACTCTTTATCTATGGAAATGTTTCTTTTTAATTAATGTCTTTCAGCAGCTGTTTGATTGATAAATAATCGATCGACTCGTGTTTATGCGAACGCAATAAATCGAAACCCAACAAACTTAATAAATGAAACTAAAGTTGATTTTTTTTCCTTCTAATTGTAAATCTATATAAAATTTTGAATCTAGTCTTGAATTTGAATCGTGAATTGAAAAGGCCATACATTTAAATTCTTTTCACTAAATTGCGAAGCTAAGCCTTAAACAAATTGTTACATACTATTAAGCCGAGAGATCATTTTTTGTTTTGTTTGAAATGCTACTGCTCACACTGGACACGGTTATGAAACCTGGGAATCGACATAAAAATAACTATTTTCAGATATAGCTGGAAAGTTTGATAGTTATATTGGATTGATGGTATCGCAATATAAACTGCTACTTAACTGAAATATAGCAATCAAAGAATTTTTGGCAAAGTGGTAAATTTTCGGTTTGGGGATGGTCGAGTTCCAAGTTCGAGATTTGATTCCACGAAGAATCGCTGTATAAGCGGATCCGGTGCACGTTAAACCCGGGGCCAAATGCCCTCCCTCTGGTGTGTTGAGGAAGTTTAGAGAAAAGGGGAGACAGCTTAGGTATTGTCCTCGTTACCTGACCGCTGCACAGGATTGTGAGGTCCGTCCCAAGAATACCCCAGTGTTTTAATATAGCCAATTGAAGGCAATAATTTTTGATTTACTACTACATTAAAAAAATTTCGCACACTTATTTTCGAATGAATTACACCGGTTACTAATGAACAAGTGAATATAATGCATTTAACTGTTCAGAAGCGGTTTCGCCCATTTAAGAAACGACCGGCACACGTACATAAGTGATTTCTGGCATTTAACACTTCCTGTCGCACGGAAAAGATATCGAGTCTTCTTCGACTGCAAGAAAATTTTACACAGGGAATTCTTTTATTTTAATGTCAGTCGTTAAAGAATAAGTAAATATATGCATGATTCATTAAGGCTCAAACGGTCAATTTTGGAAAACCATGTCTTGGGCACTTCTCTTCGCAGACCGCAGTGGCCTTGTGGTAAGATCTCGCCTTCAGAACCCGGAGGGTTTCAGGTTCGAGACCCGATTCCATCGAGGAACCGCGTGTAAGTGGGTCTGGTGTACGTTAAATCGATCGGAGCCGAACGTCGTCTCGCTGGTGTGATGTGGAAGTTTGAAGATTTAAGGAGAGTAATAACTCGAGTGTCGTCCTCGTTATCTGACCGCGGTTCAAAATTATGAGGTTCGTTTCAAAATAACCCTAGTGTCATTTTAAAAATGGGACGTTAATATAACTAAATTACGATAATGCGCTGCCCTACAGGTCTTTCCAGGTGTCATATCGTCTGAGACATTGCTCTTGTATACTTCAAGTATTTTTTATTTTTTTTATTTAGCAAACTCGTACCACTGATACAACCCTTTTGATTTAAGGTGCAAATATACTCAAGTTCCGAAGAATGCGAAGGCGTAGGTGCTAGCGAAGGTGAAAAAAGTAAATAAAGCTTCCGTCTTAATTATGAATGTTGGAAAAAAATATGTAGTTACACTGAGGATTTATTACGAGAAAGCGATATTACGAGGATTTATTACGATAAGCAAGTTCTTTTTCGCTTTCTTTTTCTTTCTAAAATAAACTTCGGCACTTTTTGATTGTAGTAGGATTTTTTATAGCATCTAATCTTTTTGATTCACGAATTTGTATAACTTTCAGATTAGATGCATCCTATTCGTTCCATTTATTTTATTTCCTATGGTATAAGGAAAATTTGAGATATTGAGGCATTTCTGAGTTTTTTTTTATTATTTAATCCTTGAAATTATTTAATATTATTTATAAATTATAACTTAAATAATTTTTAAAATAAGCATTAAATAATAAAATTTAATGTTTTAAATTAAACGCAGATTTAAAACTCAATTCAATAATAACATGCGAGTGTTAGAAAAGTCCTTGTATGCGAAGGGTTAAATCAAAATAATTCGAGCATTGAATGAATACAAATTCTAAAATTTCCAAATTTTCTTTAAACTTCAAAATTTAAAAGCGTGATGAAGCGGTGATACTCTTGCATCTAAATATTAACAATTTCCCCAAATCCAAATACTGGTCTGTTTTTGGCTATTTCTATTTCATATGAAAATTCAAAATTCCTAGATATGCTATCAGTGTTCGCCTTGGTCCCCTTCCCACCCATTTCAAAGAAATTTCAAACATATTTCCCTGAATATTCTGAATGAGGAAAAAAGTTCTCCAGCTCTTACCACTTGTTCGATTTCACTTTTTAGTTAATTCTAAACATCATGTCTTTATGATATGTTACTACTTGCCACCCCCTTCCGCTTTTTATGTTCTAGAGATGTCATAAAACTTACACAGCCTAGCCACAGCATCTAGATTGATTTCGCCAGTTTTGTCATATTGCGTGGATAGTTAACAAATCGGAATAATATACAGGGTGTTTCAGTGAACCGTTTCAGAACTTCTAAGAGGGATAGGGTACATCCTGACAACTCGAAATCATAGAGCAATGTGGGGTCGGAAATGCTTTCCTGAAGCGGTGTTTACACAGAAGCACCATAAAGAAAAGAGACCGTAAATGAGAAATCGTTTTGATAATACATGAAAAGAAGCAAAAGGTACATGGATTCAAGTAAGTGTTCGAAGTTTCTTCCACGGGCTACAATGCACGCCTCACATCTCCGACGCCTGGACATCCGAACATTCTGGAATACTCCAGGCATATCTCGAATCTCTCCGGCAGCTACTGCGATTCTTGCAACGAGCTCCTCAGCAGTGTCACAGGGGTGTCATAAACGAGCGATTTCATATGACCCCAGAAATAAAAATCTAGACACAAGTCGGGTGACCGAGCAGACCAACGCACGGGACCCCCACGCCCGATCCACCTTTGACCAAATATGACATCCAGGTAGTTACGAACATCTCCGCTATAATGGGCAGAAACTCCATCGTGTTGGAACCACATTATCTGTTGCTTCGATGCAGAAATCTGTTCATCTCTCAAAAGTTGTGGCAATACTTGCTGTAGAAAGACCAAGTACGTAGGTCCGGTAACAGGTAAGATCCGATGAGGTGATCTCCCAAAATACCGGCCCATACATTGACCGAAAATCGATTCTGTGCTGCACGACGTCGTATTGCATGCGGGTTCTCGACCGCCCAGATATGGTCGTTATTCGTGTTGAAAATTCCTTCCCTTCTGAAGGATGTCTCATCGGAAAACACTTCAGCAGGAAAAAGGGGATTTGTAGCATATTTTCCCAGGTACCACTGTGCGAAAGCAATACAAGGTACATAATCCTCCGGTTTCTGTGTCTGGACACGCTGCACGTGAAACACATGCATGTCTTCTGCTCGGAGAATCCTCCAGACGCTGCAATGGGAAACCCCGACTGCGTTTGCTACACTTCGTGTACTCGTTCTTGGATTCCCCTGTACATGATGCAGCACATTCTGTTCGGCGTCTGCAGTCCGTGTTGTTCTTGCCCTGTCCCTGTGAGCTCTTTCTAATGAACCTGTCTCAGCTAACCTCTGGTGCAGTCTTGCAAATAAATTATGACTGGGAATATGCCGCGTCGGATATCGTTCCGCGTACAAACGCTGTGCGGCTGGCCCACTACAATTTGCAGCCCCGTACGCCAAATGCATATCGGCTAACTCTGCGATCGTGTAATCATCCATCCTACTAATTTGGCGTTCTTGTGCGAAATGAAGATTCCCTGCACGAAAGCTCGAACTTTTCGCACAACGCCATCTACCGCGTCAGGAAAGCCTTTCTGACTGCCCATGGGTATTCGATTTTGGTTCGTCAGGATGTACCCTACCCCTCTTAGAAGTTCTGAAACGGTTCACTGAAACACCCTGTATATTTAACGTCGGCGTCCTGACATAGACGCAGCGTGTCTTCCTCGTGATCTGGGCGTCCCGGGTTCGAGTCCCGTTTCGGGCCTGGTTGTTCTTCTGTGTTCTATTTGTGAGGTGTGAATGTGCCCCCCTGTAAAAAGGGGTTGTGCAAGCGAATGTGACGTATGAAATAGCCAAGTCGTACTCTTGGTTGGTTCTACTGAAGAAACAAGACGCTCACTCGGCTAAAATCGCTGACAGATAATTGTCAGCGGGCTTGTAATGTGCCATAAGTAACGACAACACGCAACACATGAATACAAAACGCTTTGAACTAGACGGATGGAAATTTGTATCGGGTTTCTAGATTAAATTTGTAGATTTTTTCAAATTTTGTACGGTACTCATTCAGAAGCAAATGAACGAGGTAACTACGAATTAAATTAAAAAGCTAAATTAAAATATCTTCAATCATTAAATTCTGTGCACAGTTTTAGCATTTCTAGTGTCGATACGTATTTAAATAACCAAATTCTATCCAAGAGATTACCGGCTATCGTTCAGTATATTTATATGCTAGTAAACGCAATACTACGATAAATGAAATTTGGTATGTGATATTATTACAGAAATTGTAATTGTGTCAAATTTTGATATCAATATGTCTACAAGGTGATAAAAATGCATACTCGATTTTCTTTTTATTAAGAAGCACAAACGCTCATGCGCGGGCTTCTGAAAATAAGAATATGAGCGCTTGTGGCACTCACGACAATACCCAAGGTTGACAATTTTATTCTCTTAAAGGAAGGGTTAACATTTTTGTTGAATATGCAGGAAAGTTTCGGGTCGACCATTCTTCCTGATTACCGATAGCTGGAATATTTGTTACTAGTTGCCTTTAGAGACCAGCTTGCTCTCCAAAATTAATTTTCTTAGGTTATTAAACGATTAATATGCTATGCCTTTTTTAAAATTTCAGTGTATTTGATTCGACTTGAACTGAATCATTCTGAAACAAATTGTGGGTCCAAATTAAAAGTGTGTATGTAGTATGGAATACAAGCGGAAATGAAAATCCTATTTCGGAATTAATGATAAAAAAGTGGTTTTCTTAATTTTAATATTAGCAAAAGCAAGTGATTGAATATTTTGATAGATGCTTTTGAATTTCATAACATTAAAAAAATAACTAAAGAGAGCATTACTCATGAAAAACTTTTTTTCATACCAAACCTAACACGCAACACAAATTTGGCACGTGTATACCTTGGAGGCCGGGAATGTGTACCTGGGGGTTATTTTTTCGAATTTTTAATTAGAACTTTATTTAAAAATTAAGTGAAATTGTGGCGTGTTTCTGCTATAACTTCCGAAAATATTACCGCACCAAAAAGATTTTTACATGAAGTTAAAGATCAAAAATTTATCTTTTAAATGATACCAATGTTTTCACCTTAAAATAAAATTTCTATTTTTAATAAATTTTTAAATAAATATTTTAACTATATTTTTCAATTTTTTTTGTACAAAATAAAAATAAAATTTAAGCTGCACGAGCACGTTTCGCATTCATGGGAAAAAATTAGCTTTTTTAAAAGTGTTGCCATCACATTGATTAAAGCTCCAATTAAAAAATAAATTAAATCTTTTTGGAAATGAAATCTGCAAAAATATAATTTTCGGCACGTGTTTGTAGGAAATTAAACAAATATGAAATATTATTTTTTCAAAAAAATAAATTCAAGAAAAATTATTTTATGATCTTTTACACTCTTTATATTAATCCAATAAATCAGTTTTATTTTAAGGCAAGTTTTGTTTAATATGAACAGGATATCCATTCAAATCAGGGCCACACAGCTGATTTGTAAACCTTTAGTAAGACACAGATCTGCTAAAATGGTCTAAATGGAAAATGATTATATTTATGTAACTTGATTCAATAAATGCTCTAATAAATAACAAATTTTTGATTTTACATAAAGCCTCTGCTGTGGAAATCACTATGAACAAAATTTTCTTGAAACACTAATATTTCAGAGTTAATTTCCAATCAACTGAATCAATCACTTAAACTGACTGATTTATGAAAATTTGAATATCACTATTCAATAAAAAAAAATTTTAGATTTTCCATCGATCGTTTCAAAGAAAATCAGCACGCAGGTTTCAAGATTAATTGGCCTAAGATTATGAAAATGTTGAGTTTTTCAAAATTTTTAACATTCAAAACTTGATAAATAAGTCTTAGTTGATCGTGGAAAATAGAAACATTCATTCATTTATTTAAAATTTGGTGTGTCCAGAATATACCTTACTGCATTAAATTTAGACTTCGTAATTTTTGAAATATACTTATAGGCCGGATCAAAATATTATTTATTTCATTTCAATCCTCTTGAAAGCAAAACTAAAAACTGAATTTTATGCTGAATCTGAGAAATTTTTGTTGAATTATTGTTTGAGATATTAAATAAATTATGAAACATATTTTGTAGTTCACATAAGACTTAAATACCGAGCTATTTTGTTTGCAATACTCATATTCAATAATAATTATAAATAAATAACAATAAAGAGGATAAATAAAATAAAACGCTTGGTTTTATTAAAAAATATCTTTATATTAATTTCAATTTCATCATTTTCACTTTAAATTAAAGTTGAAGTTTTACCGGAAATGACAACAAATTAGCAAAATATGTATAGTAAATTGAACGAAACGATCTAAACAACAGTATAAGTTTGGTATGACTATCAAAATTTGAAGATTAAAAATTTTTTCTTTGAGAATCTATTAAGAGACCAGTTAATTAAAATATTTAATTGAAAATTGTAGCGAGCGGAAATATTGGCGAACCGGCTGGTCGCCAAAGGCGGCTTGTAAATGGAGCCATTTCTGTGCCACGTTCGTTAGCGTTATACGTATAATTAGACAGATTCTTCATGGGCGTGAAAGCAATTAAAAGATTAATAATTTCTGACTAGCTAATTGAATCAAAATTCTTAAGACTGCATCTATTTTTGATTCAGCGCTTTGTAAAGAATGTCGGACGTCATTCAACGCCGTTATCAGAGTTAACTTTCTTTAATTTCTTTCAAAGTATCGGCTGCCAACTGCGATCGATCCAGTGCGATGCTAATCTCTGTTTATGTTAAGATAAGATCAAAACGGTGCTTTTGACGTTAATGCTCCTCGCAGACGAAGAGCTTCCTCCTTGATAAAGCGGTATGGGTGTAATCCGGAAGGGGGGGGGGTTACATCTCTATTCGAATTTAAGAATATTACTGCGAAACCAGTGGCAACTGATAGATATTTATGCAGGCTTATTATTAAAAAAAA
>JAPMOR010029352.1:0-41347 GCA_026543865.1 Argiope aurantia
TATTTAAAATCTGCAATGAACAACAGATTAAATACAGCGACTAAAGTTTCTATTATATTTGAAAAATGCAAACGATTCTTCTGTTGAAAATGAATGGCAGCTGAAGAAATAAAACTTGAACTCTGTTGTTATTTCCTGACATTTTTTAAAACATATGCTGCTCGTTTTCACGATGATATGTTTTACTACTAAGCATATTAATTGAAGTAAAAACATAAATAATTGATGTTCCTTTTTCAATTCTTCTACATCTAGTAAATCATGCCAATAGGGTATTATTAAAATGCTTTTTTTTCACTTTTTCATACAAGAAGTATAAAAAGAGAAAATACTATTTCTCAAAAATATTCGAATTCCAGATTTTGATGAGTCTCCAGGTTTCTTACGTCACCGAATTCGAAAAAATCTGTTTCTGGAGTTATATTTGTCTGTGATCAAGATAATTAAAAAAGGCTTAGAACTAGACGGATGAAATATGGTATGAGGTTTCTAACACCAAATTTGAAGATTTTTTTTATCCAATCCAATTGCGAACGAAATCCATTCTCAGGTAATGTTATTGGATTATAGTGCGAGTCAAAATGAAAACTATAATTTCAATCGGTAAAGATTTACCGGTAATTATTACTGATAACTGATAATAGTTATTAACCGGTAAGATAAGGTAATAATTATAACAAGTTAATTGGTAAGACCGGCATTACTGGATAAAAATTAGTTCACAGATTTAGCATTTAAAACGAAGATCATATTAAAATTTTAATAAATTTTAGAAAGTTTCTGATCGTCTGACTTTTTCATGCATGTAAATGTAATATCTCAAAAACGCAACGATAAAATAAATGAAATTTGGTATGTAATATGATTACAAAATTATAATTCCGTACATTCATTTTTATTGTTATTTTTAGGAAGTGCAAAACTCTCATGTGTAAAATTGAAAATAAAAATATTTGCATGCTTTCTTTTACGGCCCTAATCAATATACAGAATTTCAATATGGATGAAAGAATACAGCACCTTTAATATGGAGTATTCTGAAAATCACTTTCGCTGTTTTTCTTACCAAAACAGAAACTTTTTGCTCGCTGCCCCCTCCTGAAAAAACCCCCGGTAAATTAGGTTTCTTTAATACTTTATTATATTTTTTGTTAGTAATAATTATTCTTTTAATTTAATATGCAGTTTCACATTCATATTAAAGACATGTGTATCTTATATTCAAGTTTACTTTACACATATTCTTTATGTACTTCTGTAACGCACAAATTCTTAAAATGATAAAACAAGGAATGTAAAAATAAGGGAGAAAAAAATTCGATGAAATTTTCTGTTCAATGTTCTAAAAACTATTTTTTAATTTAAAAAAATTTACTTTATTTTTTTTTTTTTTTTTTTTTGTAAAATTCTTTCAAAATAAATATTTAAATTTTTTTAGAGCTACCTAACATCGATAGCTAGAGTTGAAGACAGTTTCGGTACCTTTTGTTGTTTTAAAAGAAAGAAAGAAAGAAAAAAACCCTTCATAATGGAATAAAAGCGGATTGGATAGAATTCTGTTTATCTCAGAAAGCCACTCAAAAAGATTGACGCGTTGCACTTTGTCGCTTTTGTATAGGGCTAATATGACTGCAAGTATCTGGAAACGGAATCGGCAGAGCTAGCTTTTCCCTCCGCCGCGAAATCGACCGGTCCCGATGAGTTGCCATGACAACGGGAACTTTCATTTGTTTCATTCAATCTTTCTCTTTCGAATTATTATGTCGAAACGCTGGTTCTAAAACTAGGATTAGAATTGAAAAGAGGAAATTTATGAGACATGTATATTTTCTGCAACTAATAAAAGATGGCGCAACTCGTTTAGAAATGATAGAATCAAATTTGTTTTAGAAGTTTATTTGATGGAACTTATTTGCAAGGGAATTAATAAAAAGTTGATTTAAAACGATCGTATACTGCAATTTTATGCTGGAACTTATAAATTAGGATTTATTTTCTAGATAATTCTAGTGAATAAATAATATGGAATTGTTAAAATGTCCTTTACAATAAATGTGTATCGTAAGGGTTTTTTTATTTATTTCTTAAATCTTAAATTGGGTGAAAAACTATCAAAGCTTCAGATAATATGATTATTATTTACAATTTTCTCAATATTTTTCCTAGGTTTTCTACTCACTTTTTAAAAAGGCCCTACAGATACATATATTTTGCTTTAAATTATGATATGAAATAACGCGATTTTATTAGTTTGTATAACAAAACATTTAATTTAACATTATATTAGAATAATACATTAGAATTTCAATAATTCGACAAATATCGGACTAAAGGACTGTAGGAAAAAAAAGTGTGCCAGATTAGAAACTTTCATTTCACGTCAGCCGTAATGGTCTCCCTGAAACTTTCTCGCATGCACCTTAATAAAGGAGTTATAATAAGGAAAAGGACCTTAATAAAGGAGAATCTTTCTTTTAGAAACAAAATCACATAAGAATTTTAATCTATCTTTGCTGAGCGTATGCGTTGTTGTGTTAACATGCACGCGAATCTATAGATTGACAGACAGCCAACCTCTTGATTGATTTGATTCAAATTTTATACAAATCACCACGTTAAAGGTTAAAATTATGTGCAAGTTTATCCATCTAGATCTTTGCAGTTATAGTTAAGATATTTCAGACATTTTTACACCATTCAAAATTCAAAAAATTTAACTTTTCAGTTCTATTTAAGCAAACTTAATTGAATTGAATTTTTCCATCAATTTTAATAATTTAAAAAAATTATGCAAAATTACATTTTATAGCTTTAATTAATAAATTTATAATTATATACGTTAAAAGGATATAAAATACTTGTTTCTTATATAATTACGATCAGATTTTAAGAATAAATAAACATAAGAATAAACCAAGAATTAAAAATTACTATACTGTAATGTTTCGGACTAAATGCTGGAATTTCTTTTAATTTGTTTTCGTATTATTTTAAATTAATAGCTATCATGCTGTTTAAAAACAACTTATTAAATGTTTTATTATATCAAACAAAATTCTCTATAAGACATAATTATCCATTTAAGATCTAATTAAAATTTAACACGTTAAAGGTTCAGTATTCTAAATCGCATCTGAACCTGTGTAATCTGTAATACAAAATAGAATCATCTCTAATTTTTTGACTCGAAGGATTTTTGGAAAATTATTATCAATTTTCTTTTTGTGAAGTGCACTCAATTCATCTTAAATTTCTAGAAATATTTCATGAAACATTTTTAAAATAAAAAATAAAAATTACATCATCGCCTTAAAAATCTTACCAAAGTAGTAGCACTATTATTGCCATACTTTTCAGTTTGTATAAAATCTTATCATATGCTTAAATATTCAAATCCGGGTAATATTCGTAGAAGAAAGAAGTATTATTTGTTTGCCTGCAAAAGATTCAAATACAGAATCAACAGACGATTTCCTTTACCGCTTTAAAATGGCTCGCATTTCCAGTCCATTTAATACCCTGATTTGTGTAAAGAATATTGCTGCTTTAAAACAGATCGATACTCCTATCGTTTGTTACAAAATGATGCTTACGAAATCCTTCTTTGAAAATCTGTCAGAAGAAAACATCGCTTAAAAACTGTATTTCTGAAAAAAAAAAAAAAAAAAAAAAAAACGAAAAGAACAAGAAAAGAGAAAAAAAAAAAAGAAAAGAAAAAAGAATACAACGAAATAAAAGCCTTTGGTTTTTATAGGAAGCTAGTTATTGATACGATGTTGCTTGGGAATAAAAAATATTTATATTACACTTTTTAAATTTAAAAATAACTGTTATAAAACACAAATTCCTTTAATTTTATGGACTGTTTTATAAATTCAAATAAGAATGTCATTTGAATCAGACGATTTTTTAAAAACTATTTATATTCTGCACTTATTCAATAGCTAATATTACTCCAAAAATCGTCAGTACTTATTCAATAGCTGCTATTACTCCAAAAAATCGTCTGTATTTATTCAATTATTTATTAAATTTTCAATACTAAAAGAAAAACTGCATCAAAAGAAAATTAATAATATTGGAAGGTAAAATTGTGAATTTTAAGATAATGTAAAATTATTTTTTATTCAGTAATTTAATATTTTTTATGAGTTTTAATAATAAATATTTGCTCAAAAATTTTTTTCAATAAAAGAAGCACGAAAATAATATTGTATCATAAAATAGATAATATTTTAATAATGTTTAAATATTTCTTTTTATATCATAATTAACTCTAAATTACGTATCTCAGAAACAAATGCTTAGTTAAAACCACATTGAAAACTTTTATCTCGGTAGTAGATTTGCATTTGAAATTTAAAATAATTGCATTTGCCTCGCTTCTGATCTCACACTTTATACGAATCCAAACAATACTTTAATTCCAACAATCCCACAAGGCTTTTGAAAATCATTTTACTCTTGATTATAGAACGTTCCACTAACGAACATCATTAAAATTCTGAAATAAGCGAAATTCTTATCGGAAATTTGAACTCAAATTATGTCTTGCTCATCGAACAAGTTCTTTTCAGGTAATTTAATGACCGTGATATAATTTAAACGCTTGCGGGGATTCACACTTCAAAGGAACCGAAATCCAGAAATGAATGAAAATTAATGATATTAAACAAGATTCGTATGATTCGAATGCCTATACGTACCCATACGGAAACGGGAAAGAGGGGAATATGTCGCGTGGAAATCAAAATTTTGCATTGAAATTCACCAGAATTAATCCTTCGATCTATGAATGCGATCTTATTCAATGCATTATTGCATATTAATGAGTCTAACAAAGGTAAATTCATTCTCTAAGTATACTCATCAGAATCTTTTAAATCATAATAGATGCGTCGCCTAACAGGAGTAATTAACAGAACTGATGAGCCTAATTTCTCTTTCATGTGTTTGTCAAGTCCATCTAAAATTCGTAGCGAAAACACGATACGCAGTTCAGATAAAGCGCTGTATCAGCATGCCAGTAACACAGATCTAAATTAGATCTTGACAGATTAACAGGAATTTTATTTTAAACATTAATAATTGATATTTTACGTAATGAATTTCTATATTTACACAGAAAGTCGTTAACCCTAAAATGTGCAAAAGCATGTTTTGAGTTTCGAAATCGAAATGTAGTTGTTCGAGCTTTGTAAGTATTTCTTGCACATGAGTTAATACAAATACGCTTCAAAGAAAAAATTTGAAAAACATAAACTCTGATGAAAGTAGTCCCATATTTATATAAATTAATTGAAACCTTTTATACATTGAAATTAAGTAAGCATATATATATATATGTGTGTGTGTGTGTGTGTGTGTGTGTGCGCGCGCGCGTGTGTGTGTGTGTGTAATATTTTGTGAGAGTAATAGATAGTATGATTTATCGCTCCTTTTAATTGAATCCTAATATTATTTGTAATACTGAATGTAGCTATCTCCATCTTTGAATATATTTATATAAAATTGGAATGATAATTTTTTGCTTTTTCCTGTCACCTGTAATGATACAACTCAGATTGATTTTTGTCGTTTTAATTTCAATTTGCAGCTGCGGTATGGAATGTTTATTTGCCAGCTGCAGAGACATTTCCTGGATGAAAACTGTTTATTCAAATTTTGCTTTTCCTTCTGCCAACAAACTTCTATTTAATATGGCGGAGCTTTAGTAGATTTTAAAAAAATGATGACATATTTTATCTAATTCAAGTTTTTGAAATTTAAGATTTAGCAGATTTATATGCAAATGCTTTAAAAATTTATCATTTCAGAAAAATAAATAGAAATAAAAAAGATTAAAATTTAGAAGGCAAAAACAAAAAGAACTAATTCATATAAATTTAAATGGCGTAGTACTGTAAGACCAAACTCCGCGCGGCATTTTTTTTTTTGAGAAAATATTTAGCATTTTATGAATATTTACATATGAATACTTTTTAGCTTTTCCTATATATGAACTGGTTATTTAAATATAAAAAAAATCATGAATGCACTTAGTTTAACATGCTATTAGAAGTGGTTAACAAAATAATTGCAATGTTGCTATTGAATGTCTGGATGTGAGCCCAACGTGTTCGTATTCGGATAATGTCATATAGCGCCATCTCATAATGTTTTGAAACACCAGTAGGTTATCCTTGTATTGAAATGACGAGCCAGACTCGTGCATCGAATTATTTAATAATCGATATTCAAATCAAATTTGTTAAATTAACAATTATTAAAAAAAAATTGCTTGAATTTGGTTCAGCATCATACGTGTCCTTTGCGCTCTTTCATATAATAATAAACGGGAATAAGAATAATCGTCCAAAATATAATGTGGAATCTAATTAAGAATTTAAGAAAATTTGTACAGATGAAGTGATTAATAAAATGCATATAGTCACTGTTGTATTAAAATGTCGTATGTCAAAATTATCTAAGGCTTTTATTGATGTTAAACAATTCTACATTTAGATACATCAATTTTCAAATTGTTGCATGTGATTATTGTATGATGATTGCTGTATGTTGTTATAAAATGAAGGCAATAAATCGATTTTAATTCCAACTATTATATCAATATTTATTTTTGATACATATCAATTTGATCTAATCTCGACGATATATTAATTACTAAAGACTATAAAATCATTCAAATATAAACTACTTAAACTTTCTTTTTCAAGCGCAAATCAATTGTCCAACATACCACAAATAATTAGCGACAATTCAAAATGTTCTTCATCATTTTGTTCAAGGCTTCAGTGCGATACAAAAAAGGTTTTTAAGACTCGAGCGGTCAGATAGACACAAAGACTGCCACAAAAGAATCAACTTTCCCAACCATCTACTTGATCGCCCGTCTAGCATCTGTTGTCACGGACGACCAACATCCAAACACCTGTTACGAGCACGTGGACGACGTGCGCCACTTACTTGGAGGGGGATTTGTAGCTATTATAACCACGGTCAGCCCAAGGGGATGTGCGATGATTTTAAATGATGTTCTGAGTCCCCCGCCCCTTCGTCGCATGTGTTAGCTGGACTGTGAAATACGCCGGCCTATAAAAGAAATGCGTAGATAAAAACCCTTGCTTTTGGGATCTAGTGTAGTATATTTCATTTACCCATCTGTATTTTATAGATGGGTTAAATAAAATGATTATCTTTAAATATTCGAGGAAATAAATCGGTGTAGAGTATTTATTAAGTTTACAATTGTAACCTATAAGTTGCCAAATTAGAATATCATAAAAAAACTGCATATTATGATTATTTTTAGGTTGACGCGCACGTTTTAAATCAAAATTAATTTTCCGAATTTTTGAATTTAAAATTCCAATCTATTTCTCAGAAATTTTTCATTTTATTTCATTGTTCTGTTAAAACCAAATAGAAAAGTCTTTAAATCTCTATTTTGTATAGCTACCCGTTCAATTTATAGTATGAAACATTTACTTCAGATTTTCAACTTTATTTATATAAATATATCCTGTGTGAAGATATATAAATAAAATAATTAATTATTCGTCAACTTAATTATTGCACAGAATATTGTCTCGAATATTTAATTAATAATTATCTTTGACGGCTAGATTGTGCTTTAGTAATATTGCTTCTTTTTATTTTTATACAACTAATAAAGATGCGTAACAACTGAAAATCCCATATCCTCTCTTCCTTCTCCTTCTTAGACTGAAAAGTATAAATTTAATAAAATTTGAAATCTTGGTACTAATGATTTGTCTATTTCAAAAAATGCTTTAAAAGAAAATCATTTTGATATAAATGTATTGCGTGAAATATCCCAGCAAATCTAAATATTAAAAATGAAACATTAATATGTGAGAAAACTGCAAATGCCCATGGCACGATGCATATAAGATGATAAAATAATTCCATGCTTTGAAATGCAAAATAGAATATCCAGAAAATAAAAGTAAATCTGCAAATATCAGAAAAATATTAAAAATATTTTTAAAAAAGAACTGATCTCTGGAACTATAAATATTTTGTAAAGAATCAAAAGTCTTTTCATTATTTTAGAATTGTAATATCTTGATAAAAGAACAGAATTGTAATAATTTTAAAATAAAAGCAAAAGTTTGTAATTAGGAATAGAATCAAAATATCTATTATCACTGTATAAAAAATCAATTTGTAACTGGTGCGAGAAAATATTCTCTTCGTAATGTATATCAAATGAAATAAACATTCCTTTATTCATTGAGAATGGGTTGAAAACGTTTTAAAAAATTCATAACATTCAGACGCAAGAAAGCTTTCAAGTAAAAGTATTAAACTATTTTATAAAGGAATGGAATCAAATTGAATTTATTTGAAGCATTAAAATACATTTTTTACGAATCATATGAAAAAGAAGGTTAAATTTAAAAAAAAGAAAAGAAAAGAAACATTAGTGCAACAAGGAATAGGGATCAAATTGGTATCATTAAAGATAATTTTTGAATTTTAAAATTGTGTAAAAATCCTTTTGTGCAATATTATGTCCTCTCGAAAAAGCGCGAACATCTAATCTAAAAATTAATAATTATAATTATTATTAAAATTTAAGGGAAATCGTTTAAAGATGCACATTCCTACCCTCCAAAGAGTATTTGTAGTAAATAAGATAGTAATAAATATTGACCAATCAGATCTAATGGTGGATTTTGTTGAGTGCCAATACAGAGACATTCAAACGCATATTACCTTTTTTTTTTATCTATAATATAAAATTTTTTTAGGTAAAGATAGTGTTTTATTTGCTTTATGATTGGTTGATGACGTGTCATCTGATTCTTGATATTTGAGCTTTGTTTTACCAGTAGAGTTTGAAATATTTAATGAAATTTTTAATATATCATAGTAACTATTTATATTGCAAATAGGGAAAATAAAGCTTAATTAATATAAATTTACTGTAAATGAGTTTAAAATAATATTATGTGTTAATCCTACTTTTAGACACATCGCTTGTTGCAACACTAGTAAATAAGTTTTAGGTTTGTTTACTTTTTACGAGCAACGGAAATTTTTTCATATCTCGACTAGCAAATTGTCTAAATATCTAAGCAATACACGTATTAACCCTGCATTGTTTTTTTAAATACTAATGGAGCGTCCAGCGTGAAGAAAAAATGCGGAGAAAGACTGAGTGAGAATCTTCCAGTTTGAAATGAAAGGCTGATCATAAAGTTGCAAAAATTGATAAACTAAAAAAAATGCACGTAGACAAAAAAAAAGTTACTAAACAATAACTGTCCAACAGCGTTAGCAAGTGCAATTAGAGAGATTGTTTCACTATCAACATTCCTAAGAAAGAATTAATACTCGTGTGATTCTTTCGGCTTATATAGTTTCATGACAGGATATGGAATTATTTAGAAGGATCTTCAGATCTTGTTTTATATTAAAGATATGTATAATTCTTGTATTTTTGTAAGCCATTTTTGTCTCTATTTAGTTAAATTCGTTAAGTTGCCAAATCAGGTATCATTAATAGTATCTGCAAATTTCTTTTTCCAGCTATGGTAGCTCCATCGAAGAAAACAATATTGCAGATTCGTAAAAATATAAAGAAAAGAACTGTTATTTGAAAGAGTTGTCTCTAAAATTAGAATTCCATGTTTCGCATCTAAAACATCCATCAATACTCTTCCCAAATCTAGGGTTGCCAGACTCCGTCCCTCATTGAAGCCATTTAAAAATAACGATTTTTAATTCAATTTTCGACTGAACACTTTCTGAAATCAACCCAATTAAGCGAATTACGACTCTTAATTAAGATTTCGAATCGTACAAATTAGCATCAGCATGCGCATATTTCGAATTAAAATTCCTCTTCGCTTCCATCGTGCTTGCAAAATCAATAGGAACTAATTGAAGTTTTAAATGGAATATTTGGATTAGAAAGGAACAGCAGTAAGAAGAAGATGTTTGTAAGTATTATAATTACACGCTGTGAATCACTTTCCATTTGATAGTTCAACCGTGTATCGTAAAATAATATTCTTCTAGCGTCCTACATTATCCGGCAGAAAATTTTGAAACTCGGTTCGTATTAAATTGAAAATTCCTTTAATTAATTCTTTGATTGCAGAATTACGGTCATTTTCAATCAACGGATTTTCTGTAATTAATTTTGCGCAACTGTTGTTCTCTCAAGAATGTGCTTTAATGAATTAGATCGGGAAAACAATTTGTTAGATCAAAAAATGCTTTCTTTGAACTTCCTTTAGGTAATATCTCAAGATATGGTATGCTTTTTGTCAGATTAAGAGCATATCATGGTAAGTATCAATAACCTTTAAATGAGTATACAAAAGAGAAATATTTTACGAAACGCAAAATATACAACAAAGAAGGGAGTTCCTGCAATAAATATGTTATCTATATTTAAATAGTTTTTTCATATAAATTTTGAAAAAAATTTCCAAAATGCAAAACTTATGTTTTATCATGCAAAAAAAAATGAAGTAATTAAAAATTATTATATTTTATACCTATATCATTCAATCGAAATCCAGTTCATGCGGAGTATACCTTTAATAAATATGTTATATATTACAGTCAATACAATTAATTGATTATTAATAAGAACTAGCCGCCTTTGGTGACCAATAGGTTCGAAGAGAATGTTGAGAATTTCTAATTTCAGTTAAATCTCTTATGCATAACTTACTCATGGTTCCTCCAATAAAAAATTTTTAAGCATCAAATTGTGATAGACTAAAAGCCGTGTTATTTTAATGGCCTTATACCTATTCAGTTAACTATACACATGAACCTTCCTAGTAAAGTTCATAACATCCTAAAGTCGTTAAAAATTTAATTGTCCAAAAAATCTTGCTTCTGAATAAATTTGATTTTTTATTTAAGTAATTTTATTTTCTTATTCCTCTTGGAAACGGTATAGATAATAGATTTGTCATTTTAATATCATTTTTCATGAATTTTTGATGTTGAAAGAAAAACAAACATTTAAATATTCGATAAAACAACGGAAGAATTTCATGGTAATAATGAAAACCATTGTCAAAAATTATGCAAAATATATTAAAAAATTGTCGAAATTCAAGGAAAAATAGTGCAATATAAAATAGTGCATAGTATCATTAAAAAGCTAAACTTTTTTTTTCAATGTTAAAATAGTGTAAAAATACATTTTTGTACAATTATATTTTCGCGGAAAAATGACTAACTCTTACTCAAAAATTAATTAATTACTATCTTAATTATAATTTCAAAAAAAAATTTACCGATTTGTATATTCTCAATCTCCAAAGCATTTCCGTGTCAATTTTCTATTTCTAGATCAAACGTTTTGCAAATAGATTTGCAATATACAGACACGCGTATTCTCCTTTATTAGTTATAAAGATCACAGCAATTAACACTAGTAAAAATCGGCTATTTTTTCTTACTAAATACATATAAAAAGTTTAAACCTTAACATCTATAATTTTTTGCGCCTCTGAAATACTTTGACTGTCTCAGGATACTAGATGGCGTTACTATACTTGTTTACTGTTTTAAACAGCACTAACCGCCTTTGGCGACCAACTTGTTTACGCAGATTTTTGACCATTTACATAGTTAGACAATTAATATGGAATGTATTTTTAAAAAAAAATTCTACATGCTCTTTGATACAAGTGAAAGACATGAATTTAATTGAATCTGTCTAACATGAATTACTCTGATGCGAGTTAAAAACTGTGTATATTGCAAATAAAAGCAAAAGTAAAAATTCTACTTCGGTGTTTATGTCCGAAAAAGGCAACTTCTTAATGCTAATTTTAATATTCCAAAGACGCGCGATTGAATATCTAGATGGATGAGTTTGAATTTCATCATAACATAAAAGTAAGTATTAAACAAAAGAAAAAAAATTGTAATTGATATCAAAATAATGAAATAATTTTCTGAATTTTATTGTTGTGTTATGACTTATGGCACTATAAAAGCCCGATGGCAGTTATATGTCAGAGATTTAGGTCAAGCGAGCGTCTCCTGTTTTTTCAGGAGTGCCAACTAGGACCAAGCGTACGACTTACCTACACATGCGTCAAAATCCTTTTTACAGGGGGGGGGGGCACTTCATTCATGCATCTCATTCACAGATTGTAATTTAGACCTGCATTAGAGAACTATCACCTCTGAGCCAATAACTAAAGTGGCATTACTCTCGATATGGTGGCCACGACGGATTTACACATTCGCCAGTCACCACACACACGGAGAGTCTTCGGCCGGCGGGGTTCAAACTCACAACCTAAGGGATGCGAGTCCAAAGCCCTATCAACCGGGATATTCCGGCCTGCTTTCTGAATTTTAAAATGACGGAGAAAAAATTCAGTGAGATATTAATTTTGGGAAAATCTGAACATTATTCTTTATAGTACAGTCATAGCTATTATTCATCTGGCAATTAATTGTAAGCCTATTTTTATGCTTGATAAAATTTTCTTGATGCGTATATCAATAATCTTGGCTTCTTTGATATCTTTTTTTCCTCTGAATAAATGGAATGGCACGACAAGCCCACAAATGAGAACTTATAATAATATTTTACAACTCCAATAGTGAAGCGAAATGTTGAATTAAGCACAGCGGTAAAAATATTCAATGAAGCAGTCAATAGAATGATTGACGCTTTGCTTATCTTTAACTGTTGCCCATTCAAAAATAAATAATAGGAGAGATTTATGTACTCGTACTTGATTTATGAAGATTTTTCTTTTCATTATGCCATGATTTCTGCTGGCGAGTTTTATTTTATTTGTATTTCCATAAACTGTGGATAATTTCGTAATGATATGAATTTCATTTTCTTTAAATAATGTTTGAGAAATATATAATTTAGTATAAAAATAGTTCCTTTTTTTTAGACGTTATACACACAAATTCGATAATTACCAAAAATTTTCAGAATAAGAATTTGAAATCAATCCTTTGAACATCAATTACATATCTTGATTAGCGTAACATGCAACATGATATATCAAAATTGGATTCGGAGGATGTATGGGGGAAAGATCAACAATCATGATAATAGGTTTTATTTCACAGGAAAACCCGAAATGCAGGTAGCAAAACGCAACAGAGACATATATAAAGACAGCAATTGCAGTCCCGAAGAGTAAATTGTTGATAAGCAATCGCAACAGTAGAAATCGAGAGAGAGATCTCTGGGGATCAACACCCTAAAGACAGAATTCATTCGTCTGTTTTTCGATTTTAGATCACTTTCTCGTGTTTTTATAGTTTCCAACACATAGTTTTGATTGTTCGAGAAGAATTCAGCACTCCGGTTTCTAATATAGCGTCAAAATTTCTATACTTTTGATAACTTTCATTTTTGTCATCAAAGTTTCCAAATTCGTCGCCAAGTTCCCAAATGTTCGCCAAATTTATCACTAACGCCGATGGGTAGAGGCGATCATTAACCCTCTTTGCATAAGAACATTAGATTTCAGGTACCTCAGAAAACTGGAATGCCCGGATTTCTTTATCAAAGATAAGAAAATTCCCTGCCCCTTCAATACCCACGATGATTTCTCATGTTTTTAAGGGTTTAATATACAAAAGAGGACTCAGCTCGGACATCCTTTGACTGTTCTCAGAAAATCCCCCTGTCCCTCAGACTCATCTGGGCGAGTGACTCTAATGAACAAAACACATACCATGGACATTCAATCCATCATATTTGACGGCTTAAAAAAAAAAATTCATAGCAGTTACCAGTCGGAATGGGTGCCTCCCATAGTTTCGTTGAACGGATGTTTGGGACCTTTCAATGTTGGTAGTCAAAATATCTGTAAAGCACTCTTTCTTACTGTAAGACTAACTGTGCATAGTAACAACAATGTGAATTATTTTACGTAGCAATGTGAATTATTTTTCGTAAGAGTGAATTACCACAAAAATCATTTAATGCATATAAATCAATTTCGGAATATTTTAATCAAATTACCAAAGCTGAATTATTTACCATACCTTTAAAATTAAATATTAGAAGCAAGAAAAAATCAATGGAAACAAAAGCAGAAAAGACAATTTATGCTCTCTCTCTCTTGTATTTATAGGAAATATTCAAATAAAAGAAGTAATAATTTTTGTTTTTACTCAGCAGCAAGTTGGGCCGCTTTCCACTCGCACAGCCAGCTTTAAATTTCAAGCCCCCCCCCCAAATTTCTGCTGCACTGCCTATGAATGATGTATGAAGACAATCGATTGGTGATCAAAATATATGTATTCGTCCATATCCATTTAAATTCGGCTTTTATTCAAATTGTGACTTGAAACACAGTAAAAATGTCGTCTTATTTCAGGAAACAGTTTGCCTCAATTCTTTCTTTGTCAGCGAGGTTAAAAAGGAAAGAAAGAAGCAAGGAGAATGGTTTTTAAAATTTCCAGGGCAATGTTCGAACGAAATACGAAGAGGGGGAAGCTGTTTTCCGAATATTACTTTTTGTCGAACTGCGGATGCATATTTCCTTTTAAGAACCGTTTGAGAAGCATGCTGGAATGATGTTTGGAATTAGGTTTTGCTAGATGCTTGTTTTTATTTGGGAATTTTGTGAAAATGCATAAGAATTGTTGAAGCATAAGCTATGCCACGATAAATCATGCTATCATCGGAATGTGCAGGGAAGTATAACTTGTAATCATTCGATCGAAAAGACAGATGCTAGAAATGCCAAATGTGTTTAGATATATAGAATAACGAAAATATTTAAATTCTTTCTTTTTGGCGTGCTTTTATTGAATTTTGCAATTTAATAATTTTAGAATTTATCCATTCTTTTGGAAATTGGAAACAATGCAACAAATTATAAGGGTTTATAACAACAACAGCTGTTCCATATGGTGGCGTAGGTAGCTATTTCTAAGTAGAACAACAATTAATAAAAGCAGGTTTCCGACTAGGTAACTGTCTAGGACCACTTGTGTAAGAAGGAGCTGCAATCAGGTTGCTTAATACTAGGCCATCCGACCCACGTTGGTGCCTCGAGAAAACTGTTGCACAAATGTCGGACGACATTAAGCTGGTATCCCAAGAAAACTATCTACAGGTGAAAAATTTTCCAAATTTAGCAGTTCTTCTGGAAATTGAAAGTAATTGATTGTATATAGCAATAGCTCATATGTCTATAGCAATAAAAGCTTGTATATACAGTGGCGCATGTAGTATTTACCAATAGAGCCTCAATTAACAAA
Organism: Argiope aurantia; assembly: GCA_026543865.1. NCBI lineage: Eukaryota > Metazoa > Arthropoda > Arachnida > Araneae > Araneidae > Argiope > Argiope aurantia. The sequence continues at coordinate 15,256 of JAPMOR010029352.1, forward strand.
TGCAGATTTCTGATTTGGCAGCTGCCTACGGCCACTTGTATTAGAGGTAGCTACAGCAGGTTGAATCACTAGGCCGTTTGGCCACACCAAATTGTTGTCCCTAGAAAACTGTCGGACAAATGCCGGGGGACATCACGATCGATTGGTGTCTCACAAAAACTCTCCGAAACTATGTACAAAAGAAATGATCTGATTCAGTCCTACCGGCGCCAAACAAAAGAATCTGCATTAGACCTGCGGATGGCATAGAGTTATAACGAAACTATCACCCTTGTAAGCAAATAAAGAAACTTGTAAAATATGCTATAAATTCTATAAATTATAATTAATCTTAATACTGTTTTGTACACTAAGAATAACATTAATACTGTAAAATTTAAAAATCAAGTTTTCATCCGTTTCATTAGATTTATTCATAATAATATTTATAAGCACTGAGCATCTGTTTAAAAAATATTGCGCACAAGCATAGATGTTTATTTATTCAAAGTCTTAATGCATAAATAATAAAAGCATACATATTCTCAAAATGCTAAAATAAAAAATATATTTAAAATAAATCCTTAACATGTTGATTAAATTAAAAATTTAATTCCGTCATCTTATTAAAAGAAGGTCTTCGTAATGCCCAATGACTAGGACTGCAAAATACTTATTTTTATACAGTTAATAAATACCATCTAACTTCAGACTGTAATATTCATATCTCAAGAACAGTGTATTTCTCTGTTCACTAATCATGTCATGAACCTGATTCCATGATTTTAAACACTCAAAAGAGTTTAATTTAATGGACTTTCCCGATTTCTGCTTCATATAAAAAAGAAAAACTATCATTCAATGAGTGTCTAAATTATTTTCGACTTGTTTTGATCAAATAAGGAGAAAAAAACTTCAATTTTCGTTCTCTAAAAATATTTCGCAATGCAAGTAGATTCGAAATATTTTAGCTTATAATGAATATGTAATTTCTAGGAATATCTATCTTACATCTATAGACACCTATCACATTTTGAACAAAATCCAACTAGAGTTTGATAGTCTGTCGGTCTGTACTTTCAGAAACCTGTAAAACGATAACTCAAGAAAGAAAAAAATTAAATGTATAAAATTTGGTATGTTATCTTGCGACTACAATTGCAGTTCGGTGCCACAATTTTTAAAATTTCAAAAAAACGCGTCTAAAATACAAATTCGATTTTTTCGATACTATTAACTGCCTGCCAGGGATTAGTAAGCATCAAAACATCTCGCCAAGGATCAAACAATATGTTCAACAAAATGCTAATTTTAGGCCAAAGGTTAATATTTACATTTTTATTAAAGAGTATGCAAGAAATTTTTGGGGAAAACACGCCCGCTGGTTTTGTCAACACGTTGACTTCTGATGCCAGCGGTTTGTTGAATGGTTTATGGACCTATTTTAAGACAAGCGGTAATAATAACTTTAAAAAAATAGCTTTAAGATATATATTAAATAATTCAGCTTTAGTGCCATTTTTATTTCTTTTGCAATTTCAATTTTTCGAAATTACCAGCTGAAACTAGTTTTAAATTTTATAATTGAAATTTTAAAGTTTAAAAGGGTTAAAGAAATCCCATAAGCAAGAAAAGATATAATAAAGGAAATAGACGTATTTGTATATGTATCTGCAAATCTGTTATTTTAGAATTTTGGTTTACCATTTTATGTTCCTTAAACTTGAAGTGAAAAAGAAATTCTTTTTACGTCCGTAAAATGTTTTCAAGGACACTGAACAATTCGATATATTGTTTGATGAAACACCAAATCACAATTAGATTATTACGAAATGTTTTCCGTTCTGTTGTAACCTTCCTATTTCTATTAATAATAAAGATGCAAGTTTTTGTTTTGCGCTCTTCGGTCTTAATAGCTTGATCTAGAGTTACCAAACTTGGTACATAGTTATACTTTGGAGAGTGGAAAATTTAAGCCGACCCTTTTTTTGTATTTTATTTAGAATTTCAATTAATTAAAAAAAATAAGCAAAATGTTAGCATTTTTTTTGAAGAAAACTTCCGAAATTATTACAGTTGAAAAATTATTTTTGTAATATCTTCTCATTCAAAATTTAATGTAATGTAAAATTAAATAATGATACTACATTTCCCCCATATTATTTCCCCTACAATTTTAAATAAATTTTTATAAAATATTTTGAACGCATTTTACACCAAGTCATTATTGAAGAGAAATTCAAATTGTTTGCATTGTAGCTACTAATATTTCACATTGACTTTTTTCCATTGCTATGATCAAAATATGACAATTTGGCTTATTTTTTCATGTTGAGTAATTTTTAACATAAATCATGCTTTTAAAAATGTTTTATGCCTTTTTGTACTTAAAATTAATGTTTAACTTTAAAATCAATCTTTGGTGAAAAATCTTTAAAGTGTATCTCTTTTTTGCTGTGAAATATTAGGTGTTTGCGTGTGTTTTAATCAGCGGCATCTATTAGTACATGCGAAGTATCTAGTGAAACGACAATGGTTTGGGATTTTATCAATTTACTATTATTTTATTGTTACCATTTTGAAGGTTTTCTGTGTAGTATTAGTGAGTTATTCAGTGCATAAAGACCCCGATCATGGAAAGCTCCAAATTGCATTTTCGACATTCATTGCTTTTATTCGTTTGATTTGAAGAAAACTTCTGCCGAAGCCCATCAGCGCAGTTTTAGAAATTTATGGTGATGCTGCTCAGTCTTATTTGAATTGTCGGTTTTGATTTCAACGATTTAAGAGTGTTGTTTTCGATGTCAATGACAAAGAACGACATGGAGGACCAAAAAAATTCGAAGATAATCAATTGCAAGACTTATTGGAAGAAAATGGAAAAAAATTGCTGAAAATACTTTGATTGATATATATTGTACCAGTTTTTCTCAATAAATGACTTTTTAAAATGAAAGAAAATTATCAAAATATATGCAAGCACTAGTAATTGGTTTCATAGAAATGTAACAACAAATTAAAGAACTGAAAAGCACAATGAACAGAATGGTGTAAGGCTTTTGAAATAGTGTGAATTGTATGTCTATCAAGGTTTGAAATTAACAATTATTTTGCCGAGGAAGCAATTGAAATTATCATCAACTATTAATCCCGGCTTACCAACTGGTCACCAAAATCTCCTAATATTTTTAGTTTTATCTCATTCTTTTCTCTTTATTCAACAATGCATGGCAAAAACAAAGTAGTCACTGTGAACCAAAGTGTAATATGAATTTAATTTAAATTCTTTAAATATTTAAATCAAATTAAACTTTAATTAATTTTAAATTTTAAATTTTAACTTACATTTAATTAATTTATATATTTAATTCCCATTTTTAAATATTTTATTTTTTATTTGTTTTTTTAAATTCTGTTTTGAAAATGTTTTTTATGAAATAAGAATCAATGAAATACTTGAGAACATTTGGATTTTAAATAATGTTTACATCAAAGTAAAACACATATGAATAAAAAAATTTTAGCTCATGATTTTAGGAATTCTAAGCACATATAATCCAAGGCCACGTCGCTGAAGGGATTAAATCCATTCTAATTACGTGAAAAAACATTGCGCCAATAATTTTTAAAGCAATTAATTTTTTTTCCTTTTTGAAATTTCCCAGAATTTTTATTCATTTTCATCTAATAGCAATAATTTTATATAAGAATAGAAAGGTTTTGTATTGTATTTATTTTTACAATGAATTATAAATTATTAGTAAATGCTAAATTCTACCATATCATTAAATGTAGATGAATAAATTCATATTTTGAAACTCTAAACATTCTTTTCATGACTTCGAAATTTGAAAAAAAAAGAAATTGCTTACTTCAATCAAATATTTTCAAAGCATTTTATAAATTAAATATCTCATCTAAAGAAAGGTGAAATAGTGAATTATAGCCTTCATAATAATGAATATGCCAATTGTAAAAAGGCTGAACTGCAGGCTTTCCTATTACTAAAATAAATCCTTTATTAAAATTCAAAACATAAAACTTTTATTTTTCGATTTGCGAAACCTGAATGAAAAAATGGAAGAAGAGAGAAAAAAAAAGTATGGGAGCAATTTTCTGATTTGTTATTAATATAAAGCCGAAGAAATATAGTATGCAAACAAAATAATCGAACAAAACGAAAAAAGATGCAAAATCAAATTCTCTTTCAATAAATTCCAACTTTTGAAATCTAATAACCAAAAGTTATGAGAGGAAGATAAAAAAATAATAATAAAATGACTAACATCATCTATAGAACACCAATATTTTATAGTGAACTCGCATTCTTTTTGAATGACTTTCGTTTTTTTCCATTACTATATATTTAATATTGCATGAACAAGCACTCTAATAAAACGTCAGATCTCAGCTATGCCCCTGCTCTATTTATGACTTAAAAGCAAATATTTATGCATTTAACTTTCCTTTTTCTCTGCTATGCCAAGTAGAAAGAGAAAAATGTTCCTTCATTTATAACGGAATAACAGGGATTCGTAGCCGCCATTTTTTAACTTTTTATGCAGTTCTTTTATTCGTTCTCTTTTACAGATCAAAAATGGCCATATTTCAGAGGTCATGTGACGTAAATGCGTTTCATTGGTTTGGAATGGGGAAAAAAAGGAAGCTTCTTATTGGACTAGGTAAAGTCGTTTGCATAAATACAGAAGGAAAATATTTCGCAGACGATTTGTAACGCAGCATGGTAAATTATGTTTATCATTCGACATAAAAATAATGCAACTTCAAAAAACTTTGCACTTTGTTCCGATATTTATGATAGAAATTTATGAAAATATAATGCGTATAAATATTGTTCTGGAAAATTGCAATTCGAATGAATTTGAATATTGCAACACAAAAATGCCTTAATCTTCGATAGCGTATCTGCTGGATTAAATATAAATTCTGACTAGTTCGCTAAACTTCAAATATACATTTTTTTTTAAATCAAAACTTTTTCTTTCTTCAAAATAATTAATAATTTTCATTGCAATAATTCAGAATGAGTTAGTAAAAGAAGAATATTGTTTTTTAATAAAACAAAATTGTGTACTACGTTATTCTGGAACAAAATGGTTGTGTTCATCTTTGAAACATTAAATTCAAGGTATGGAGCTGGAGGAAGGCGAGGTAATTGATTTCAATAAATCAACAAAAGTGTCAGGTTTTGATTGGTTGGCGTTATTTTTTAAGTACACTATCTCTATATCATTTAAAAAAAACCGATACTGTTGATCTTTAGCTAATAGAAAGTAAAAATGACTTTAAAAAATTTAGAAGCAAATTTTGAAAAGAGCATAGTAATTAAAAAATGAATTTACAATGTAGAGGAAACCAAAAAAAAAAAAGCAAACGGTATATAAATCTTGTAAAGTATTGCAAAAAGGGACGAGGCAGTTTTTCACCAAAGTATTCTTGAAAAATGTAAGATGCTGCAGGAATCTAAGGTTTGAAAATTACAAAAATGTCATTTTCAAAACTTACATTATGCAATTTGCTCTGGTGGAACTTACAAATTCGGTGGAACTTAAATTTATGTTTATAAAATAAGTGAATTTTAGGTCTAATTGGATTAGTATTTAAATTTATGTTTATGGGGATCATAAGAGACAGGGCTTTTAATCCTAAGGCACAAAATTTCGGTTCAAAGCCACATACGCGGAATTCCTTCTCTCAGTACGTGGAATTACCCGTTATTAATGTTGAGTAACACCGATCGAATATACCTTTTAAAAAAATGATTATTTGAAAAAAAAGTAAACTGATTTGGCAAAATAAACTGCTGTCACTTCGCATTAATAAATATTGAAGATTGGGCAGTGAAAGATCGTTAATAAATTCATAGTTTCAATACACCATTTGATGCGTTGAATTTCTCAATCCCTCCTAATTCTAAAATAAAAAAGAGTACAAAGCAAATAAAAGTTTATTAAAAATAATACAACAAAGAATCGTTTAAAATTACAAGAACTTATTACTGGTGTTTTAATTTGACGAAAACTATGTCTTACTTCTTTAAGAAATCATTTTATAAAAAAAAAGTTAATAATTCATGGTATGATTATGAAATTCTTCCTAAAAGCCAACATTATAAAGAAACATTATATTATTAGGTTTACATTTACAAATGGGAGTCGTACAAATCCATCAAGGTCATCCCACGGTCGTACTAGATTGGTTATATTGATGGAATTAAATTTTCTGAGATAATGATGCAAACATGTGGTTTTAAACTGATCAAATGTAACCCTGACTATCCTTTAGGTAATTATAGGCAAATTTTTAATGCAATGAAATTTAATTTTTGTTCTGTTTTTGTACATTGTTAAATAGTGTTTATAAATGACTTTGCGATTTTACGAACAAATTGCGTAATTGAACAATCTTTCTCTACCGGCATATTTTATAACTTTAAAAGAGCAATTCTTGTATGTATAAAAATTTATTTATTTCATGTATTTCCGGAACTGCTCCAACGATTTGGATCAAATTTTATGTTTAGATAAGGTTTTGCTCTTCATCTATATAGGTGTCTTTCCTGAAAAAATTCGATTTTACACACATACACAAAATCATAACTAATTATTAGAATGAGTATATTCAACTTCAGCTTAGAAGTCTGGCAGTGCAGTATAATGATAAGATAATTTTTTTACTTATGAACTTATATTTAATATTTTTGCTTTTTTAAGTTTATACATGTGTCTTTATTGAAAAAAAAAATGCGAATTTACACACTAAAAAAAACATTTTTTTTATAACTAAGAGAACCTTTTTCTACCTGCTCTCCTGCTGTTATATAGCGAATAACATGTTATATAGCGCATCTCGGACACGATTTCACCATGACAAAATTGAGTGTTAGTTCAAAAATATTAGTAATGAGAGATAAACTGTGAAATGAATTCCGTAATGCAGCTGATTGTTTCGAATAACATGTTAAACTAAGTGTATTCATGTTTTTTTTTTATTTAAATGACCAGTTCATAAGTAGGTAAGATTAAAAGATATTCATATGTAATCAATATGTGATTCGTATCTAAATATTGTTTCCAAAAAAAAAACGATTTTACGGGGAAAAAACATCCTTGAAGTAAACTTTTTTTCCAGATATTAACAATAATGAGAGAAAAACATCATAAGTTTAAATGCTATGGCTTTATCTTCTTATGATTTTCTTTTCTTTCTAATATATTCTCAATATGTCTCCATATTTCATGGTTACGTTAAAGTCAATTGTCTGTTTACCGCTACAAATCGTTTATCATTTCTCTTCAATTTTTCATGGTATCGTAAAGAACTATGCTTCGACATATAGTAATTTTTCATGAGATTTATGTTTATAAGCTTCACTTTTACGGTTTCATTTTTATTCTTTGCTTAATCTAGGTACGAGGAATAAAAACAGTTTTTAATTTCTCCCTCAAAATAAGTTTTTATCTAATTTGCGCTGCAGGTGTTTGATGGATGACTGCCATGATTTATGACAAAGAAGACAAAGAAAAAGCAATTCATGTTTGTTAGCTTTTCCGAGCGAAAACGTCTGCTCCAATCAATAGCACTGTGGAGGGAAAAAGAAGGAACCAAATAACATGGCTTCAGTTGTTTTTATTTCAGTAAAAGATAAGATCTGCATTGCGTAACTTCCTAGAAATTCATTAATTCGGGGGGTTCGTTCTGAAAAGAAAGGGAGAGAAAACATAATAAATCTATCTTTTCAAACATTTATAAAGTTTTTACATTTATAAATAATTGCTAACAATCTACTTACATCAGCTTCTGCAGGAGATTTTCTCTTCATTTCCAAAAGATAAGCCGTTATCAACAGAGAAAGAGAGAGAGAATTCTGAAGCTGATATAGAGGATACAATTTCCGCTTTTGTTTCAAAAGTGAAATTTGTTTCTCGTTTTGGAAAATTTCAGAAAAAAAAATTGTACCGAAGACAATAATAAAACGCTTCTGATTAGGTGTCAGAAAATCTTTTGTCTCGTTTCGCAAAAATTAATCGATTTTTACCCTTATTCAATTTTTTCTTCTTCTTTTTAATCGTTTTCTGTTGCACGAGCGAAATTAATTTTGGAAACTTTATTCTTCTTTTCCTTTCTTTTTTAACGTCGACCGTAACGTTGCATCGTTTTAATTTAATTGATAAGAACCCTAATCAAACTTCAAATTAATTGAATCAGAAAGTTCCGAAATTTTAATATCGAATTACGGATACAGTGAAAGAAGCTCTTTAAATATTTTTTTATCTTCTTTTTACTTTTATGTTTCTTTTCGGTTTTGCCTTAATAGAATGAATTTCAATCAGTATTTTATTTATTAATGAATTTATTCCCTAATTACTTGCACCGTAAAGTTATTCGCAAATTTAATTTAATGGGACTTCTTGAAAATAATGATTGCGACTCGTAGAATTTTAATCATGTAGGAAGACAAAAGGTTTTTTTTTAACAAATTTTTAGAATGACGTTAGTAAAAACTAATTTCAAAAATTTGATCTGATTACGGACTTAATAAATGTGTTATAATTTTGGTATAGTAAACAATGTTGTTATAATTCATTAAAAAATAACTTTACTTTTAAAACAAATTATTAAGAAACAATGTTGTGTTAAATAGAAGTTATTTCAGAACATTTTTTAAGAGCATGTTGAAATTTAAAATTTATTAATCAAGGAATTAGAAAAACAAAAACAAAAAAATGTATGCAGGGGAATTATTACAAAGAACTTTAATGAAATTCCTTATTTTAATTAAATTTTCTGTACTTTGTTTAATAAATAAATTAGATCTCTCTTGTTGTTGTTTAAATATTTCATATTTCGCTCATTTTCCTGTTTCTCATTTCAGGTCATTTTATTTATTAGTTTATTATTTTCCCTTTAATTAAATAGCTCTTTATTTTCTGTCTACATGCTTTTCATTTTTAAAAAACCGTGAATGCTTTCAATTATTATTCGTTATTTAAATAGGTAATCGAAATAAATTTTGTATTTTTAACTCATACTGTATTAGAAATGATTTCTTCAAAATAATAAATATGCGATTTGATGTAATTAAAAAAAACTAATTTTACTTGAGTTAATTCTGATTGTTTAAAATTTAATTTTAAACATGACATGTTCCGATTTCATTCCATTAAAATTTTATTCAGATGTATAAAGAAAATACATTTTTAAAAATATATGAAGTTTAATTAAGGTCTTGAAAATACTGCCATGAACTTTTATATGATTTTAATAAAAATTAGTCTAATCTTTATAGTCAAAAATATTTAGGCAAAGTTCTTAGCATTTTCTACAAATTTATCGTACGCAGGGTTTCTTTTTATCCCATACAAAACTTCTTGAATTATTAATGAAATTAACATTGCGTCGTCCTTTGAAACATTTTCGTGTCTGAAAGCATATTAAATTTAATTGTAGATTTCAAGAGTGCAAAAAGATTACGCATATATTTTCTACCATTATCAACGAGGAAAAAAACCCACAACGCAGTTTGAGCAATAAATAAATAGTTTATTCTTGATAAACTTTGTAAATTGTATTAAACAATAGGCTTAATGTATGTTTAGAAATAATGAATTTGAATGAAATTAGCAATTTACTTTTATCCACTTTCTGTGCCTATTTATGCTTTATGCCTATGCTTTTTTTTATGTTGTGCTGTATTCAGTATAATTGACATCTCGGGCAACATTCATATTACGTGTATAGAAACTATATCTGTGCTATCGCTTAATAACTATCTCTACTAATAATAAGAACAATGTGCGTGTGCATGTATGTGTGAGAGAGGAGACTCTTCATGACAGAACGCTTCACATGAATTTACTTACCGAATTTTACACTTGGAGGATGGGGATTTGCATCTGAGAGGGATTTTTATTTTGAAATTTTTATTAGATTTTTAATTAATTTCAAAGTCAGCTAGATTTGATCGCTTTTTCACGATAACTCCAGAAAATATAATTGCCAAAAACATTTATAAATAATTCCAAATTCAAAACTTATTTTTAAACCTATGGATTTAATTGAGATGAGAGTTCTTACTGATTTATAATAATTTTTTAAAAAATATTTCTTTCTTCGGTTTTTTTTTTTTTTTTTTTTTGCATAATTGCAAACAATAGGTTTCATTATAGAACTGAAGTTAAAATTATTTTCCTTATTTCATCAAATAATATAATTTGAAGCCTGATTTTTATCTATTGTTGTAAACTTAGGAGGATATATTCTGATTAATTTCTTAGTATTTACATGAATAAAAAGATAATTCCACTACAATAACCATGGAATTATTAAAGTTACGATTTAATATCGTTTTCATGTCCAAGAACCTGATTTTATTTGAATGGTTCATACACATAATTGACAGAACATGTATAGGTATTAAAATAATACGGTTTTAACGTCTACATAATTAAATCAAATATATTTTCTGGGGAATTATGAGTATTAAATTATACATAAGAGATATAACTGGATATAAGTCAAACATTATTCCTGGAGAAACAGCTGGTAGACAAAGGCGGCTAGTCTCTAGTCAATATTTTTACTTACAACACTATTTAGTTTTCACTATTTAGGCATCAATTTTTCGCTTTTAGGGTTATTCGAAAATAATTCAGAAGGTTTTCACATTTGGCTATTTATCGTCAATTAAAGTTACAACTTGATTTCCAAATTATTCATTCTCTGAATTTTTACGAATTGTTTTAATTAATTTAAATCATTAACCAGTTTAAACCGGTTTGAAATAATCATGAGTCTATCAGATTACACATGCGTCGATATTTAGAAAAACGATGAGTTTCTTTTTCATCTCAAAATCGGGCGAGGTCCACAACTTTGTTTGCCAGCTAGAAAAATTGAAAGTTTTAAAAAATTATATATATATATATATATATATGTGTATATATATATATATGTAATGATATTTTAACTCTAATTTCAATTTAATTAATTTTCAAGATTTTATCTTAACTTAGCCCATAGTAACTTTATTCTAAAATATTCTCTTATTTCGTGATCCAATTCCACTGTCTCTACTTAATTAATTCAAGAGAAGCTTTGTTAAATTATTGACTCAGCTAAAAGTCGAACTTTCCCACGCTCGGCGTGAAGGGGTAAAAACTGTCCAGTAAGCACATTCTTTTTAAAAGATCCCTGTGTTTCCCTTACATGTGATTGACATGCGTCAGAAATCCCTATCAGAATCTTAATAATATATTAGTACTGTAAAATTATATTTTCCCTATCCATACTCAATGTTATATAAGACGAGGGATAATTTATTTCGTGCCTTCTTCTTCCGCACTTCTGTTTTTGCAGCGCGCTGTGGCAGACGTGCCATGTAAGCGCCTTCTTGTAAATAATCATGCTTGCCTCCCGGAGAGAATAAATCGAACTTTAAAAATTACAAGGTCTCTTCACTGCTGGTCGCACCTGTACTCTGCTTCACAACAAATAATGTTTACATATTAAAAAAGTCGACAGGATAGTTTCCTGTGAAAAATTGTCAAATTAATTAAAATTAAATCGACGGGTGAGACTCCGACGTTGCATTGCGCTCGCTGTGCTCCAAAGATGACTGCTTCGGTCCAGGTTCGCCAGCTGCGATGTTTCCGTGCCGAAATTCTTTCATCGCCGTCTCCCTCGGCTGCCTCCGGCCACATCATTTCATGCAAACCGTAGTCCAGGGTCCGGTCCAGTTCCCGTTGAATCTCCGGCATTCCGTCATGTTACCGCATCGTCGATGGTACCGTGCCTAACCTGCGACTTCATCCTCCACTGCGTAATACCTTTGTGCTTGTGCTCCATATCGTCATGTGCGTGCTCCTTATATCCTCAAGTAGTTGAGGCTCCTTGACATCATAAAAATTTTCTGGCTCCTTACCTGTGCTGAATAATTCCGATATCAACATCATTTCCTTATTATATCATCATAACAATAATAATCGCCTGCTTTACTCGCCAGTGGTCTCCAGTGCTAAAGTGAATCAACCAGATTTCGAAAATATCACTTGTGTGTTATATTATCATCTCAATAAAAAAATAGCTGTCCGTCACCTGCCGTAATCTCCAGTTCCAGTGCTCAAAATTGCATTTTGTGATTAACTAAAAAAGTGATTATTTTTCAAAAAGTCATCATTGTTTTTAAAAAAAAATCATCCATCAGCTGACTCAACGAGTGGAATTCAAAATTTATATTCTGTACTTTTGATATGATTTTAAATTGCATTTTTCTATTATAATTTAATTGCAAATAATCTTTCTATATTATGATTCAAAATATCATGAGTTTTAGTTTAAAATATTGAGTTTTTAAATTTTTTCATATCTGTTATTTAAAATTTATTCATAATTTTATAATTTGTTGAATTTGAAATTTATGTGCATGCTATTAAAAACTAAGAAAAATGATTTCCCCAATTTTATTAAATTTATCTAACTCAAAAGTTTTTAAAAAATATGCATACAAGCCTTGTGAACAAAAAAAGTAACATACCAAGATTCTTATATACTTAATAATTAATGCCACATGATAATTAGACTAAGGTAGTAAATACCTCAGGGGAAATTGTTACACCCCTGACAGTTATTAAGCCACCCTCTATTATCACTGTGTCCAAATACTTGTTGTTTTTTTTTACAAAATACAAATATTTTTTATAATACATTTTTTTTTTTCAAATACTATAAGAGTATTTTGAGTCTTGTGTTTGTTACATTCATTCACAAGTGTTTTGTTTGATATTTTTGAATTTTGCAATTATTATTATCATTTCCAAATGATTTATTTGAAATACATGAATCTTACATTCATTTACATTTCCAATTGTTTAATATGAAACATTTCAATTTTGCAAGTATTATTTTCATATACATGTTTTTTACCTGAAGTTTTGAATGTTGTGTTTTTATATCCAGCTGAAATACTTAATTTAAAATCATAACTACTCTGATATTTCATTTGGGTGAAATCATAATATCGATATTATATTTAATAATTTATTTCTGATTTAATAATCTTGTTGAGTCAGATTTTATAGCATTTAAGATAATATAGGCAAAAATACCATAGACTGTCTTCATTAAATTAAGTTCATCAGTTCAGTGTTTACAGAAAAATGGTCAAAATAGCTTTGTGCAATATACTGTTAAATTTATTAATATTTTGTTATTATTGATGATTATTAAGGTAATGTAAAATGATGAATGGGATTTCTGAATTAATGATTATATAATGTGAAGGCAAGGGAAACTTGTATATCACTTAATATGCTTTTAAATTTTAGTTTCTTACTTGACCACCACTGTAAGGCAAGGCTGTGTGTCGAGGGCCCTGACATACTTCTGCGTCTTGCAGTGGGGGGGAAATTGTAATGATATTTTAACTCTAATTTCAATTTAATTAATTTTCAAGATTTTATCTTAACTTAGCCCATAGTAACTTTATTCTAAAATATTCTCTTATTTCGTGATCCAATTCCACTGTCTCTACTTAATTAATTCAAGAGAAGCTTTGTTAAATTACTGACTCAGCTAAAAGTCGAACTTTCCCACGCTCGGCGTGAAGGGGTAAAAACTGTCCAGTAAGCACATTCTTTTTAAAAGATCCCTGTGTTTCCCTTACATGTGATTGACATGCGTCAGAAATCCCTATCAGAATCTTAATAATATATTAGTACTGTAAAATTATATTTTCCCTATCCGTACTCAATGTTATATAAGACGAGGGATAATTTATTTCGTGCCTTCTTCTTCCGCACTTCTGTTTTTGCAGCGCGCTGTGGCGGACGTGCCATGTCCGCGCCTTCTTGTAAATAATCATGCTTGCCTCCCGGAGAGAATAAATCGAACTTTAAAAATTACAAGGTCTCTTCACTGCTGGTCGCACCTGTACTCTGCTTCACAACAAATAATGTTTACATATATATATATATATATATATATATATATATATATATATATACAGAGAGAGAGAGGGATAGCGATCGATAGAGAAGTTTCGTTTTTCTTTCAAACCGGTTTAAACTGGTTAATGACTTAAATTAATTAAGACAAATAATGACTTAAAAAATAATAATGTTTTCACATGATAACTTGAAATTTGCGATCGTAGATTTCATTTTTTTTTTTTTTTCATTTTATGTAGTCACGTGCTGAAAATTAAATTTTTTCTAGATTTAATTTGCAGAAATAATTAACTTTTTTGTTATTGTTTTATTCGTAATACTGTAAGACCTTAATACTGTATTTTGATAAATGCAAAGCACTCTACACCAATAGCAGGTAAAGGTTCATGGAAGATGGAAGAATAGCGCCACCTTGTGGTAGGATCTATAAACAATTCTGAGTTGAGATTCGAACCAGTGTATATGTATCCAAACAAACGAAATGAAAATTTTATTAATTTAAACATCTACATCTTTTAAGTATTTTGTGAATGTCTAATATTATTACATTACATTTAATTAATTTTAAAACACCTAACTAGTGTTAATGCCCGTCGTAAATTGAAGTTTTAAGTTTCATTGCCAAGGTAATCATAAAGTATTAGATTAATATTAAACGCGGCCAATTTGCCGAACAATGATTACTAAAGGTAGATGAAATAACAATAAAGTTTTGAAGAACTTAATTTAAATAGAATTGAGATTATAATATACGCCTATAACTGTTAATTGTTGTTAAGAAATAATCGCAATATCATTTATTATGTGGCACTTGTTATTGTAGGTAGATTATTTGATTAAAAGAGTGCGACTCAGAGAGGTTTTTACACCATAAACTGAACACCTTTATTGAAGAATAAGATTTATTAAACTACTTTGTGTTAATAATATTCTTAACATTAATACTTTCTTTCAGAGGGCCGCGCAATTACCTTTGTCAGCAAGTCTCTAACATTCCAAGTGGATAAAAAGAAATCCAATTCATTAGGCTGATACTCATCAATGGAATGCTAAAAGAGCAATTTCAATTCCTTTTTGTTTCAACTCAATCATTTTTATATCATTCCCGAAATAATTAATGCTTTATCCCGGGCCTTAATGCGCAGTTATTCTTTGCTTAATGTCGCCATTAAGCCCTCCTTCGTTCTCGGAGCAAACTATTCACCAAGAACAAAGATCGCATAAAACAATTGCTTTTAAACCTCATTTGTTAGCTGTTTCTTGTGCAGTTCATTTGGCAACAAAAGAAGAGAAGGATGGTGGGGGAAGGAAGAATGTTAAAGCCTTGTCACACGGCGAGCGAGCACCGTCTTTTCATTAAGGCTTGTTTTCTTTTGCTCAAAGATCGTTTGGCAATTAGGCTAATTATCCTTATGTTTTCATTCGTTAGCGCAGTAATTATGAAGACTTCCAATAAAAGCTCTATCTATTATGAAAGGCCCGAGCGAAGAATGGGGTATAGTTATCTTTTATTCAATTTTATTTTTGTTTTATTTGTTTGTTTAGTTTCCTTTTTGTTATGTTGTATAGGTCCGAGATTATTCTTCGAACTATTTATTAGCGAAATTTAAATGGCGCTGTTTAATTTCTTTTGTTTTCAAAAATATCGTCTGCAATAGAAAAAAAAATTATTCCATTTCGCTGCTAAAATAAAGTCACGAAACCATCATTAAAAGGGCGATTTTTTTCTTCTATTCGGTCTTTATTTCATTACAGTTCATTGAATATATCGTTAGTATTAAAGCAAATAAAAAGTTATTTTCAAGATATATTGCCAGTTTTCTTTTCTTTTGACAACAATGAGTAAGAGGTTTTGGTAAGAGTGCATTCAGATGTTAAAATGAAGTCCCTGGAGCGGTTTTGTTTTATTTTAACTCACTTTTTTTCTACAGAATATTCTCCTAAAGTGGTTACTGTACCTATTACTATTCATCTGTGAAGATTGGTGGAAATAACAAGCCCTCCATATGAATGGGAAATTTTCCAAATTCACAAAGAAATACCATCCAACTCTTCTACTAATTTTTTCCCTTTTTTAATTTCCTGAAATTCTCACCAGAAGCAGCTGAAGTCTTTTCTCTCCGTTCGGAATCGTATGTCTTTCCATTTGAAAGAGTTGGAATCTTTTAAAACGTCAATAAGCTCTACGTGACGTAACCGTTAAAAGGCAATTAAGTGGGAGAACGTTTAAAAAATTCAATCATTTAAGTCACTTCCCGGACAGTAATTAAGATGAAAAGTACTTAGGGGAAAATATTTTTTTTCTCTTCCTTTTTTCTAATGGAAATGTACCATCTATTATACATGTCATTAAAAGCGATGAAACTATCTAATCGAAAATAGAGAGGAAAGAGAGAGAGAGAGAAAAAAATGAAGAACTTTCGAGGTTTTCAAGTGCATTAGTTCAATATGGCGAGCGAAAAGATATCTTTAACATTCTCATTTACACTACAATTTGGTTTTAAGTTCCCGTGCATTGATTAATCAAATTTCGTTCCTTAAGTATTAATTGTATGCGCTTGAGGAGGTTATTTCATTGTTGATTCTTAACAAGTGCAGGAATTCTAAGTAATTAATGAATTACCTCATTATAAAGGAAGTGAAAGGAATTAATACACTTAAAATCTTATGGCGCCATTTTCCTTCTTTCTTTCTTTCTTTTTTTTTACTTCTAGTTATCGAAAAAGGACTTGAATATATTTGTAAAGACAGATGCGAATTTGGATTCGTTAATTGTATTGCTTTTAATGGATTCGAATACTTGTCCGTGAAAGTGTTTCATTCAGATTTTAGAAACAGATGCAAATGATGGTTAGATTAGCTAATTAGGAATTGATTAAAACAGTGCACTTAGAAGAAAAAAATTGTGCGGATTTTAAGCAGATGGTTATTGTTGATTTTCGTTAAATTACTAAATTTACATTCTTTTCGAATTTCTATTTACGCAGTTATTAAACTTTTTTCGCATTAAGTCGTATTAAAATATATATCCTATAATTGATTTTTTTTCTTATATGACCTAAATATATTTTCATTAAAGCGGAGTTTTTAAAATTTTTATTCCTTCAGGAGTAAGTCAGAAATTATAAAAAATAAAGCTTAATAAGATGCATTGAAATTAAAAATTACACTTTTTAAAAATAATCTTAAAATATTTAAATATATATTCATATCAAAAACTGAAAGAATATCAAATTTTATATCATATCTTATATCTTTAAACGATCCAATTTTGTATATATGTAAATTTATTTATTTTGCGTATCCTGGAAACAGATCTAACGATTTGGATCGAATTTAATATTTAGATAAGGTTTGCTTTTTATTGTTTGTCTATATAGGTATCATTCCGGGAAAAGAAACGCGATTTTACACACACACACACACACACACACGCACAAAAAAAAAACATTTTTTTATAGCTACCTATTAGAGCTTTTTTCTATCTGCTCTCACGCTGATAATGTCATATAACACCAATTCAGATTCGATTTCACCATGGTAAAACTGAGCATAAGTTCAAAAATATAAGCCATGATAGACAAATTGTAAAATGAATACTGTAATACAGCAGATTATTTCGAATAACATGATAAATTAAGTGTATTCATGATTTATTTTTATTTAAATGATAAGTTCATGTGTAGGCAAGATTGATAATTATACATATGTAATCAGTATGTGATTTGTTTCTAAATATTTTCTCCAATCCCCCCCCCCGATTTTACAAAAAAAACAAAAAATGCCTAGCGAAGCTTTGTTTTTCAAATATTGATAATTACCTCTAAGATATAACTTTATTGAAAGGCAAAATCATTTTTTGAAATGGATCTTATAAGTTTATTCACACTCAAAAGTACAGAGACAAATCATAAGTGATTTTTTAATCAAATGACGTATTTAGAAATTAATTCTGCATATTACACCCACTTTCCTGTTTCTTTTAACACGAAATATTTCCCATTTGATCATAAAGGACAGAAAAGTTGTAGTTTAGAGTTATGTTAAAATTAGAAAGACCTCGCCTTGCTTTATTATTATTATTATTATTATTATTTCTTTAAACCCGTCTTTCGATGTATTCCCCGATCTCGGAACTTTTAAGGTTTCTTGTCAATTGAATAGGTATACACGAAGAAAATGTACTAAATAACAAAAAATAGCCCTAAAAATGTTTGATTGGAAATATAACTGGAATAAATTGTACTGGACTTGGTTGTGGGGGTAAAAGTCTGCTTATACTCAAGGAACTGCACTATGTTTTTTTTCTTGAATATTTTGTTTTTCATCTTTTTCCGTCAGATTTTTTCTAGGCCCGTAGTGAATTTGTTAAATTGAAAAGACATTGTTATTGACAAACTATTGATATTATGAAGTGGTTTGTCCAATTCCTCACAGCCATGGTGGGCAGATTCTTTTATATTATTACGAATCTGTAATATTGCTTCCCAATACAATTGGTTCCATCGTAGGAAAGATATTCTTACGAGCAGCTCTATTGGATGTTGATAAGACGCCAGATCATATCTTACCTCCTGGCTTGGAGACAAACTTAGCAACCTCATGGAGAATTTGGTGAGTTCGGGGACAAAAAGGATGATTCAAGAATCTTCAGGAATTTTGGTGAATTATGCATTCTGTTCGAGCAATAGGAGGCCAATTATGCTTGATCGTTCGAGAACTTTCTGTGCCCTGTTCCGGAAACTATAAAATGCCGGCAGTCCATGTCGAAGTCAGACTTATAATTTTCGATTGCTGAATTAGCGACGAATTAGTTAAATCAGTCCAATGAAGTGCAAGCGTTGAGTGAAGCTCTACCGGTTAGTGGATTGAAATTGGTCAATCAATTGGTATAAAGGTTTTGGCGCCTAGTCATAGACTGAAGCAGCATCGAGTCGCATGTTTAATAGCCGTATAGTAATGAGTCGGAGTCGGCAGTTGAGTACAGCGAAAGCGAGGAGACAGTGGAGAACAGCAGACGTTTGGATAAACCTCAGCGAATTCTCTCTTCCCGCTAAGTTTTATCTGGCTTCTTTGTGTGCTTTTGTAGTTGTTTACTGCCGATTACTTCTTGCTGGCTGCTGTTTGTTGTAAGTGCAGTTGTGTATTATCTGAGTACGTATCGGCTGTGTTTTATCGTCTATGTATTCGTGTTAATAAACGTCGTTATTTGCTATTGAGGTCTGCTGACTATGTCACCATACATCCATTACAGCGAACACGTTTGATCTTAGAGGAATTTTTCGTGCCAATATGGAGCTTTTTGAAATATGAAGGAAATGATTTCTGCCAGATTGAAAGAATGATATCCTTTCTGTACTATTGCGCTGGATTATGGTAGACTTTAAATATAATTTAATGAACTTTATTCTTATTAAACTATTCTCATTCTTCTTGCCATTACTGAAGGCTAGATGTTTTTAGTATGTTTCTAAGAAAGATTTTGGAGTTGGACATTGTAAATGGGTGATACTACAATTGTGGCCTGCTTGGTTAAGGAACTTGCTGTTTCGCTGCCTTGATTATCTATATGTGTTTTAATCCATCCAAGCACCCTAGAGAGATGGTTAAGTGAAATGGTTTCGATTTCTTATTCTAGTGAAGATGAGCAGATTGCTTTTAGACTAGATTCAATATCGCTTCATATCTTAGCCTTTTTGTCATTTACGACTTTTGTCATTGTTTACCAGATCCAAGTTGGTTGCAACTGATAAGTTTATTAAAACATTGTAATGAAAGAGCCTGAATATCTGGATCCTTAATCTTTTTTCAAAATTAATCCCAAATTTGAACTTAAAAGCCATTTTGAATGAAAGAATTTTTTATTAGTTTATATTTTTGAAAAATATAATAGTTCCATTTTTTTAAAAATTAGCTTTTGCCGAATTTTTTATCTCAACTTTTATTATCCGTCGAAATACTTAACCTTAATAGAAACAAAGTTGATAAATTAGTTTGAATTAAAAAAAAAACAGTAAAAATTTTAACTGAGTATAAGATTTTATTTCTATTTTAAAAACATTTACTGTCTCCTTCTCTTATTCTGTTTTAATCATTCATTGTTGATGTGTTCTGAATTACTCCGTGCCCCCCCCCTTTATTACCCAAATGCTTTCCTAGAAAATTCCTGATTGAAAATTTGTTGAAATTATGATTCTTAACAAAATATCCTAACTACTTGATCCAGTCGAAGATAAATAGTTCTACCATGATAAGCTAATTACTACAGGAATACATTCAAGTTTCAATTGAAATTAGAATTTTGATGAAATAAATGCATTAAATGTACTTTATTGTTAGAAATTCTGTGAGAACGATAACATAAATATTGACCTTTCAATTTATAATGTTGAACAAATCATGCCAATAAGTACTAATAATACTGGCAAATGTAATAAAATTCTGTAATATTAGTAAAATGATGTTGCAATTTTTGATAATCAGCTAAGCAGTTTTAAGGATATGAAAATGTTTACTTTCATTCCTATAAAGAATAATGATTCGTAAATTTTTCTCTAATCTGCCTTGATTGGAATATTGAACAAAATATGATGTTCTAATTTTATTCCATCAAAACCAAATACAACCCCCTCAAAATTCACTCCATTTTTCCCACTAGGTGATCCGAGTTTCGAAAACAAGTTTACTCTGCTTTCATCACCACCGAGTTGTCACAAATACATTTCGCATTTCTTACCAGACATGTATAATCATCTCTTTTCCACCCCTCTCAAGACCCCTTCCATTCCATTCCACTAATACGACATCAATACCAGAGTACGGAAAGCAAGCGGGCGAAATTAAATACGTCTCTACCTCCTCCAGAAAGTTTCTCTGCTTCCTAAATACATTTTTACAACTTCAAACACTCCGCCTCGGATTTCTCCCAAACGCCAAGGGAGGAAGAACAAAGTGAAAACAGAACAGAAATTCAATACTCTATGAATAATGGATCACCTCAAACCCTTTCCATCCCCCTGTGCAGAGTCGTGAGGAATGCCTCTCTATCAATTATGACTCAATCTATTATGCATGCACCAGAGGAGATGCAGATATACCGCTACTGTTTAATTTCATATTAGCTTTTGCAAGTGAAATTGGAACTTCGACAAAGCTTCTCCAGCAATTGGCGAACGAAAACGAGCCAAGTTCATTTTCCTTCTTCATTTTTTCCCCGACATCAGTCAAGTATGAGTAATCAGACGAGTGTGGTAATGATTATATCTGTGTAGAAGATTGTGTCATTGTTTATAGAGGGGGAAAAGGGGTAGGGCAAAGGAATACATGAAAACGATAAAAAGAGTTAATTCCCAAAAGTTTACATTTCCTATAATCTGTTCTGAGCCTATTTGTTGTTTCCTATTCCGTTCTGAAGTGTCAAATAATTTCGTAAACTGGCACTTACATCTAATCATCGCGCAGAGTTGACTCAATTGCTGCTTTATTTTATTTTATTTTTTCGTAGAAGAATGATTTTGAAAATGTTGGAGAGTATTTTTTTTTCTCGTTATCTGTTTGTTTAATTTTAATTTTTTCCGCTACGAAGAGATAAAAGTGAAACAAAGTGTATACTTTTGACGAAAGACAAATTTCGTTCAGTTTAAATAAAAGCAAACATAGCCACATTTAAATTGGTTTCTTAGAATTAAATTGAAATTTATTTTATTAGAAAACGATAATTTAAATAATTGAAAATGAAAGAACCTGTGAAGTTTGTCAGTTGAAAATAAAGGAAAAAACCTGTGTATATCGAATATATTTAAGAAATAAAATTAATTTTCAAGTTATGATATTCAATGACTGGCAATGTATTTCTTTATATGAGAACTTAGAAAAGTCTATTTATATGACATTTCATCAGAGGAATGGTATTTTAAAAAACAGTATTCATAGTGAAATAATACTGTGTGAAAAAGATGCCAGAAATTAGCTTTAGTTTTCCTGGTTCCGATGTTGAACAAAGATTGTAGTATAATTTAATGTAAATTTATTCGATAATTAATTTAATGATCGACACATTTACGCATCTCATTATTGAGCGGAATTTAATGTCATTTTCACAGGTTTTACTTTCATTCAAGTCAAAAAAATTTGCAAATAGCTATGATTTTGCAGTACTTTTTAATACTAACACTTTCTTTTTCTTAAATAATTCTTTATTTTTAGAAAGATTTAAAGCATATTTTTGGCAAATTTATGCCGAAAAATTTCGAAACATGTGGTAATTTTCAACGATTTAATAAGAAAATACTAATTGATAATAAATAGCATTATGTTAACTATATAGTTAACATTAATTAATTTCACTGTTTATAATTCGTTAATTTAACAGTAACATTATATGCCCACATAGTTAATTTTTTATGCCATTTTTACTCTAAATTTCTTTCACAAATTTCCTACATGAAAAACTACATGCAACTTAGACTTTTCGATTATTTAGTTTTCTGTTTTAAGAAAAAAAAAGTAAGATATACTTATTTTAGCAGATCACGGCAATAAATCAGTTAAAAAATAAATTGGGCTGTTATTAAACTATTCATTAAAGATTTTCCATCACATTAATAAGTTTCCTGAACTCATTTCATAAACTGACCATAAATTAATACATGATGTACAAGGCTGATAATATTAACTATAAATAAAAT
Organism: Argiope aurantia; assembly: GCA_026543865.1. Taxonomy (NCBI): domain Eukaryota; kingdom Metazoa; phylum Arthropoda; class Arachnida; order Araneae; family Araneidae; genus Argiope; species Argiope aurantia. The sequence continues at coordinate 37,889 of JAPMOR010029352.1, forward strand.
CCCAGCGAATCCAAAAATAAATGTAAAACTGAAAGGTTAAACCACTATTAGGATAACAACAGAGACCGTGAGGAAAACGCAAATTTGGTTCCATTATGAGAATCTAATGTGTTAACGCTTTCCCCGTCAATGATAATGATGCCGTTAATCATAAGCTGTCATTATCGGGGAGTCAAAAGAATCAGGATGCTACTGACTTATATTGCAGTTTCTTATACCTGTACACGAGATGTCTTCTCCCTCTTTCTCAAAGAAAGAAGTGATCAGGAACCCCCTTCCCCCCAAATTTTCATGAAATGGCGCACAACTATTCACTGCCAGTGACTGGTCGATGCTTATAGTAGCCACGTATACTACGGTCAGTCACAAAATAGCAACCGTCGGTCCATGCACTGACCTCTCCCGAAGGAGCTATCATTTCATCATTGGATATAGCCAACGTGACCACAATCTTATTGCTATAGCCGCCGGAGGAGGGAAAACTTGCTTTCTCCACCAACGATTTCTCATTTACTTATCTTCTATACCCCTCCTCCCGCCTCCCTCAGACAGTCAGTAATCATGAAGATTTTTGTTTGTTTCAGTATCCGGAGAAGAATAACTTTTCCACGATTCTATCTCACTAAGGGGTGAGACGAGAAAGGATATGCTCATTTCCAGAATTTATTTTATTGTTAAATGTAACCATCTCTTCCTTTCATCTTTCCTGTCACTCCCATTTTGTCTAATTCAATCCATCCAAACGCATGCGCTAAAGCACGTAGGGTTTTAGAATCCGTTGGCAAACAGTGCACAGTAGTGTTTCCTCCACTTTGCATGTACATCAAAGGAGTTGTAAGAATATCGGCACGCTAGCATGGAGACGATCCTGATGTTTTCAATGGATATGAAGCAATCATGAAAGTAGAGATCCCTTCATGGTAGATGGAAGTAATTCAAACATACAGATGACTTCGCAGAAAGTAAGAACCAACCACCAAATTGGAAGTATCTCATCTCCATGTACGAAGTACTCCAAGTAGAAGACAGTGAATATGATAAAGAAAATACAGTGGAACCTTGCTTACCGAGCATAATTCATTTCCAAATCATACTCATAAAGGGAAACTCTCATAAAATGAAATAATTTTTCCATAGGAATCCACGTAAAATAACACAATACGTTCCATACCAAAAGAATTTCTCAAACAAATTTCTAATAATGTATTTTATTATTTATAATGCATGTTTTATTTGCAAGGACGATCTCTAAAGACATTTGTGTTTGGCTACGTTCCAAATTTTGACGAAAGTGAAACAACATTATAGTTGAATGAATTTCTATCCCCTATAGCTACTGCCCTATTGGTATAATTCGTCTGAACGTACAGTGCAATAATTTTCCCTGCCTTCAGCGTCTCCCTAATTTCACTGGAAAATTGTTAATCTGTTGAGCGCATTATTTGCCCCTCTCTAAATTAACCTTCTCTATAGCTTTTTGCTGCGACATAGAATGCAGATCCCTAAGTTCTTCGGCAGTACCGGCTGTATTCTTCCATCAGCTCATCGACGTTCTTGTTGTCCTTCTCTAATCGCGTAATACTACCAGAGATTGAATCTCATTGCCTAAGAATTCGCAAGCACCTCTCGGAGTCGTATTCGACAATGCTATCTAGTCAAAACTTCCTTCATGTAGATATAAAGGCTCTCTTCTAGCGAAAGCTCAACACAGACTAATCCAACATGTGATGTCACAGTGTCGCCTTACTACTAGTTCTGTAAAATATCGCTCGTTGAGACAGTAATTTTCTAAATATTTTATTTTGCTTGTTATAAGAATCATACATTATTGGAGGTGCGCGTTAAGCGAGGTTTGACTGTATGCTTCATTTAGTTGAGCCAAACAATTAAAATCAAGCTAGATTCCTTTCTTGAATTCAGATTTAGGTATAATAAATTTAGAACTCCCTAACTCTCTATTAATAATATGATTATGAGTGTTGGTGTTGTCCAAACCAGATAGTATATACCAGATAGTATACCATAAATCTAGTATATATTTTAGAGGAACGAATTTACACCTCAGAGCTATTTTTTTAAAGTTTTAATTAAGCAAAAATTAAGCGAAAATTTGGCATTTCCAGTGATAATTTCTGAAAACATAGCCACACAAAAATAATTTTTATATCATCTTAAATTACAAAAAAATTATCTTTCCAATGATATCAATTTTTTTGCCATATAGGTTTTTCAATTTTGATAAATATTTAAAAATATTTTTAACAAATCTTGCAGTAATATATCTTATTTCTAAAGTGAAACTAAATTCAATTTTGTCATTGCAATTAATATTTCATCCTTTTTTTTTAATAAATATGAAAGATGAAGATTGAAATATGAAAAACAAAGCAACCCAATTAATCCAAAGCGTACAAGAAAGTTAATGATCATGTTATAAAGATTCGTCTTATTTTTCCTCATTGAATCAGTTTAGGTTGTTGAATAATTTAGTAATCTGTTTTAGTAATGCTTTTAATAAAATGTTTGATTTTTTTGTATTTAGATTTAAGGTTTAACATTAGAACGAAGCTAAAGTGAAACTTTTTTCAAGTACAGTTATCTGTAAATACTGCTGCTCTTCTCTGTGATATAATTTGATATATAAAAATGTAAACAGAATAGAAGGGAAATGCATAACATAATGGACAGAGTTCTTTAAATGTTTTAAAATATGAGTAATATGCTTTTCACAATATGAAGTTTAAAAATATTTTACTAAGGAAACCATTAAGATCAGTTACACAAAAAATTTAATTGAAATTTTAGCAAGAATTAATTTTCCTGTACCAAAACAACCAAATATTTTATTAAAATTTTTTAGCAGCTATTAATTTTTAACAACTAATCTGAAACTTTCAGCAACAATTAATTTTTAACAATGAATCCAAATTTTTCAACAATGAATCCGAATTTTTCAACAATTAATATGAAATTTTTAACAACAATTAATTTGAAATTTTTAACAACAATTAATCTGAAACTTTTAACAACCCTTAAACTTTAACATTAATCTGAAATTTTTAACAACAATCGATCTTTAACAATTAATCTGAAATTTTTAACAACAAACGATCTTTAACAATTAATCTGAAATTTTTAACTACAATTGATCCTTAACAATTACTCTGAAATATTTAGCAATAATTATTCTAAAATTTTTAACAGCAATTGATCCTTAACAATTACTCTGAAATTTTTAGAAACAGATGATCTTTAACATTGAATCTGAGATTTTTAGCAACAATTAGTTTTTAAAAATTTATCCGAATTTTTTAACAAAAAGTAATCTAAAATTTTTAGAAACAATTAATCTGAAATTTTTAACAACAATCGATCTTGAACAATTAATCTGAAATTTTTAACAACAATTAAACTTTAACAATTAATCTGAAATTTTTAACAACAATTAAACTTTAACAA
>JAPMOR010029352.1:43828-107784 GCA_026543865.1 Argiope aurantia
AATGCAACATTATTTTTAAAAAATGCTTTAAAATTAATAAATACAGATTTATATATTTACTATTTTATTAATTTAATTTTTCGCAGAAAAAAAAATTGATAATTATATTTTTGTGTTACTATTTTCTATTTCTATTTGTAGTTGAAGTTTTTAACAACATTTTGGGATTAACATCCGTGGATATTCGAGAGTTTATTCTATTATTTTATCTATATATATAATTGTGAAAGGTCGTCTGTAACGCTAGGAGGAGTTTAAAAATATGCCTGCCCTTTTTATCGAAAATATCAATTTCTATTGGGGTTTCAAGCAACTCAACGTTTTTTTTTTAATGGTGAAAGTAACTAATATGTCGGTTTGCGAATAAACCTAAGTATGAATAAATGATATTTATGCTGATTGATTATATTCTCTTTTCATAGATCAAATTGTCCATTGTTGCTAATATTTTCGTTGAGCATTTTTATTTGATTTTGTATTTTCCTTTGCATTTTTTCTGTTCGTGAATCACTGTTTATTTCAGTCCAGTCTTATAGAGTTTTTATTTGAATGTTCCCAGAGATTATAAATAGAGAATACTCCATTGCAAGGAAAGAACAATTCCATTGTTACTATATATTTATGTTTAAAAAGTAGTTCTGTAAATATTATTTTCGTTGCATGCCCTCGGCCAATATGAATGAGTTCTTTTACTACAATTTTAGATAATTAATCTATAAAAAATCAATTAAAAGATATTATTAACACGATAAAAGCCCGCCTAAATAAAAAAATAATTATTATTGCAAAATAACATCTTTTTAAAATCATAATAATGATTGTAATTAGGATCTTTCAATGAAAACTTTCACTTATTCTTTCGTGAAATTGATTTAAATGCATAAATTTATTTAAAAGTTAGATAGCAATCACATATCTTATCCCTCTTCCTTTCTCTATAACTTGACCCCCTCCCTTCCTTAAAAATCGATAAATTACTTGTAAAAGTTCTTTTTCTAATTTTAATAGAAAAGAAGAAACAAATTACATGCACTCCAAAATTTGTAATTCATTAGCATACAAGGCCAATTAAAAGAGGAAATAATTAGTATTCCATGCAAATTTCGACTTTGAGCTCATTATAACTGCAGACAGAGTTGGAAACTTAAATCTAGTGATGGGGATTTTTTTTAATGTTCCTTGATTGGGAATAAGATAATTAAGATATAAAACTTAGTTTCATTACTTCTGGATGGTTTAATTGTAGAAAGCATCATGAAATTATTTAATCAAATATGTATCGCCCAATTAGCATTAACGTAATCAGAGTTGTTTGGAACAAGTAGAATTTCGAGAACCATAAACTTAAATTAAATCATTGTTTGGTAATTGCCTTGTTTCTGGAAATTTCGCTAATTGTAACTGATGCTTTTAGTTTAATTTATTCGAGCAATAATCAATTGGATGAGATCCAACGTTATGAAGCCTTATTGATGTTTTAAATTTTACCTCTTAATATTATTCTTTTCATTTTCTGATGCATCCAATCAGTCCACTAAACTTAATTAGCAAATTTATATAATTAAAGCTATTTTTTTTCTAAATGAATAATCACGAAAATTCCGCATATTTCATATTGAAATGAGTGCGCCATGGTCTAATGCCAAATTTCGATTTTAGGATCTCTAGATTCATTCCGTGATTTACAAATTTATAACACCAAATGATTAAATTTCTAAAACAATAATCTTTCACGTTTCGCTTATCGCATACTGAAATGAAGGCATCATGACCTAGTGCCAGAGATCGTCTTTGATCTCTCAAGATTCAACTAAAGATTTTCAAATTTGTAAAGATAAATGAACAAATTTTAGATGAATATTCTTCCAGGTTCTGCATATTTCATATCGAAATGAAGGCACTGTAGTCTAATGCCGAAGATTGATTTTCAAATCTCTAGATTCATTCCGAGATTTACAATTTTATAACATCAAATGAACAAATTTCTAAATGAATAACCTTTCGGGTTCCGCATATCTTATAGTGAAATCAATTTACCATGCCAGAGTTGAATCCCTAGTTGAATCTCAAGATTCAACTAGTGATGTACAATTTTGTAAAGTTAAATGAACAAATATCTAAATGAATAATCTTTTGAATTCCGAATATCTCGTATAGAAATAAAGACACTGTGGTCTAATGTCTACTTTGTGATCTCTAAATTCAATCAACAATTTACAATTCTATTACATTAAACGAACAAATCTATAAGAGAATAATCTTTCAGGTTTCACATATCTCATATTAAAAAGAAGTTACTATGGCCTATTGTCAAAGATCGACTTTGGGATCTCTAAATTCAAACAACGATTTACAATTTTGTAGCATTAAATGAACAAACTTCTGAATGAATAATCTCTCTGGTACCGTATATTTTATGATGAAATGAGGGCCATGAGGTTTAATGCCAGAGGTCAACTTTGGGATCTCAGGATTCAAGCAGAGATTTACAATTTTATAAAGTTAAATGGACAAATCTCTGAATTAAAAATCTTTCTGATTCAGAAAAATACAGAATGAAATAAGGCCACATGACCTGGTGTCAGTGCACGACTTTGGAATAACTCTTTTCCATCAGAAATATCTTTGTTCACAGATCTGGTCCGCATTCACTTTCTGACAGTGATGTAGCGAGAATTACCGGCTTAGTTTAGTTTAATTGTATTAACGTCCCTTTGTAAAGCAACACTAGGGCTATTTTGGGACGGACCTCGTAATTTTGAACCGCGGTCAGATGACGAGGATGACACCTGAACTGGCACCCCCCCCCCTCCACACCACACCACACTAGCGGGAGGAGAGGCACCCAGCGTATGGCTTCATTTTTTCGCCCCCCTTATGATATTTCTCCAAAAAAACATTGGAATAAATGCATTAACGTTTTTTCTTCTTGGCGCTCCTTAAGACTGGCCAACTGCTTATTCTCTAGTCTGTATGGTACTGTCGCTGAGGTGATATAGAAATTTGAAAAAAGTATGTCGCTTTAGAGTTTACTTAGATTCAATGCGAAAAAAAGCTATATGCAGATTTGGAATAGAATTTAAAACTAACTAAATCAATCCAAATCAAAGTTAAGTTCCACCCTGTTCATAATTTTTCGATTAAAAAAACAATCTGGTCCAGTTTCTCTGTTGGTAGCGTTTCGGCATTGAGAAAAAAATAACTGTGGGTTCGAGATTCTATTTTTTTTTCTATATATCTGTCGTATATATTGATCTGGTGCATGTTTAATTTGTGGTTTGGATCAAACGTCCTCCTTTAATGGTGTAGTCTCCTTAACGCCATTCCATCTAAAATTTCGAGTTTCTCATATAGTCGTAGATACGATGTAGAACATTCTTCCAGCGAATAATATAGAAAACTATATGAGAATTAAATCAATTAAGTAATGAAATGATTATAAAAATAACGAAAGAGTTAGAAAATAAAATTATCCGATTTTACCGGAAAAAGTAATTCAAACTGCAGAATTACCAAAGTGTTGACCAAATATACCTTATTGAAAAAATAGTCAGATGAATAATAGGGTGTAAAATATATTTTTCATTATATAAATATGTTTCTACGTTATACTATTAATTTTTGGCAATAGTAAAATATGTCACTCTTTATATTTCAATTTTATAATCATTTCAATCTGAAGTCTTCCCCGTTTCTGAATTGCAAATGAAACTCATAACAGATCTTTTACGTAACGTTTCCAACCAACACATTCAATTGTAAAATATTTTATAGTTCCAAGATCAGTTTTATCATACCTTTGTAACTCCCGGGGGAGGGACACTTTGAAATGAGGATGAGATGCTTCCGGCATGGTGGTTGGATCTCGCCACCCTGGAGGGTACACTAATAGGTGGGGGATCTGACTCCTCCCATCGATGACGGGACGTATTTCCTTTGGGGAGGGTTGTACAGTGGCCGGTGGTTTCCTTAGAACTCAACCACAGTTCCCGCCAGTATTGCTGTTGCGGCGGTCCGGTCATTCAGTTTTATGGTTTAAATCCGTGTGCCTTCGTAGCGGGTCGGAGATTCAGATGGCTGACTTATCATACCTTTGTGTCCCACGGGGGACACCTCGTAATTTAGGATGAGAAGCTTCTGGCATGGTGGTTGGTTCTCACTACCCTTGTGGGTACACGAAAAAGTAGGGGTCTTGCTCCTACCATCAATGACGGGACGTACTTCCTTATGGAAGGGTTGTTCCTTGGCCAGTGATAGCCCTTAGGACTCAACCACAGTTCACGCCAGTGTTACTGCTACGGCGATCCAGTCATTCAAGTATTTCCGTGTGCCTTTGTGCAAAGATATGGTAACCAGTTATAGGTTATCATATCTTTACCGCCAATCGGGTGATAAAAAGCTTCCAGCATGGTGGTTGGTTCTCGCCACCCGAGTGGATACAGAAATGATCGGGATCAGCTACTTTCTTCCAATGGCGGAACGTGCTTCCCATCTGAAGGGTTGCACTGTGGCCAGTGATGGCTTTTAGGACTCAACAACCTTAGTTCTTGTCAATGGTCTCGCGGTGGTTTCAAATTTAATTCGAATGTATTTTATTAGTTGGGGTGGAGCAGCTTTATGTCCTTATCATATCTTTGCTGACAGATTGATGATTTTTGGAGAGGGATTAGTATCTTTCCTTTGAAAATGAGATCAGAGATTTTCGAAATAATGAATTTGATGAACAATGCAAAGAATTTAATATCTAATTTCAAATCAAAAGCATTTGAATCAAATCTTTTCGAACTGTTATATTTTTCAGGATTATGAAATTTTTTCGTTAAATTGCCTTACCGAAGAGATTACTTAAAATTCAGTTCTGTTTCTTTTTTATTCTATTGATTTTATTTATTTTAAAAATTCAAGATTACTTCATTTAAGTTATTTAAATTGAATCCCATTTAATTTATTATTCTCTTTTCCAATTGAAAACATAAACCTTATGACAAAGCCAAACGGCGGAATTCTTTTTTAACAATGCTCCATCTGCAACATGCTACCACCTACTTAATGCTTATACCAACAACTCTCCAACCGAAAAATTTTCATATTAAATGGCTCTCTCTCATTTCCAAACTTTCCAAACCAACCGTGAAAAAGCGTGACAACACATCGCTTAATTCCACCACCCTTTCCTTATTTATAAAAATTATACACAGGAAAAAATCGAATTTTAAAACCAGACGTAATTACACTACGGCATAAATCTTCTCTGCTCATGAAAATCCTCTGATGGAGAAAGAACAAATTAACAAGCCCTCAAGTTATTCTCTGTCCTTTTAAAATATCCATTCTCTTTCCCTCCTTTTTTTTCCAGAGATTCTCCCTTCTGAGTCCGGACATTATAATCTATTCTCATTTCACCATACCAAACTGAGACAAAAATGCAAAACAGGGGAGAGAGAGGGGGTCGGATGTCCTCCACCACCCCTTCTTCTAGATGGGAATCCTGTTATCCCTTGGATTAATCCCAGCTAAACAGAAAATTCCTCTCAAGCAAGGGCAATAGATAATTACCATTTTAATGGAAAGGATCTATCTTAATCAACTGGTAATCAGACCGTACTGTGCAAGGTGCTGTAATGAGGAGTAATGCGCCTTGTATTACTCCGCCACTCGCCATGCATCTAGTGTCCTATGCTGTACTAGGGGTTGAGGTGGGGTAGACGGACTCTTTGTCTCCGCGAGATAATTAAGGAGTGTAAATCGAACGTCAAAAGCAAGGGGTGTAGTGTACGATGATCGTTTGGAAAACAATTAGAAAAGACGAGAACAGGTAGTTTCGTTTGTTTCCTGAGGTCCGTGATTTCTAAAATTTGTTGAGAGGGGTTCAAGAATAGTAGCAGGTGGGGGTGTATATGTTTTCCATTTAGTGAAAATATTTTGGACCATTTATTACCCAGGCGTAATACATTATCGAAATGGGGAAGAATCATTATGTAACCTTGTGTACGTTGCATATCTCTGGAGTGATTGAATCTATTAGGCGTTTTCGAATATCACCAGCAGCAATCTGTGAAATCTCTGTCTGGGCATTAGTTTTGTTTCTCCCCCCCCCCTCTTGTCCTAGATGTGGGATGATCTGTGATAATGCACGTGTAGAATGCAATTAAAATCGCAGTCCAATCAATCACAAGGGAAGTTTGCAAATGGCTGTTCCTTTGTTATTTGGAAATGGTGCCTTCAAATAATGCATCTTTCAACTCAGAGAAGGAATTAAATGAATGTTCATGATAATATTTCAAAATATTCAGAATATTCGAAATATTTTTGGTTTTAAATAAACTTTAGATTTTGATGTACCAAGTGGATCGTTTTCCGAAACTGCATATGTACTGAACTGATGTTACATTTCCCTTTGCTAAGATTGTGAAATAGATTCAATGAATATCCCTTTAAAATAGTATTATATATTTTTAAGAACTGGGAAACATATATTGAAGAAAATATTTATTGAACCAAGCAAAAATATTTAAGTAATTTTAGCCGTCTTTCTTCGCTTTTTAGCAAAATATGCGCACGAACTAGAAGAAGTGATCTTCCCATAACTTTCTCGCATACTTTTTTATAAACTTATCATGACAGAGAACACTTACATGGCAGTGGCGCACAATAGTTACAAAATGTTTTTTTTACATGAATTTAGCATTTTGCTGATTTTATCTTGTCATCTTAGGCCAGTTTTTGGCGAATAATCCTCTCAATAGGTCAATGGTATCAAAAAATAGAATTTGTGCTTTTGACGCGTTTTTCTCAACCGATTGAAATAAAAATTTGTCTCTAAAATGCATTTGTAGTCACAAAATCTCATACTGAATTTGATATGTTTAAGTCATCAGACCCGTGTCAATTTTTGAATTATCGCGTTCACATTTTTCTGAAAGTACAGACGGACAGACAGTCAACCAGAGGTTGGATTTCGCTCAAAATTTGATAGACTTCTAAAGTATGGATATTCAATCTGTGTTTCGAATGTTATCCATATAGTTCTCTCTGTTTCGTAATTAACGTAATTTCGCATCTTATATTCGAACAGCCGGACAGACGGATTTCCTCTGCATAGATTTTCCTGGAAATTTGATAGAAATCTGCAAATTTGGTTAAAAGACCGTATACAGAATTTCAACCATCTAGTTCAAAGCCTTTTTGAGTTATCTTTGTCACAGACAGGCAGACGTTTTCCAAAAATATATTTTTCGAACTCTAAGGAGGTCTAAAATGTGGAGATTCGTCAAAATTTCGAGTTCGAATTTTTTGACAATTACTATATTTTTTCTATACTACGTATACGAGAAATTAAAACGAAGATCAATTCTAATAATTTTTGATACTTCTTGTATAAAATGAATACTTATCAATTAGAGTTATAACGAACTAATTTTTCTATAGAAAAAATTCGAAACCCTTTAAGTAATAATTGTTCACTATTTAGCATGATTGTTCATCAAACCAAACTAGAGTGCCTTTACTGCACTCAATATGATATGACTAACTTTAATAAACTTTTTGAAATTATTTCTTAAGAACTATACTACAATATATATAATAATAAGGAAAGAAATAAAATTTTAAAAAATGATTCAAAAGTTTTGAATTTTTACTCATATTTTTGAATTTTAAGAAGACCACAGAATTGAAAGACCTAAGTATTTTATTTAGTTTTTTCTTTTTTCTCTTTTTCATAGTATTTTTTGTAGTATCTCGAAATTTTTTTAAAAATATTTTTAAAATTTTAATTTTGTTTTTTCCAGATCCTTAAAAAAACACACGATTTTTCACTCATTTCCTGACTTGCTAAAGTTTTGAAAATTTTTAAACTTTCTTAATTCGGATGACAATGCACCATTGTATTGTTTTCAGAATTCAGTTTTCAATGAATTGATAAATTCAATTAAATTTTGATTTTATACCTCTCGCACCCTCTGGTGGAAAAAATTCGAGGTTTCACAATTTTTTGATAATGAATTGAAATAAAAATATTGTATAACAGTAGACAATAATTAAAATATGTATAATTTACAATAAACAATAATTAAAAAAATTGCTTTTTAATACAGTAATAAAGCGTTTTTAAAAACCTTTAATTTAAATCATTTATTTTATTCTTTTATTAAAAAATAGCCAATAATTCTAAAATTCTACTTTTTAATGCATTAATAAAGCATATAAATAATATATTTATAGATTTTAATATATTTATAAAGTAGTTTTACTCTTTTATTAAAGTAGTCAATAATTCTAAAAAAATTTCTTTTTAATATTAATAAAGAATATTTTCAAAAATGCTAAAATTTTAAATTAAATCTTTTTAATTTAAAATTTTATCACTCCATTCTAATCTTAAAATTTATAAAGTTAAAAAGGTTTAGAGGAGTCTTAAAACCTATATTGCTCTTTTGATTAAATTATTCATTCACCGGTTTTCTATTCTTAGAGGACAACAGATAATTTATTTTATTCATAAGCACATTTTGTATTTCCAGTATAAAATTCTCTTAAAACTCATAGCGAAATAACAATGCAACAGTAATTCTCAGAAATTGTGTAACAATAGATCCAACTAGCGAAATAACAGTTAATCTCTGATGATAAAATTATCATTTTGAAAGGAAATGTCTAATTATTCATCCAAAATGATGTTTTCATTTACAACTTAAAGCAATATCCTTCTACTTTATAATAAATTTAACAGATATTAACAATCTGTACTGTAAATAATAAAAATAATTTGAGTTGCATTCAATTCAATCTAATATCATAACAGCGCTATAACTATGAAGACAGAGGCTCATGCGTTGTATAATGATAACGACTTTCTAACTTTCCTATTGATAATTCTTTGAAACATAATTGCTTTATTAGCATTTTCAAATCTTTTATTTCATTTTGAATTATTTGCAGATTTTATTTCGTTTTAAATGATTCATACAAAAGTAATTTATTTATTACTTTTATTATAAAAAATTAAACTAAATAAAAATACATAAAAAATAATATTTATTTTATTGTTTAAAATTGAAAAAAATAAAATCCATCCATGCAATTTTACTTCCAACTGAAATATCAATACTTTTCCCCTAAGAATTTATATGAAATGGACTCACTGAAAATTTCTCGCATATTATATAATAAAGATGTTATTCTCCTGCTTTGTATTTCAATTTCGTAATCATTAGATTTAAAGTGTACCAGGCCTATATAAATGATTGTGTTCGGGTGAAATTGGGTTTCGACTTTGTAATCTTCAAATCTCGATCAAGATTTTAATATCAAGTTTATTTATTTTTCACCGAAAATTTTTAAGATGCTATTTCAGGTATTCTTTCAAGTATTTCCCATTTCATAGAAAATAATTTACTATTCCAAATACTGATTTAACTAAAATCAAAATAAATTTCATCTTTTTTTTTTTTTTTACGTTTCTGGCTGTCATTATATCGCAACAATCCTTTATGCAACAATGCATTTCAATTTCTTGAAAAATACTAAGGTTATCTTTCCTTTCCTTTTTAACTATTCAAAATAAAAAACCCTGCCAGGCAAATAGTTCATACGTTTCGTTTATGAACTTTAGCTCCACTTAGATATTCAAGTCTTTTGCTTCTCGTACGTTAAACAGCATTTGGAATTTTCTGCTTCCCAGAAAAAAAAGGAGAAGCAACAACAAAAAAAGTGTTTACAGTACGTGAGCTGGGCCCAGAAACGCCCTCCATAGAAATCTGGGACAGCGGGACATATTTCATTTCGGGTTTGACATAATGCAAACATTTTAGATCCTTTGAGTTAAAAAGTTTCGTTGAAGAAACCAAATGAACTCGTGCTGCCAGATCTATAGCTTCACAAATCGGAGGTCCCTTTCTTTTCTGCACTTTTTGAGAAGAACATGTATTGAATAGATAAGAGGGGAAAGATGGCGCATATTTTTGGGATTCAGAATCTGCCAGAGGATGGTTAGGATGTTTGTATCACGTTATGCTTAAATTTTTGCTCGCTCAGATAAAGAAGAGAAGGAAAGGTGGAACATTTTTATTTTGCTTTGTTTTAAAATATTCGAAAGCGTATGATGGTATAAATCGGATTCATAAAGGAATAAATTGATAGGATTGTTCCGGTAAGATAAAATTTGATTTCGTTTTGAAAAATTTATTTCCTCCCTGGAAAAAAAAATAATAAAAACAAAAACAAGATGAATATGAAATAGAAAATATTAGATTGAAAAACGATAGAACCAAGCAATTTGACTTAAATGAGGTATAGTGTTTTACAATCTTTGTTGTAATAAGCAATTTTTATTGTAATGTATAATGACTCTTATTGACGTCGAAAAATTAAATGACTTTATTATATGTAATATATCATTAAAATCTTGGCATTCCATGTATTAAATATTGACTTTTAAAGAAGAACTTATTATTTCTTTTAATAATTGATTTAAAATTATTGAGTCTTCATTAATTAATAATTTTTATTTCTTTGAATTATTGAATCGTTTTAATTATTTATTTTTAAATCATTTAATTGCATGTCTCCTTTATTTTTAAAATGTTTTAAGATATTTTCCTTTGAAATTTAGAAACTAGCAGTGAGCTTGATCCTATGAAGACATGTTAACTCGATTTTTTTTGTCCAAACTTGATACCACTTTACATTCTGCATTCTGCAAAGTATTTCAATTTTTTTTGCTTTTTCTTTGACACATTTTTAGGTAGCTTCCTATAGGAAGATTACCTATTGCAATGGTAGTCATAACAAGACTTCGGGGGAAAAATTTCAGTTAAAAATCTCGGCTGAGATTAAATGGTCCATCTTAATAATTTTAATCTTCTTAAATAACCCATCTAGCTCAAAGTGGGTGGAAATGCGGGGGGGAGGGGGTAAATTTTCCTTTCGCTATAAATTTCTAAATATTGATGATAGAAAAATAAATCCATTTAGCCAAATAAGCGCCTCATTAAGACGAACAACTTTTGTACTGAAAGTTTTTCGATTACTGCAATATCTTAGAAGTTAGGGGTTGAAAAGTGATTTTCAAGCCTTAATTTTAATTGTTTCTTAACATCAACAATCTATGTTGCCAGATAGTAACTCAAATGTAAAGAAATCTACCTTTGCCTTCTAGCTTGCCGAAAGGAATTTTTCTTTTATTCTATAGGGAGTTTATAAATTCATTATGCCAACTTTATAAGGCTTTTACACGAAAATAAAACAAAGTACAACCTTTTTGTTCATCGGAAATTAAAAATAGTAGTTGAACAGTTCAAAGTTTAAATTCAACACCGTTATAAGTATTCAGTTTGAAGAAACACGAAGGAGTACGATAACTTATTCCAAACTTTTTTAATCTATTACAGCTCTTTGGAAGCAACATGTCTTTGGTTCAAGTTTAGAAGTACCCGTTTAGTCAACATGTCTCTTTGAAGCAACTTTTGCAAATATACGTGTCTTCCTTCCTCATCGTCACATACCTGCTATTTGATATAGTACCAGAAAAAAAAGGTTTAAATAAAGAATTTTCTATTTACTCTTTTCAAAACATCACATCAGTTATGCAGAAAAAGTTTTGAATAAGTTATCATATCGTCTCGATATCCTTCATGTTACTGGAGGTGTTCACTTTGAACACTTATAACTGTATTGAACTTCCAACTGGTATTTTTGATTTTGAATGGGCAGCACAATACTACTGTCTTCTTTTAATATCTCTGCAAAGTTAGGATATTCATTTATGAACCCCCTGTATTATTACTTTTATATAATATTAATTGGATATTCAAAAAAATGTGAGGATATGGATATGATCCAAATGTGAAGATTAATCTAAATATGATGTACAGTTCTGCGAATTACATTACATTCTTTTCTTTTTAATTTACGTGCAAAATATTTTAACATTTCCATTACCAAATGGTATATATAACTATCGATACCTCACCTCGTTGTTTCGCGTTCATTCTCATTTTCTTTTTAGTGCTAATACGGGTGATAACTTCTTACGACCCTGTCCTTTATTGGCCAGACAGGAGAATCGGAAACATGGCAGACATTCGCGCCAAGTTGTAATATTTTGTTGGCGGTAAGTCGCTAATGTGACAACTTTTTTTTATCTTTTTCTAATAACCCTAAAAGCGAAAAAGTGATGCCTCAAATTTTCTGTCTGTACAATTTGAAGCTTCAAAATCCCCAAACCAAAATACAAAACGGAATCATGTTCTCAAATGATATTTAAAAAAAAACAGCCGCAAAATATAGATTTTTTTTTTTTTTAGATTGATAGTTAGCTTACAGGATAATATCAATAAGCACTGGAAATTATTTGAAGATGTTCTAAAAAATGTTTTATTTAGAAACTCATCCTTAAATAATATTTAAAAAATAATCATTATTAGAATTTATTTTAATACTTTCTACCTCGTTTAATAACACTAAGGAGATATTATGTAATCAAACAAATTAAATGTTACAAAAAAACCCAACTAATTACGAGAGAGCAGATTGAAGTAAAAATATCAGAACAAAAGTTTATTTAAGGGCAAAATTAATGAGAGTTTATTGTTCCACGAAATAACCGGGCATAAACTAATTCAATATCTAATTCTTCGGTTTATCATTAAATCAAACATTTCATCACGCAAGAAAAGAAAATCTTTTACAAACATAAAACTTTAAAAATAAAAGGATCTTTTAATCTCTTAGAAACTTGTTCAAATTATAATTACACGTGCAAACAAAGTTTAGGAATTAACTGTTCTTCATTGACGTAAAAGGAACAAAGTTTTTCTTTTCTTCATCATCAAGAAAGAAGATGATAAAACATACAATAGTGCACCGGGAATCAAATGGTTAAACTCAACACAGAATCTTCTTAATTTTTTCCCCTTTCTTTTTCTTCTTTTTTCCTTTCTAAGCACGAAAGGCCTTTGCCTTCCATATCTTTCATGGATGACATGTTTTTCCCATTACTTCAACCCCAGCGTGTTCCATTTTAATTTAAATAAATTAAGGGATGGCGGGCTTCATGAAAACTCTCTTTTCTCTCTCTTATTCTCTAAAAGATTGAAAAGAAAATTCCGTCCCCTAATAAATCCCCCTGCTGAAAGAGTCTGACAATTACTCGATATGGAATGAGGACATAAATATTGAAAGAGGCACCCCCTCTTTTCTGCCTTTTACAGAGAGATAAGACGATGATATTAAATTTCAATTTCATGGCTCGAAGCAATGGCGGCGGAGTAATACTTTGTAAATTTTCCGCTGCAAGCACTAAAGCGATTGAAAGAGCGAGTCAGGAACTGTAGTACTACAGGGCAAAGAGTCGAAATCGAAATCGGAAGTTATTAGAATCTTCATTCTCAGGTAAAGACTGAAAAGTTCCTTCTCCACCCTCAACCCCCTTTCCTCTCTCTGGTGTGTGTCTGCTTGCTTAAATCATAATGGAAAAGGAACCCTCCGTTGCTATTTTGGAAACGAAAAGATCTCCATTTCGTGGAAGTTAATTTGAAAGCCACTGGCAGCTATGTATTTAATCTTCGGGCCGAACATTTGTGTGCTGACGAATGGCAACGCCGACTTCCGAATTGACGTTAACTGGAACTCTGCCATGTGATGTTAATCTTGAAATTCGAACTTCTTCAAGGATGCAATCTAAACACCGAGGCTGTGTCAATATGGAATGTTGCGTAAAGTGGTGCCGGAATTGGACAACTTTAAAGACTGGAGCAAAGTACTTCAAACATGCGGTGCGTATAAAATGCACAGGGGGGCGATCCATTAGGAATCGAACCCTTTAAAGAGAAAGTGTTTTGCAGTGTCAGCGAATGTTTGGGGAGGAAGAGCGTGTGCCGAAAGGTGGTGTTTAAATAAAGAAAGGGGTTGTGATTCATTTCGGGATCTGATTGAAATGGTTTTAAATGAGATCCTTTTCTAAGTCATTAGTTTTCCTAAACGCTTCCAGAAACTTGGAGGCATTTCTTCGCTTCAAATGCAATTCAGTTGCATTAATCGCTTTTGGATATAAGAGACAAACCGCCTAGAGTTTTGATAAAGTTGATTCTCATTTCTAAATTAAGTAAAAGTTTCATCAGTTTGCATCTTCTAATTTCACATTAATTTTAGTAATTTACTGTAGAATTCAATAGTAAGACACAGGAACATAGCAATTTCAAAAACTGAATTTACTTTCATGTATAAGGAATGTACTAAGGGAAAGTGTCGTAATATGTATTCGTACGTGTGTGTGTGTTGGAGTACTGTAAGATTGGCCATTAGGCCTAGAGTTATCAAATTCGTCACAGACATATTTTAGAAGATAAAAAAGGTGCTTCTGAAAAAAAATTTGAATTTTAAAAAAATAGATAAAATTTTACATTTCTTCTCAATAAATATGGAAAATACACAACTTTAATATAAATTTAACCATCATGCAGATTTCACTCGAATTTTGATAATTTTTCAGCTATATTTTTCTGTGATTTTTTAATAATAAATTTTATTCTTGAACTGAAATTCAAAACATTTTCATTATTTTATTGCTGAAATCTATGAAAGAAAGTTTCTATTTAATACTAAACACAGTTTTATATGTAGAATCCGAAAGTAAAGTTACATCTCCATAAAAGACAACGTGCAATTAAAAAATTTTTACTCAGATATTTAAATCTTTAAAAGCACTGTGATATCATGGGATTCTATTTCACAAGATAAATACCTACTCTATTGATAGGAACCTCAGCATCAAATTATGCATAAAAGATGTAATTTAAGTTAAATACGGCCAATACCCCCGGCTGCTCAACAATGGAGGCTCGTTATTTGTAAATTTAACAATGAGATTTTGATTATTCTCTGTGTGTAAGACCTTTGTGAATCATAAAAACTCATTTTTCTTTTCTCTTATAAGAAGTAAAGTGCAAGCATATAATAGTGAAAAAATTCTATGTTTCAGACCTCTCTTAGTTCGAAAACACATTTTTGGTATTATATGTGTCTGTTTGTGAGCATGGTGACTTAAAAACACTTTGAGCTGGATGGGGAAGATTTGATATTTGTAGATATTTATCAAGTTTTACATGAAATCCATTCATCGAACGGATTGACGGATTGATTAAAAGTAAAACCGATCATTCCAAAACCTTAAAGAACTAGATAGAAAGAAATGTGGAACATAGGTTTAAAATATTTATTATAAATTATATGTCTAATATAGGTCTAATATAAGTCTAAAATATATATTAATTTCACTTCTGTCAAAGAGTTGACAGCTTGCTGGTCTGCACTTTCGCATGCATGTAAATACAATGACTTAAATCGATGAAATATGGTATATTATTGTTGTAACTACAGCTGCAGACCCGTGTCAAATTCTGGCTTCAATCTGTCGGCAAAAAGCGTTCAAGATACATATTTGGATGATAGATTTTGTAAAAATGTTAGATTCACACCATCGATCTATCTTTCGTAACTATCGTTCACCAATGCCATACGAAGTATTCCCGGCCTTGCCCAAGGCTCCCAATTTTATGCGGGATTCGACATCTATCGGAAACTATGCGAAAAAGTTTCTAGGGAACCACTCCCGTTGGCTATTTATTAGCATTGAAATTAATAGAAAGGAATCTGGATCCAGTTATAATAGAATACTAATGTAGTTTCTCTGCAATTATATTTCCAAAATGATATAATTTTTATATATAAAAGATATATGTAATATATTTTATATAAAAGAGTAATAATTATTCTCTGATACCATGCATGGCATTCGTGACCTTAGCATAGGTTCACAATTTTATGCCGAGGAAGAGGGGGGCGGGTAAGACCTTAATTTGATGGTATGCGAGAAAGTTTCGGAGAGACCACTCTCGCTGGTTTGAATAATGCCTATAAGTCGATGAAAATCATAAGGAAGTATGCTAGGAAATCGTTGAAAGAATTCTTCAACTGATATATATATATATATATAATATTATTTTGGTTGAAGCAGAGTGTAGGTTTGAAGACATAGACGAGACGTTGTATTTTTAATATCCACCTCAGGAAAGCAATTTATTTACAAGCAGACGCAGTGCGACACAAAAGCAGAAGTAAGAAAAAAGCGAAAAAGTGCCGAACAAATGATCACTTGCCTTATATAACATAGGAATTCTGGCCACGCGCCAATGGAAAACATATGCTGACCTCTGTCAAGGGCAACTAAAGTATCATTTTCATTTGATACGTAGTACTACTGATGGCGCATTATTTTTACAAAGGGATTAATTAAACCGAAAGTGGAATTGGATCACGAAATAAGAGAATATTTTAGAATGAAGTTACTATGGGCTAAATTAAGATAAAATCTTGGAAATTAATTAAATTGAAATTAGAATCAAAATATCATTACATATATATAGATAGATATAGATATAGATTGTTCTGCAGATAGAATAGATAGAATTTTTTTCCTTAGCTCTTTCACTGAGAGATTCTTACAGCGATTTCTTTGAAAGTGTCGATTCAAGAAGATCGTTCTTAGGCATCTTTAAAAATATGCTATGGCCATTAAAGATTTTTATCTCTTCTCTTGCATCGTGAGAACTTAGAAGTCATCATTTTTTTAAAACGCGACTGAAAGTTAATTAAATAAAATTGTGAAATTTGAATCAAGAAATAAGCAATTATGGAATTAACTTAAGCTAAAAATTAATTAGAATTTAAATTAGATTAAGATACATCATTACATGCACACACACACACACATATATATAATTTTTAATTCACAAATCATTTTGGAAATTTATCGTCTTATATAAAAATTAATGTTTGTTTGCTATCCTTTTATACAAATCTATATTTTCTTTCCAATCTTGATGCAATTTGACACACGTGCTCGTTGAAGAAAAGAAGAAGAATCAAAGTGATATTAAGTACACAAGTTCTGCAATACAAGTTAATTGAAAAATAAATAAGTATTTGAATATGCTTTAGTAGAAAAAATATTATCACATATGTAATGTTTATACTAACTTAATTTTTTTTTAAATTATGTTTTTAATAACAACAGTTTCTTTTTTTGTTCTAGTTTTAATAATATTAGTTGTTAGAATACATTTTGATAAACAATCTGTAACAACATTATTTTTATGATGCACTTCAAACTAATTTCGTTGTTCCATAAAAATATTCAACCGCATGCGTTTGGTAGTGTTAAAGTTTAAAAAAACAATCTTCTTATGTACATTAATTCCTAGGCAGAGTTTTCATTTCCGCTTTTATTCTGTAGTATATACATATTTTTTTTATTTACATGCGATTAGTAAATTCGTTGTAAACTTATTCAATTTAATTCGTATTTTTCGGTGTTCATAATGAGGACAAACTTCTATAATCTGTATTTTCTGTAGTCGGTTCAAGGTCACATTTTCTACCGCGTTACTGGTACCAGACAACCATTAACGGGGTAGAAAATATGACCTTGAACCGCCTACAGAAAATACACAGACTATAATAAATGCCTAACACCCTATTAAAAGTTTAATTGTCCAATATTCTGGGCCAAAAACTCGATTACCAATGGCGATTGGTTGTCTATATAGGAGGATTTAAAAGTGCTTCGAGAAACATTAAGGATCGACCAGACATGCCGAAACGAAATAATTTCACGCAAAAGCGTATAGGCATGACATCAGTATCAAAGTTACAACCATAGGGAGTAGTTTCACCAAAACTTCCTCGTATGCACTTGATAAAAATTTAATCTCCTCACTCCAGCATACAAATGGGGACTTTGGACAAAGTTGTGAAAGCCAGGAGTACTCCGATTTTTATTTTCAGAGTCCCACATATGAAAATTTTGGGCTTCGAAGTATAGTAAATATAACGGAATCTGAATTTTGGACAACCTTTTTGGCGACCGATTGAAATCAAAATTTATGACACAGAGCTATAATTTTGGTAGCAATATTACATAGCAAATATTATTGATTTAAATCATTTTTGCGCTATCGAGTTTAAAAGATTTAATGAATTTTATTAGAAAAAGATTTAGCAATAAAATGTCTAAATGTAATAATTAGGCATTTTAATATCAACAGCTACTAAAACAAAATTCCAACAATTACGAAATTTAGAAAACCCACGAGGAAATAATTTCTATGAAGTTAGGCACGTTGTGGGGCATTGAGAGTACTAATACGCATATAAGAGTACTAATACGCATATATTTTGAAACTAGTTTAAATTTGTTTATTTATTTTTAAATAGAATTCTATTTAATAAAAACAAACTAAAAACTGGTGAAAAAAATACTTATGGCATGCTATTTGACCTCCTTGGAATTTTTAAAATCACTAAAATTTTAAGTATGATTAGAAAACACAGCTACAAATTGCAACAACTTTAAACGATAGCTTTTTGAATCACGTATCTAAAGATACTATAGAACAAATTCAATTTAAACTCAACTAAAAAAAAAACTATGCAACAAAAACCAAAATAAAAATTACTGAAGAGAATAACTTAATTTTCGACACTGATAAAAGCGAGCGTGATATATGTAATTAAACATAAAATAGTCTCGATATTTTTACGAAAAAAAAAGACTTTGTTATAAATTGTTTTTAAATTCATTTTTTTTAAAAAATAATTAAAATTAGAGAAATAGCCGTTTGGAAATGAAATTTACGTCACTAAAAAGCTTTTTTTGAAAAAAAATTTAGGATGGTATAAAAATAATTGTTTAGATTTTATGACATAAAAACGTAAAACCATTCAACCTCAATTCCATTCTCATTAGAGGGTCATAGAAATTTTTGAATAGCTCAGATCTAATAAAATCTAATAGATCTAATCATTAATAGCGCAGAATCGTTTTAGATGCTGAAAAACTAATGTAACTAATTTCGTTCGAATCCGTAAAAGTGTGTGGAATTGTATAAGATTGAAACACATACAAACAAACGGATTTCCAGTTTTATATATATATAGATAGATAGATTATTCCCACTTTTTAGTTCTCAAATGAATCATTTTTTAATATTACTTCACAAAATTACGAAAAAATGTCCGACCTGTTGTGTTTTCTTGTACATGGTAGAAGCATCACACAGAACTCAATTTTCCTCCCTCCGTAATGGCATTCATCATTCCATCCAACCCCCCCCCCCCCCCCCCAGAAACTCCGACGCACCACTTAGCATAGTGGATTCACACACACCCCCCCCCCCCCCCCCGGGCGGGTAAGGGAACACTCCCCCTATCAAACGCAGAAATCAATTGATGTCAACGAATGGCGTAAGCTGATAGGACTCCGAAAGAAGAAAGCAGCGAACCATCTTCAATTCAAATAAACGTAGGTAAAAGGGGGTTCCAAGGAAGCGGCGCTGTTGGGAATAATCCTAAAACTAATCGATACATTTTGACGAAGCGTCTCTCTCTTCTCATTTCAAAAATTCCCCCCAGCCATTTTAGAAGAATTCGCCCGAATATTCGACAGCTCTCCATAATAAACGCTTCTGCACGCCCCTCGAAATCCTGGAGAGAGAGAGCGCGTGGGGCTCTATCAGAAAGGGCTGCTTGAACAGTCTCGCCCGAAATTCGGTAAGTGTGCCATAAAATTCAGTAATTTGTTTATTAAGACGGAATTTACGCTTATGTAATAATAAAAGAAGATGATATCAATGGACAGTTAACAGAGGGAAGTTTGGCAAGGTCTGGTGCGGTTGGCCTTTTAGGTGGATGCTCTAATGAATGCCCCTCGCATCAAAAACCATTGTTTCATATATGACTGAATGAGAAAAGAAAAGGCAGGTATCCTGTCGGTGCCTTCCTATATGGGTCTGATATTTCAAAGAACAACCTGAATGGTAAAGGTTTTCATCTTTCTTGGAAGACCTAGATCCCATCTACACCTGTTTTTTACAAATATGCATATTATTTCCTTTAGTAATTTATTTTTAATTTACATTGTAAAAGCACGTGAAAGCATAAAAATACATATATATAAACTACATGTAAACTGTTAACCGAGTAATTACTTTCTATTCTACTCTTTTAGCGTTGAAATATTTTTCATACCCGGTTAACAGGTTAATCGTGAACTAATATGAGGTAAATTATGTAATGCACAGATAAAACTCTTCTGTTAGCATGATTTCATTTCGTCAATAAAAACGAAAATTCTATAAAAATAAAAGATTGTTTTTAAACCAAAATACTCAATTTTATAATTATAAAGATTAACGATTTGCTTGCTTAATTGAGTTATATCAACGTTCGTGTGGAACTATACGAAGGTTATTTTGTACTTTTGAGCTGCTATCAGTTGATAAGGACGGTGCATGAGTCGTTTTCACAAACAAACATAGTTCCAAAAACATGCTTTTCAGACTCAGGGTGGTCTAAAACGGGATGTTTCTTCAAAATCTCGTATTCAATTTTTTAAAACTATTACTACATCTTCTCTTTATATACTGTTTTACAAGAAAGTAAAAATAGAAATCGCTAATAGTATTTAATACTCTGTACACATTTAACCCTTCTTGATGGAAATTTCCATCATAACATTTAGTGAACAAAAAATTACAGTCAAAAACAGGTGTATTGTAAGTTGGTTGTTGCGGGCAACTTTTTTCACGATTATTGAGTAATAAAGAATGTAGCTAAAAAAAATCAAATGTCACAATGTGGTTGGAAGAAACGTGCGATTTCTTAAATATATTTTATAACTAATTCGAGGGTTTTTTTTTTTTTTTGCTAATAAAAGCGATAATGAGTGGAGAAATTTAGAACAGTAGGATATTGAAAATTCTATGCTGAGCTTAACATGTAAATTTGCATGATGATGGATATTTCCATCATACAGTTTTTTTAATTATTTTATATTATATATTTACACTAGGAATTTTTAAAACATTTTGCCTTTAATCTAGAGCATGAATAATATGAATAATATCACACTGATTTATTTCACACACAAAAAAAAAGGTCATGTAAAGAAGGGTTAAATTTCTTTATGTCATATTAACTACCATTTTCATACTATTTGTGTAATTATTAATGGCATCTGAATTTTAATAGACTGTGAAATTTTCATCCTACCCACCTAATGAGCGAAGTATCCAATTATTTTAATTTAATAATTTTAGGCCCCGAGAAATGAGCTTTTAAGGAGAATAAACCAAAGTTTTTTTTATCGATAATTAAATATTTGATATCATTAAAATATCTTATTTATAAAATTTTAAGAAAATATTTCATAAATGTCTGAGTAAAATAAACAAATTGGAAAAAGCTGATTTAGCTGCTTTCAGTAACACTTTTAATGACCAATTAAATTGTGATAAAATACTTCTTAAAAAAAATTACCAAATAATTAGGGTGGTTGTTATCGATTTTCCGAAATATGTTGTTCTCTATATTTGGGAATTTTCCTTTCATGGATTTTAATTTGAATTTGTCTAATTTGACATGTAGGAAATTTAATTTTTTAGTTAAAAAAAGATAGATTATGTTCTAGATTCATCAAAATGTTTCATTTCCATTTGCATTAATTTTATACTAGCCGCCTTTGACACCCTATTGGTTCGCGGAAGTATTGTTTATGTTTAATTTCAATTGACTATCTTATGCGTAATTTAATGTTTATGATTCCTTCAACAAGCTATTTTTAAGCATCAAATTATGAAAAAACATTGAACTGTGTTTTTTTTCATAGCCTTACACCTATTCTCTTTATTGATTACACGCAAGCAAAGCACGCAATTCGAAGGCGTGTGAGTGAATTTAAAATCTAGACAATCGTGGCATTCATGGGTTAAATCAATGTCTACGATTTTATGAGGGTGTTGAGAGATAATACCTTTGTTATGGAATATACGAGAATATTTCGGAGAGTTCACTTCCCCCTAATTTTTGTCCAACCCCGGAGCGGGGATGTTGAGAGGGTGTAGAAAGAAAATCTTAAACCCTCAAAGAGTCAGCAAAGCGCAAGCGTGGAACCCTCCGACTTTCGTATGTAAAATCGCAGTGTAACGAAGAAAACAGAGTGTGTATTTTGGACTAATACTTTTCTATCGCTTAAGCTTAAACTTCGAATCAAATCTATAATCTTGGCTGCAAGATATCATGACAATTTTTACTTATCTAAATATGTGCTTTGTGGTGTTTCGCAATCATTTGAATATAAGACGAACAACTTATAATCTATTTGACAATTTTGGTTCAAAGTTATATACAAATTTTCAATTCTAATAGCCAAGTTTAATCTCTATAGCTCTTTGCCTTTTGGAATTGTCGTCTTCACGTACATGTGAACGGACAGACAGACTTCCTTTCCATAGATTTCATCCAAAATGTGAAGGAAGTCTACAAATTTGGATTCAAAACTGCAAACTTAAAATCTGCTCATAACGCTTATCAAATCGAAATTTTATCTTTTGTCTGAAACTTAAATCTACAAATTTGGTTTTAAGATTAAATACTAGATTTCATCTATCTAGCTTTTTTTGTATCATTGTGTTCTCAGGCAGACATAATTTCAAAAATGTTGTTTTTCGGATTGAGGGAGACCCGAAACTTAGAGATCCGTTAAAATCTCGAGGTTGAAATTTTTGATTACTATTATACGTTTAGTTCTTTGTATGCAAGAAAAAAAAACAGGCATAAAAAAGCTTGATTGCATTTTTAGTTTTTATTATTAATCTAAAGATTAAAACGTGAAGAAGTTTCAACACGATTTTCTTCGTTTTACCACAGGTAAAAGAAGAATTCATGACAAATTCTAACAAGAAAAGATAGTCTCCAAGTCTTACAAAATAACTCGCAGAAAATGAAAATAAACTTCTAAGATTAATCACAACTCAATTTGACTTCATATAGAACATTGCGAACAAATTCATGGCCGACACACGACGCATTAATACTTATTACTTAATTTAAACGTAAACTTTACGTAACTTAAGACTACTGCTAAGTAACAGCAAGAATGTAATTGCATTAAATTATATATTTTAAATTGAAAATTTTATCATACGAAATAACAATTACTAGCATTTTAAATTAGTTTTTTTTAAATATTACAAATATTCAAATACTATAACTTTCGGATAAATAATCAGAGGTTGTTGACACACGTTACTTTATAAAGTATAAATCTATGAAGAACAATAAAAAATTATTAAAAAATATTTATAAGCTTACTGAAAAGTCGAAAATAATTTTTTATGCAAAACCGGGATATCAAAACAATAAGCTTAAAAGAGTAAGACTCTTATGGAAATATTCCAAGTACGTTGGAATCTTAATCAGCTTCATAAAGTAACTTTAATTTTTTAAATAAATGTATATGAATTTATTTCTGATAATCATTCTTATAGCTTATTTTCTTTATTGTGTCTTTTCAAATCTTCCCGTTTTTACTATTTTTGTTTTGATCTACATATTTTTTTATATAAAAGACTTATTTTCATTTTCTTAGCATGCAAATAGAATAATATTGTTAAAATCTTTCTATTTTTAATATTTTCTTTTTTGTCTCTATTTTTATTTACTTTTTTGCCTTTAATTAATTTCTTATTATTTACTGAATTTTGTGATACTTTTTTGAAAGCCATTACTAGATATCACTTCTCATAAGGAATCAAAATTGAAACCTTTCAACCTTTCATAACTGAAATCTTTTCAATTAAATATTTACTTTGGTCTCTTAATAGCTTCTTCAGCAAAATATTTTTGAGCTTCATATTTCAATAATCTCATAACACATAATAATTATAGAAGCCTTACGATATTTTGTTCATTGTACTATATACATAACTGACCTCCAATGTATACATGTATCAAATTTGGTAGCTGTAGGGCAAGCAGTCTGGCATGTAGAACGCCAACACACACGCACACACACACACACACTCATCTTTATAATAGATATAGATACAGATATAGAGCGAAAGAATAAAGAGCGCCTTCTCGTGGTGTTAATTTACCACAGATACAGATAAAGATACAGATACAGATATAGATATGATAGATAATTTCAGAATCCTAGCATCAAAGGACTTAGAATTTTATTATAAGTTTTCCACTATCTTTGCGGACACAAAATTTATAAACATAAAATAAGTCATATTGAACAAAAGGGAATACAAAAATAGATTTATCAAATAACTTAATTAATTTTCAGCCTTATGATGTTTTTTTATTATTATTAAAACACGCTTTTTAATGATTGAAAATTGCTTTCTCAGCAAACTTTTGAAATAAAAAAATTAATTACATTTCGTTGGAATTCAGGCATTATACAGAATTTATAAGTAAAATAATTCATGTGGAAACAAATTCATGTAATTCTTAAAATTAAACTTTCAGAAAGTAAAAAAGACATTTTTTTTTTATCTATTCCAGATTAAAAAGTAGCAAGAAAATGAATTCTTCATTAAGAATTCCCATGGAATTAAACCTCGAAATAATCAAAAATTCCTTTACATCGAATTAATTTATGCGGGTATGCATAAATGAAGCTTTAAATAGTTATCTCTAATTAGAAAATTAAATACCGTTCAATTATTAATTTTGAAATTAATTTTTATCAGAATAATTTAAAATTTTGATGACAAGGAATAAGAAAAATATAATAATCAAAGGTGGAAATAAAAGCTTTTTTAAGGCATATACTTTCTAAAATTAACTTTTACGATTTAATATTCAATAAAAATTTAATGATCAAATTATTTTTGTTTTTATCATAACTATATATAGATATATTAAACAATTATCTATATGTCACACTAAAATTTAATTTCCTTAATCCTTAATTATTCTTCTATTACAAAAATTATTAATTAAAAAAATTTCAATTGAATTTTTTTAATTTAATTTTTAAACTAAAGTGAGGGTCAGACTGTGGAAATGCAGCATCTTCTTATTTCTGAGAATAAATGTAGTCACTTATTTATTTAAATTTGGAACGTGGTATCTAAATCTCTCTTCTTACAAAAATTTCCTAATAGTACCGATTTCTTTGTTTACTTATGTTCAGTAACAAAGCTCATTAGTTTGCTATATAATTTGTGAAGGAATGATTGTACTGTTGAGAAGAACAGTACCGATTACTGAAACTGCACATGTGTAGTAGTTAAGCGAATTTGTCCTGCTTCGCAACTCATGAAAGAAAAATATCGCTGCCGAAACTACAGCAACTTCTTCCTTACAGACAGTAGAAGAAGTGTTTTAAACCTTTTCACTCCTTTAGAACTTTTTTTCCCAAAACTAGAAATTAATATACAAATAAGTATGAAGGTTAATTATTGATAGACAATACTGATTAAAATATTGTACTATTATTTTTTTTCATATATAAATGCCTCTACATTTATTCATTCAGTAATCCAGGTGCTAATTCAGCATATGGATGAATATTTTACAGTTATGAAACATATTTTATGATACTTCAATTGGACCGATCGAAGTGATTTTCATTACATTCTTTTGCATCTTTATACTATAATATTACTGTGTTTTCGATTCCTGTTCTAAAATTTTGCATTACCTGTTTATATGACAAAAAAACAGAAAAAGGATATCACAAAATCTCTAAGGTAACAATAATTTGCATAAGGACAAAAGTGTCTCTATCATTCCTCTATTCCTCCTATATACCGAGTTATATGGAGCGCTTTTGTGTTTCTTAGTATATGAAAAGAAGAAGTAGAAAGATATGCGTTTAAAACGCAAATTGTTTCAATCAACTGGACACGAATTTCGTTCCTGATGTACAATTTTGATTACTGGGCCTAACTCCCAATTTCATTTATCTCAGTTGTTGCGCTTTTCTGCTATTGCATTCACAAGCACTTGGATACACAGGCCAATAAATGATCACCAATTGATCAATTTCTTCCTGAATTATCGATCTAAAATTCTAACGATAAAATCACGTATCCAATTTCATCCACGCAACTCTTTTTGTTTTTATGTATGTACATATTTTTATTAACGTGTTCACTTTCACGCGGACAGAGAAACAAATAGACTAGCTTCTACAGATATTTTCGAAGATTCGACAGAAATTTATAAATGCTTCTGAAGGACCAGATACAAATTTAATTTCATCACTTCAATGCGCTTTTGAATTAAAGTATTAACAGACAGACAGACATAATTTCGAAATAATATTTTTTGGTCTGAAAGAATTTGAAGACTTGGAGTCGAAATTTTTCAAGATTGCTATACTATACCGTTTATGAGAAAGTAAAAGCACAATAAGTGAAATAAGTAGGACAGATAAATTTCTTATGATTACTTGTCTTTACTAATTTGCTTACTTATTATGAATTTATTGTTGCGTGTTCTATTATGAGTAATGCTACCATTGTTTTCTCATAGATAGACATACTGCCAAAAAAATTTGTTTTTCGAATCTAGGTATGTCTGAAAGCAGTTATATATATATATATATATATAACGTCGTCTAAAACTGTAAAAAAGTTACAAATAATAAATAATATATAACTTTTATATCTAATAAAAAAGAAAAATGTGTAGTACTGCCTATAAATACTGGCGCTCTACTGGACTAATCGTTGGTTACCAAATATAACCAAATATAATAAAAGTGCGTATATAGACGATTTTCTTTGAATATTTGATTAAGTAAAAATTAAGCAATTTAGTGTTTTGCCCTAATATCTACCGAGTACCGAGAATGCTATTGCGGAAAATTATTGTTATATTATTTCAAAATTTTAACAACATATACCTTTTTGCCGATAATAATTTAATTTTTATGTCAATTTTTCCTGACGAAGACAATCGTTTTGTTTAATTTTTACAATAATTCCCATTGTTGTACTAATAAAACTCAGACCATTTTTTAACCCATCGTTTAATGAACTATTTATTTCCTTGATTTTCTTCCATTGTTGAAAAAAAGAAGGATTAATATCCATATAGTTTACGCGAGGAATAAACAGTATCATGAAAGTTAGAAGATACATTTTCCTGAAAGTTACATTTCTTTTATCATTATAATGACATAGGACTTTGTTCTATTAGGATGGCTCCAAACATAATGAATAGAGTAGATATAAGACTTCTTAATAAAATAACACTTCATTGACGTCTGTCTCAAATTTGATGTTTAAAAGTATTTTCTTTAGATAATCATGAGCGCTAAGTTAAGCATTAGAGATTTAATTGAAAGTAGACGTAATCAATATTCTTGGCGAGCAATTTAATTGCTAAATTCTCAAATAATTCAATATTACAACTATTACGAAATCATTAAATCTTTTTGCGCCTTAAATCCACTACCACGGCGCCAATGGTATAGAATGAAGCTTGATTATATAATCTATTAATTGATATCGAAGATACGAAATTATAAAATATTTTCATCTAGATTACACAAATTTCAAAACTCTATCCCAGATCAGAGCGTTAGTGAGAAATCAATTACAAAACTTCAATTACAATCAGTGGGAGTGGTTTCCCAAAATCTTTCTCACATACTCTCTAATAAACTTACCATGTCAAACCTACCATGGCATTGGCGTACAACAGTTACGAAAAGTTGGCGCGAATTTAGCATTTTTACTAAATCTATTGTGTCATCCTTGGCGAGTTATTAGGCGATTAATCCCTCACGTGTTAATAGTATCCAAAAATCAAATTCTTATTTTAGACACGTTTTTCTCAACCAATTGAAACAAACATTTAACACAAAACTGCACTTGTAGTTACACAATCCCATACCAAATTCGATATATTTAAATCATTACGTTTTTGAATTATCGCATTTACATGTTTCTGAAAGTACAGACCGACAGACGGTCAACTAGTAGATTAATTTGGTTCAAAATGTGACAGGTGTCTACGCTATAGATGTTAAATGTGTGTGCCGAATTTTATTTATTAGCCCTCTTTGTCTTGTAATTATTGTGTCAACTTATATTCGAATAGCCGGACTTCCTCTGAACATATTTTACTAAAAATTTGATAGAAATTTGCAAATTTCTAAAAATCGGATACCAAATTTCAACCGTCTAGATCAAAGGGTTTTTTTAGTTATTTTTGTCACAGGGAGAAACACAGATATTTTCCAAACATATGTTTTTCGAAGTCAAGGAGGTCTGAAACTTGCAGATTCGTCAAAATCCCGAGTTCGAATTTTTTGACGATTATTATACTTTCGCTGTACTACTTATACGAGAAAGTAAAATTGTAATCAAATGAAAAAAAAATTTTAAGAAAATATAGTTAAATTTCCAGTATAAGAGCAAGAATTATAACATCAAAGTAAACAAAAATGCGAAATCCAAAATATTATTCTTAACACATTGAGAAGAAGATGCTAAATGGGCAATATATTCCTGTTTAAATTGGTACACATTGGTTTAAATTGGTTAAATTGGCTCTTTACACCTATATCACGTAAATATCGATTGAGTCTATTAAGGTGTACGTACAGAAATTTTTAAAACATTTTAACTTCAAAAATCCAGTTTTTCCACAGTATACCATATTACACTAATTATTAATTAATTAATTAATATTAAATGAACTAATTAGCATATTTTTTGAAACATGATATCTGAAATTTTAATTTGTACAGACACACAATTCCAGTTGGAAATTATGCCTAATATTAACCTTCATGTTTTCTGCCTCAATCAAGTTATAAAAATGTATTTTGAATTTTTTTTTTAATTTCATCAATGATGAATAGAAAAAGCGAGGTTTTTTCTGTAATTTTAACTTTTAAACAGCTATTAAAAATTTATTTTTATAAATATAACTTTGATTGAGGCAAAAAACATCCGCTATTTCATACAGATTATTTTGATATATAAATAACTGTATTTGGTTAATTTCTTGTTGAGTTATGATTGTTTGAATGAAGCAACATATTGGAAAAATTTCATTCTTCATAAAATGAGTTTAAAAAAACCGAAACTAGAGTTTTTAGTGAAAGCACCTCAAGAAAAATAATTATAACTCGAGAAATATTCCGAATATTGACAACATCTTGGTATCGTTTGAAAGCTAAAGGATCAGAAAATATTTCGAAGCAATAAAAAATATTTGATATTTTGAACGATTTTCGAAGTTTCAAGTGTGTGCGTACATCTTAAACATTCAAAGCTCTATAAGACTGTTAATAACATCAAAACTTAACTATAGATAAACTGGCTGAAATAACTAAAAATGAAATGAAATCGTTGTTTCCAAACCATTGTTGTGTGTATGGAATGTTAAAAAAATATCTACCGGAATCCACAATATTTTTTATTTAAAGAAACATTAAACAAGAAGTGAAATTTTCACAACTTTAAATGTGGTACTATGTAAATGTTACCACTCTTCGAGGAAAAAACAAGACATAGGATTTTTAGAAATAAATAAAATAGAAAAACGTTTCAAAACTCCAAAAATCAAAACACTACTACAATGAAAATAGTACGCCCATTTTTACACATACATGGAATAACTTCATCGAAACAGTAGTAGTAGAGCAAACGGAAATGGAAAAAATAAAGTAAATAATACTAGAAAAACAAAACATGACTTCTTTTTCTTTTACTTCTATTCCTTTTTACGCATTCCCTACTCAAGAATATTCAATCGTGAATTTGGATTTGTAACTCCACTAAGGGAAGAAAAAAAAATATTAAAAAAATTCGTAGCAAAAAAAAGTGAGGGTAAGAGAGAGTAAAACAAAAGTAGAATGTTTTCGAGGCTTAGGCCTAATGAAAGTTCGAAATTTCATACACGGTTGTCATGGTAACGTAAAAATATGCTGAGAGGGGTGGAGGTAGAAAAAAGAAAAAAATTATTCAAATAAAGGTTGACAGATTTTTGGAGGTACAGCCTTATGTTTGAATGTTTCCTGGCTACTTATTTAGAACAGGTCTAAATATTTATACAGTCGGTTTCTTCCTACTTCGGCTTAGAAAGAAACAAGCGTGGAATAAAATATCGAGATTTAAAATTTGGCTTAGATGATTTAGTTTCTTTTTTAGAAAGAAAAAAAATGAAGTTTCTTTAGAGGTGTAAAAATTAATAAACATGCCATTATAAGTATTTCTCCTCATCTCCCCCCCCCCTCTCATCAGTAAAATTTTTCTTTTCCTTTTAATATAAACTAGCAGTAGTGGTCTCTCTGAAAATTTCTCGCATGTTTCTCCAATAAATATCTTTTCCCCCACCTTCTGCATAAAATTATGAGCCTAAAGTAAGACAACAAATGCTTTGCTATATCTATATCTAACAATGCTATATCTGTAAACCAAAAGTTAGTTGATGAATAGTGATAACGAAAAATAAATATATTTTGGAAATCTTACATTTTTACCTAATCTATTATAAGGGGAAAAAAACTTTTTATGTCATTCCGCTTATGAATTGTTGTTTTTACATATATGCAACGAACCAACAGACAACTTTTTAATATAAATGATATAAAAGTTAGTAAAAATATACACTATTGATGCTATATCTGTAAACCAAACTCTATCCATGTTGCTCTTTACGTTTTATAATTATGGAGTTGACTCGTATTCGAATACACAGCCGGACAGACTTCCTCTGAATATGTTCGTGCATCCATTTACTCCCAAATATCCACCATGTTGCAGGACTTTATATTCGTCCTGATCAAATCGTATCCCTTGAATGCAAATGTTGAGAATCTGGTGCCTGTTCAAATGTATCCGTCATCTGAAGATGCCTCAGATATTGAAGTTTCTTTAGATAATCACCCCATTTCTTAAAAATTCGATGTTAATTTGATTTAAGCATATTAACTTATGAAACAAAACTGTCTTATTCTTATACAGAATGGTCAAGAAATCTTGGACAGATTACAAAGTTATGTAAAAATCAAAACCATAAGATAAAGAAACCAAAAATCTTAATTTAGTAATTTAAGACGTTTGAAAAGAATAGAAAAGAAATTTAATTAATCTTAGCGTGGAATTCTTTAATTGCAAATAGTATGTCCAAGCGATACTTAATTTCACTCTACGCGTTTGAGGAACTTGGATACCAAAGCAGGTGTAATAAATACTCTTCTTTAAACCCTGCAGTTTATTGCAAGGAATATGACACATTCAATTTTTCCATAGCCTCGCATGAAAAAAATGTAAGAACTTTAATTTTGAAAGTGTCATGATATGTCTATTACTAAGTGAAATTTTCTCATTAAATCATCGCCAAGCCATACGTAATGCCATCTATCGGATTGTAATAAATAAAAGCGCTGTGAAATAAAACTTTATGAATCATGTTAATAATATGTAGCTTCAAAGAAATGCAATTATTCCTAATTATTTAATGTGTCCAAGAATTCAAGCATCGTGTATTTGGGATATAATAAAAGGGACCAAAGGAATCTTAAAATACAAATAAGATTTCTAGAAGACTCTATTGAGAAATTCCGTCATGTTAAATTCGACCTAAATTTTAAGTAATCATAATATCTTCATAATTAAAGCACTTTCATTTATAATGGCGGCTAAAGATCATTAAACACACCATCGAGACAAGTTATAAGTTTTTATTTCCGTGCATTATCTAAACGAGTTTCGAATTCACCATCATTAACATCACAATTTTTTCCCGTCTTGCGTTCTTGTAACAGGGTTGAATGACCCTCTTATTGTTTGCCCTGTCAATTATTATTATTTTTTATTTGCCTAATCGAAAATTGTTGAAAAGCATTATCTATTATCTTGCTACGCTGTTTAAAACGAAGTTTCGAAGTGTACAGTAATTGCAGTTTATCTTTTTAAATAATTAACTTGTAGACATCTCTATACCGAGAGATGACAGTTAACAATATTGGTGTATAAAATGGGTATCCAAAGCTTTTAAAAGTTCTTTGTTTAATGTAAGCAAGCTGCAGGATTAAATTTGTTGGAAATGCTATACGAGAGATTCTTCTAAGCATCAGAAGCGGATTATGTCATTTTGCGACCGAGGCAATGCACAGTAAGAATCTCCCTTTTAGTGAATTGGTCAATTTAGTTTCACATTTCAGAAAGGAGTTTTAGTTTAATCCTCTTGTAAAAGGCTCGTTTATTATTTATTTTAGTGTCTTTGTAAAAATACATCAGCCTTTATTACTTTTTTCTAATACGAAGTAACAAAGAGAAAATATTGTAATCTTCAAAATAAATAAATAAATTCGAATTCGAGATTTTGAAGCATCTCCACTTTGAGATCGGAAAACACATTTTTGGAATTATGTCTGTCTGTCTGTGAAACGAAAAACCGTTTAGAGCTAGAAGTAAGATATTTGGTACATTGAATTACCACTGAATTCGTTCATTTCTATCAACTTTTGAGCGAAATCCACTCAGGAGAGCTCTTCTTGTTCGGTTGTCCGAGTACAAGTGAACTCGAATAACTGGAAGGTCCGGAGCTAGACAGATGAAATTTGGTAAGCATCTAAAATTTAAATTCCTAATAAATCTGGAATTAAAACCAGTAAAGTGGTTGAACATCTGTTGATCTGTATTACTGCATGCATGTAAGCGGATTATTCAAAAAAAAGCAACGTCATAGGAATATGAAATTTAGTATGTCACTTTGTGTATAAAGTTATGATATTATAAGACATTTTGCATTCATTTGGTTTGTAAAAAGACAATAAAAATGAATATTCAATTTTCTAGTATATTATATTGCATGTCAGCGCTTACTTATCAAAAGAATTCACTAAAACTTGCTTGTTATCCAGATTGACCCCAAAGATAGGATTTCAAAATATTGTTTAACCCTTGGGGAGAGGCACTTCGAAATGAGGATCAGATGCTTCCGGATGGTGGTTAGGTCTTGCCACCCTGGAGGATACACAAAAAGGTGGCGGATCTGGCTCCTCTCATCGATGATGGGACGTACTTCCTTCGGGAAGGATTGTACCGTGGCCGGTGAGGGCCCTTAGGACTCAACCACAGTTCCCGCCAATATTGCTTTTGCCCCAGTCTGATCATTCAGTATTATTTATCCGTGTGCCTTCGGGCGGATCGGAGAGTTAGTGATATGATTTGACAATACCATGCTATGAATACACAAGTACCGGTTTTCCTTGATATACATACTCTGAGCTCTAGTGGCTTCATGGCTTTGGACCAGGCTCAAAATTTTGCTGAAAAGGGTCAGAGATAACACTTTTATTAGAGAATAAGCAAAAAAGTTTCGGGGAAGCGAACCCTTTTATTTATTATGATTCGTGATTAAGAGACTTTCTCAGTGGAAAGAATGAAACGAAATCATTGGCGGAAATAGGCATTTTGCAGCTCTAAGTATTATGAAAATCCTCTTTTAATGATGTGTCTAATGTCCAAATTTCAGTAGATTTTTAATTTAATCGATACAGTAATTTATTTTTGGTTCTTTTTTGTTTCATTAACATTTGAAAAGTGAATATATTTTTACTTATTTATCATAATTCATGAAAATGTAGCAATTACATTTGTACACATTATTACTTAATCATTTGTTTATAAATATTGCTATAACTAAGTGAGTGTAATAAAAAAATTAGGAACCTGGATAGCTATAATTTTAAAAAGTACTCATTTCGTGTCAAGTTGGCGAAAAACATTATTTGAATCAACCTGCCCGTGGCTCTCCATACTCCAGCAGTCCTAGATAACTGCCTTGGTATGGTGTGAAGTTTGGCGTGGAAGTACCAGCTCAGGTGTCATCCTCGTCATTTGATAGCGGCTCAAAATGACTCGAGCCTTCTCAAAAAAAGTCCTAGTGTTGCTTTAAAACGGGACGTTAATGTAACTGAACTGAACCTAGCCTTCTTCACCGGAAATCCGTTATTGAGCAGATTAAATTCTGGTCACTCATACTCAGTAAAGTATTAATGTTATCCTATTATTTTATAATTCATAAAATTAACATTCTAAACTAATTATTAGTAAATATGCTATATATTTCTTAGAGTGTCCTTATTATGTATAATAACGCTATTATTGGAAGTACATCCGTACAAGAACAGTAAGATATTGAAAGAAAGCATTTTAATTTTACTTCTCAATACATTTATGGAAACTATTGAAAATGTACCTATGGATATAAAATATACGGACGTGTTTTGGATGCAACATCGCAAAACTAGCGAGCATGTCTCAAATCTATAGACAAAAGTATGATATTAGTAAAAGTACTGCATTCATTTTTTATATTTAAGATTTTCGGACTCTTTTGTAATTCAAAAGAATTCTTGACAATAAGGTTTAATAGTAAAAATTGTGCATGTATTATACAGTCAACAATTTAAATTTTCTTTCATCTAAGTGATTCTTATTTGCATCATTAGAATAGTACACAATTTATAATGAATAATTCTGATCAAACTAAACGGATACTGAATATTTCCCAACAGATTATTGTGTTAGGTGAAGAAACACGTGTTTAGATAACAACGTGAAGAAACCTCTCGTCAAACATATAACAACAAAGGAATCTGTTTTGGACAGCTTCTTTTTATCTCATTCAAGCTCAATAGATTTGGTTGAAAACAGACCATTGAAACATAAATGCATTTCTATTGCAAAGTTTGTGTGATAGAAATGTACTGACAAATGGCGCAACTTTGGAATTGAAATGATGAATTATTGTGAATAATTTTGCTTTTTTTCCCCCGAAGTAGACTTTCAGTCGAAGACAAAGCAGAAGACCAAACCATATCCTTTTTTAGACTGATTTTTCGAATTGGTTAAGCAATTATTTGAACTTTATGTGTAAAATACATTGCGCATCTGAGAAAAATCTATCCCAAGCACGCTAAGTTTCACCATTTAAAAATTCTTCAAATAAACATATTATTGATAAATATGGCTTAAACAGTAAGGAAGATAAACAACAATGCTACATTTAACAGTTGGTTATTGGGCATTCCTTTTATGTGGAAGCTTATAATTATTAGACAAAATGCTGTTGGATCTCATTCTATTCCAACTAATCACCAAGCAACTCCAAAATTGTTTTATGAAAGAATGAAATATCGTTTTAGAACGAATTATATTCATAAATCAGTCATATAGGATAATTCAGTAGAGCTTGAAGCCTATATGGCGAATTGATTTTATCGCCAAAATATTAAAGTGCATAATAAATATCTATAAGATACGATTTTAATGGTTCATAATTATTATTGTCTTAGTATTATTTACATAATTTGTGAGATATAAATAGATTAATATGCTAACTGGACATATTTATAATAAATAGTGAGTATACTCTTTCAAAGGAAGAATTGTTTAACAAACTCCATTAAAAACCTTATTAATTGATATAACAATTTTAATTTTTTCTCCAGAATATTATTATTTTTCTATTGTAAGCTGTATTTACATATTGCAACATTTCATTTATTTTTAACTACAAAATTAGTAAATATCTTGCGTATGTCCATATTTATAATTATAAAGTTGCTTTTCAAAATAAAAAATAGATATATTTCAGTATGTTATAAGTTAATTTAAACACGCAGAAAATTCAATATTTTCATTATCACAAAAAAAGGCTTAATTTTACGCGCTCTAAATGTTCATATATTTGTTTATAAAGCAAATTTCCTCTTGATTCAGTTTTAAATAGATTTTTAGATATATAATCTAAAAATGCGTCTTGCGAACCCGTAATTAGTTTTAAATGCCTTTCTTTTAAAAGCGTTTATTGCAAATGAAAACATGCTAAATGCTTTTAAAATTCTCCGAAGCAAAAGCAAATTCAACCTCCTTCAAAAACGCATTAAAAAACAAAGAACAAAAACAAACAAAAGTACAAAAAAAAAGAATAATAAAAGGAGATGAAAAACATTATATCGGAAAATAAACACGGAAAACGCGTTTTCTCTCTTCAATTTCAAAAATAACAAAAACATTTTCTCAAAGTGTATATGGCAACGTTCCGAAAACACTTTGCATTCGTGTTTTTTAATTCGCGCTGTGATGAGAAGATGAAAAAAGAAAAGAAACACGAATGGAATAATGAAAAAAAGAAGTACGAAAATGAACAGGAAAGTAATAAAAATGAATTTACTCGAAATAATAAAATAAAGTAACATATTACTAACTGGAAAGAGCGGGAACAGAGTGTTGATTCTATTGTTGAGAACGCAGTTCAATTATCAGAAGGTATTCTAGGTAGAATCGGTTGTCATAGCAACGGAGAAGGGAGGGAAACAGCGAGGTTGGAGTATAATCCTTCTTTCTTTTTACCTTCAGATTCAAGTCAATAAGTGTGGGGTTGAATTTTGAAATGCTTTGAGGGGGACGTCAAGTTCTGGGAGGACTACCTTGTTCTGATTTGAAAAAAATAACTAAAATTTGAAGTTAACTGGTAATCGAATATAAAGATTTAATTTTACAACTAGGTTGTTACATGAAAGCACATGGATTTAGAGCAAAACCATTTTCGAAAGGGTCTAGTAAAACTAAGACAGATTTTTGCTTTCAACTCAAAATATTTTTATCTTTATAATTTTCAATAAAACTGTTAGTTTCTTTTTAAAGTTTGATTTTAATATAATTGATAAATTTTCGCACAGAAAGTTCTACATCGCTTAATAATTTCTTTTATCTTCATATGATCTAAATATTTGATTAATATCTGAAATGTATTTTTAACTAAAAATAATCAACATTGCCTATCCTTCTCCAGGTTATTCTTCTGTTACATCTCAAACGTTCGAACAATCGAAAAGATATATCTGAGATTTCATGGAACCTTGAGACTCAGGGGTCTTTAAATAGTTTTCAGTGTCAAATAAATAAAATAAATGAAATAATAATAAATAATATAAAATAAATGAAATAATAATAAATAAGATAAAATAAAAATAAATACATAAATAAAGGAAATGAAATACAAAAAGCTCACTGCAACGTTCTCCCCTAAATTTTCCCGAATAATTCTAAAATATAGTCCATTTTCGATTTGACTTCGTCTTTTAATATAATTTACAAAAAAAAATAATAATAATAATGTTTGTAATTTTGAAAACTACAAATTTCATATTTTTGGCTCGGTTTGTTTTTGATTTATCGTTTTCCCACAAAGACAAGGAGACATCTTTTTACTTCTTGAAGAATTTGGTCTGAAATTTCAAACATATTTCTAACTAGTAAAACTAAATTGTTTTCTAAATTTCATCTATTTATTTTGTTGCGTTTTCTGAATTCTTTTTCATGTATTTATGGATGATTTTGACAAAAATGGTCCAAGATTTCATACATGTAAACAACTATCTTTTTAATGCATACATACCAAATTTAATTTATCTTGCTTGTTATATTTTATGAGTTGTTATACTAGAATAAAACTTAACTTTTGGAAAATATATGTACCACGGAGATTCGTCTAAATTTCTCGCAGTTGCAATCTTTTCCTTTAGCAAACATCATATACAATATAGTAAAAATAATGATGACAGCTGATTGTAATCCATTTACACTCGATCCATGATGACATCACTTATGTGAATTTGCTATAGCACAGTCCAAGTCACCATCCGCAAGCATGAATTTGATGTGCATATATTTTCATTGAGAAGTAGATTATCATATTTTGTAAATATATGTAATGAACATTAAAAACCTATTTTACAATGAGAAAACTTCTTTTCTGTTTGTAGCTACTAAAACTAACTACTTAAAACGAGTCTATCAGGGTTCTACATTCACTTATACTCATCAAAATATCGAAAATAATCATCGGCAGTGATACCCCCAAAATCTTCTTTCATACTCTCTAATAAACTTAAACAAGTTTGGCATTGGCGCTTGCACTGCGCCTTGCATAACACTGGCATATAATAGTTACGAAATATTAACTTTTGACGTGAATTTGGCATTTTTTCAGAATCTATCGTGTCATATTTGGCGATTAATCTCTGACGTATTAATAGTATCCAAAAATCGAAGTTTTATTTTAGACACGTTTTTCTCATCCGAGTTACCACATTGACTTACTTCCGAAAGCACAGACCAGCAGATAGTTAAACCGTAGTTGACTCAAAATTTAACAGGTATCTAGACTATAAATCTTAAGTCTGTGCACCTAATTCTATCTTTTCTAGCTTTCATTTAGTAATTATCGAGTTAACTTATTTTTGAATAACCGGACAGACGGATTTCTTAGGAACAATTTTTTCTCAAAACTTGATAGAAATCTTCAAATGTGATGTTAAACCCGTACACCGCTTTTCAACCTTCTAGCTCAAAACGTTTTTGAGTTATCTCTATCACATGCAGACAGAGGGACATTTTCCAAAAAGGCTGTTTTTTGAACTTATGGAAGTCTAAAACGTGGAATTCGCCAAAATCTTCGAATTCGAAGTTTAGGAAGTTTATTTATTTATGTATTGGAAATGTCCCGAAGATTGGCTATGATGCCATTAAATCTCTAGCCTTCCGATATGTCAGAGACACAAGAAAGGAGATAAAGCTGTAGCAGATTTAGTGTTAACCAGGGTGCACCGCGTGAAGGCCTGCTACATTACACCCTTATACGTGGAAATAAAATTCTTTCTTCATATGTTCTTTATCCGCTTTCTAAAACTTTGGAAAACTTTCAACATATACCCACTAGAGGATTTCCATAAAAATTTTAATATCCAGACATCTCAGTTACATACTCAGTTTAATATCCAGACATCTCAGAATTCCATCGACAACATTTTACCCGAAATTTTTACTTTTTTTCAAAGTAAATTTTTGGCGTTTTGATGTAACTTTTTCCACTCTGTTACTTTCTTTTTATTCCAGAGATTCACAAGCTTCAATTTTATTTATTTTAAAATTAGTATTATACTGGCAGCATATAATAGAGAGAATGTCCATTATTAATGTGATATTGTCACGTAGAACTATAGTATAGAACTCAATGACACATACACAAGAGGTAGAGTTAAACCAATTTATTAACTGAACTCTGAACACAGTAACTGACAAATCTTCTGCTTTTATACAAGCAGAGAAAGTTCCAGAATACTCTTCTGGAGACAGTAAGAAAAGTCCAGAACACTTGTCTGGTAAACTAAAGAAATGTCCAGTATCTTCTGGAATACGAAATAAAGGAAAACATAAAAGCAAGGAATTAAGGATTTACATATAGCATTAATCGCATCCTCTGTAGCGGGATTCGAAGCCAGGTCTCTTGATCACGAGACCAGTGCCATGACCAATCGGCCATGGAGATTCGACTGTCTTTCTTCAATGCGGCATTGCTCCCTCCTTAGAAGAACAGCGTCTCGATGTTATGATATTTCATTGTGTGGCTCTAGCTCTCGATCGAGTCACAGGGCCAGTATAAGTTGTCGTATCTTCACGGTGAGTAGACTCTTGAGAAATGTCTCTTTCCAGAACCTCCATTATTTTATAAGAATGTTGGTCGTCCTGCTCTTCTGGGTCATGGTATGGCTTCATGCGTAAAACATGGACAACTTCCTTCGGTTTCCGCCTTCTAGAATTAGAATCGAAATCGGCTACTTCATAAGTGACGTCGGACAACCGCCTCAAAACCTGATAAGGTTTTGTACCTCTCTCTTTGCAAGTACCTCTTGAGGAGCTTCTTGGAAAGCTCTTTTTACGAACTGGAATAAAAATTCACACTAAATCCCTTGCTTCGTATGCCACTATCCGATGTTTGGAGTCATAATGCCGGCGATCTTTCTGCTGAGCCTCGAGAGTTCGAGAATCTTTGTTGTAGGTGATTAGACCATCTAGGGAAGTTTAGAGATGGATCTAATCTTTTATAATATTGTTCAGATGATGAGGACGACATCGACCTTTTCATATATGAAACCCCCCGGGAGGCACCTCGATATGAGGATGAGATGCTTCCGGAATGGTGGTTGGATCTCGCCACCCTGGAGGGAACACTAATAGGTGGGAGGTCTAACTCCTCCCATCGATAACGGGACGTACTTCCTTCGGGAAGGGTTGTACCGTGGCCGGTGATGGCCCTTAGGACTCAACCACAGTTCCAGCCAATTGCTGTTGCGGCGGTCCGGTCATTCAGTTTTATGGTTTAAATCCGTGTGCCTTCGGGCGGGTCGGAGAGTTAGATGGTTGATTTTTCATATATGAAGTATAGAGAAAATATAGTAATCGACAAAAAAATCGAACACGAGATTTTGACAAATCTCTACGTTTTGAACCTCCCTGATTCGAAAACTCATTTCTGGTAAGTGCTCATCCGTCTGTCTGTCTCTCCGTAACAAATATAACTCAACTCTTTGATCTAGAAGGATGAAATTTGGTATAATGTCTTTATGCGAAATTTGGAGATTCCTATCAGATTTTGAGCAAAATCCGCTCAGTCTTTAATTAATATAATTTAACACGATAACTGAAAAACGAAGAGAGCTAGATAGACAAAATTCTATACACCGTGGTAATGTCTATATTCTAGACACCTGCCAAATTTTCAGCCATATCCAACAAGGAATGGATCGTCCGTCGTTCTAAACTTTCAGAAACAGGTAAACTCAAAAATGCAGAGACAAATAAATCAAATTTGGTGTGGAACTTTGTGACTACAAGTGCAGCTTTGTGTCAAATTTTGGTTTCAATCGGTTGGAAAAAAAACGCGTTTAAAATGCAAATTCGATTTTTGGATCTATTAACCACGT
This sequence comes from Argiope aurantia, assembly GCA_026543865.1. Taxonomy (NCBI): domain Eukaryota; kingdom Metazoa; phylum Arthropoda; class Arachnida; order Araneae; family Araneidae; genus Argiope; species Argiope aurantia. Next base: position 84,489 of record JAPMOR010029352.1, read on the forward strand.
GCCAGGCTTAATAGATTCCCAAATGATCCTCGACAGATGATACGATAGATTCAGTAAAAGTACTAAATTCACGCCAAACGGGAATATTTCGTAACAATTGTATGCCAATGCCATGCCAGGCGTTCTCTTGGATAACATCTTTATTAAAGTAAATGCGAGAAAGTTTGGGAAAACCAGTCCCGCTGGTTTGAATTGATCTTGTTAAGATAAGCTTGATTACAGGATTGATGATATTCTACTGATTCATATTTTTTCGATTATATTATATCTTAATATAATGAGGCAAGTAATGGTAACAGAAATCTACAAGTAGTTCGTGACGATGTTCTGTCGAAAATGAATTGTATGCGTTCTATTGGTAAATATTTATTTTGCGAATGTCTTCAGAATATGGAATGTGAAAGTTTTGACAGTTGGTTAGTTGATTTGTCCCCCCCCCCTTTTTTTTCATTTATCCACTATTTAAATCATGATATTCATTCCCAATAGTACTTAGATGGAGTCGAATATGAACTTGAATTGTTCGAATCGAATTATCTAATCTTAGATAATGCAGATCAAATTAACAAATTAATGAAATATTAATTAGATAGTCTCGCGATATTTTCTTTTTATCTGCCCGTTCTTTTCTCAAATCACTTCACTTCACATTCTCACAAACACAGACAATGAAAAACACATGTCGAAAAAGACATTTCTCCGGAACAATAGAATTTTTTCCCCTTTTCTTTCTCTTTTATTATTTCTTCCTTAATTCCTTCCATTCCTTTCAAACTGATAAATTAATTTCCATTCATTAATTAAATCTTTACTTCTGACTCCCGAAATGCATTTCTCTATATTGGATCTGCAATTAAACGTCGTTGCACCAATAATTTATTGCTATCGTCACAATTACTCGGAATTAATCTTTCTTTAATTTTATTGCTCTATTCCGTTATGCGCCTGATCGGGTGTAGAAAAACATTACTCGATTACAACCACCTGACTCACCCCCCCCCCCTTTTAGTAATTTTTTCATACTCTTTATTCATTCACAAGTCATTATTATTTTTCTAATTCAACAGCAGCACAAGCGACTCAATTCTGTTGTTTCTTTTCTTTTTTTTTCCCAACCATCGTCTTTTAATATTTTTTTTTCTCATTACTTTTCTGTTCTCCGTCGAAAAATCGATAATAAAATAATTATTGTGCTTATTCAACGGTATTTTATTCAATTAAAGAATCCATCCCCCCCCACCCTACCCCCTTCCTTTCTCTTGCAAGCACCCACCCCACCTATACGGTGGGAAGGACTACCAGACAGAACAGAACTTTTTAATTACACGATACCAGCGGAACCTTCCGCCTCTAGCTATGTGGGAGAAGATTTTGAAAGTGTTCTCGCACAACTAAGATGGCGTCATTTCAAAATTAATTAAAATGTAATAACCTTTTCTAGCGTGCTAAGGCATTCGTCGCTATGGTATGCGGGGGTTATTGCATACCAACATATCTAATATTCAAGTCAAATATTTTGTCCTGGAGCTTGGTTTATAACTCGGAGAATAACAGTCTTATTACCGACATAACAAGCCCTTACGAATAAAGGGGGGGGGGGCATAATTCGCATAATTTTTAATGTTCGTATCTCTAATAATGGTATAAATGTACTGTTAATTATAAGCCCAGCCCTCTTCACGGAACAATGTGTCTAACTTCCGAATTAGAAAATTCAGAGGTATGTCATTCAATATAGGAATCAGCCAACCAACATAACGAAGAAACTAGCTTTAGGTATCTGCACTTTTATCTTATTTAGAGCATAAAACAGTAGCTTTCCTGAAATCTAGTTGTTGTAATAAGTTTTATGATAATTAAAGTATTCGCGTAAGATCGTGAAATTCATAAATAATCTGATTAATTTGCAATTTTTCATAATATCTACAACCTAAAAGTTGCGTAAATTTTCTCTAGAAATATGGCGGAGTATTGTAAATTTAGTATATATATTCAGAATCTTAATTTTGAAATTATGAAAGCTAAACACACGAAAAGTTTTGCAACTCTGTTGTCAACTTGTTTAAATTAACGTAAGTAACTAACTAAATGTAATTTCTGTAATATATTCAGATAAGTTAACTATATTTCATTAATATTTTTTTTAAATACGCAAATAATTTGATAATATAAAGAATTTGTAAATTTTTGTGTGAATGGATTTAAGAATATATTTTATAGGAGATTTGATCACGAATTTCGGAAAAGAAAATTTAAAACCGTGTCTCAAATTGAAGATATTTTATCCCTTTTCTTCCTTCATTAATTAATTCTTGCCAATTTCACATGACAATATGAAAGCTATTCTTTATGTAAACTCAAGCTCAAATTCTTTTTTTTTTAAATACAAATTAAAAGAACATGTAAACGCATGTTTTTGCTTATATGCTAGAAATTTTAGATAATCTGTATAATTTGCTTTTTTACTTTTTTGATATAAAGTATATTAAGAAAAAATATAAGAATGATGAAAAAAATTCAAATTCGAAATTTTGACTTTTCAGACCTCTTTGAGTACCGATAAGCGCATTTTTGGAATTATGTCTCTCTGTCTGTAAACGCAATAACTTAAAAACGTTTTCAACTAGATAGATGACAGTTGTTACGTGGTCCTCGCTCCAAATTTGTAGGTTTCTATAAAATCGTGAACCGAATGCATTCGGAGAAATTCTCTCTGTTCGGTTGTCCTATTGCATGTTAACAGGAAAACTGCAAAACGGAATCAGCTAGATCCAATAAAATTTAGCAATCGAATTTATCATCTAAAATATATATCTGCACCAAATTTGGAACCAAATCTTTCAAGAAATTGACCATTTATTGTCATTACAATTGCCATTCTATGTTAAATTTGATTCCGAAATTATGGAAAAAAAAGATGACCAAAATACTTATTACTTGTTTTAATACTTGTACATAATCATTCTCTATACATTATTTGAAAATTTACTCATATTTATATTTAAATAAATATACAGATTTTATTCGATTTTAATGAAATTTGATACACGTTTTCTTCAAGATTAGAAAAAGATAACAGTCAACTTTTTAAAATTTGAAAATTAATTAAAATATATTTATTAAAATTTAAGATAGATTTTAAGTTATTTTTTTTACTATACATTAAGAAAATATTATCACCTCAAAATTATTTTTTAAACTTCTTAAAACAAAAACAAAAAATCTGATCAAAAAATTTTTTTAAACATATATATTTATTAAAAATATCAATTTCAATTCCGTATAGTTTTTCTCTCATTTAAATGATCTTTAAACATTTAATTTGATACACAATTTGTAACAGTGCTTTATTGTTCTGATGATATTGAAACTAACTTCACAGTTTTTCGAGTGCCCATTTTTAATCACGTGTTTTTGTCAATATTAAAATTAAAATTTAAAAAAAAACAGGTTTTTTTTTTCACTTTTAACTCTGAAACTGACTTTTCACTTCATCTTTTATTTCGTAATGAACTTTTTTAATTTAAATGTAACTGTAATTAATAGTAGCTGAGTCCACTAAATTCATGTTTTTTAGCCAAATCAAATCACAAAGTGAATTTTTAAATAAATGCGTTCCATTGTAATGAATTAGTAATCAGGAAAAAGTCAATATTCCGAACTAACAAACTGATAGCCGAAAGCACATTATGAACTGTAAATACAAATCTTAGCCATTCATTTAACCTTTATAATTTGATATTTCCTAACAAATTACATCAAAATAATGCCACACAATTCGATTCTCTGTTACAATAACATCTTCAGAAACATGAAAAACAACTTACTTCAGACTAGAAAACAATAAAAATCATAATTCACACGGCGAAAGTGGACGTCAAAAATTCCTATGTAAACAATTTCAATTTCCTTCTTTATCAAGCCAATAACTGACATCGGAATCTACAATTATTCCAGATATCATACAGAAACATCTTTCAATGCACGATTATAAATCAATTCGGGTGGAATAACAGCAATCAAAGCCTGTGCAATCGCATCTGGATCGCAGATAAGCGACAATATAAACATCCACCAACGCCAATTCCCCCTTTGAATATTGTTGATTTTTGCGCCAATCATGGTGGGTCACGATACTTCGATTCGTGCGCGTTTTTCGTGACTGATCGTCGTGAGAAATCGCGCGTGAGGCGTTGTGGACACTAGGAAAACGCCCCATTCTTGGGCCGCGAAATACGCCCTTTATTTGAAAAAGAAACCCGTCCAACTCTTTCTGGTTCCCTGGTACGGTAAAAGATAATAATAAAGGTAGGAAAATGAGATAATAATTTCGAGCAATTAAGTATCCGTGTGATTAGGCCGTCACAGAAAGCTGTTATCGAAATTTTTAACGTTGAAAGAGATTTTAATCGCGTTTCAAGCTTAGAGAAGTGATTCGTTAAATTAGTGCTTTAGTAGCGATATCGGGAAAATTGCGCTCTTTCTCTCGAAAAAAGAGAGAAATAATCGGGTATGGTATGTCTTGCGAAAGTTATCTTCGTAGTTAAAATCTTTATCTATACTAAAGAGGAGATTGTTTGGGGGCTTTGTATCCCAGTTAATCTGTTTATGCCTTTATTGAGCAAGAGAATGCTTCTTGCATAATGAATACGAAATCTTTTGTTGTATTTTTGATTGTGCATAGATTTATTTTTCTTGCTTTTGTTTCAATTAAAAATCAAATTTTCTAAGGAATTCCGCATAATTTTAATTGTTATTAAAAAAAATCGCGACAATTCAAACAGTTTTGTCAACATGATAGAACGAAAAAAATATCTCTACAAATAAGAAAGCCTAAAATTTTTCTTGGATCCTTAATTACTCCCTATTTGCATTGGCCATTATAGGACGAACCTCATAAATCTGAACATTGATCAAATGACGAAAGCGGCACCTGAACTGATATCTCTTTGACCAGACGTCTGGTCCACACTAAAGAGAGCACATTTGCTCCGACGGATTTAGCATATGCCAAACCACTTTCATGGATATTCTACGCAAGAACCAGGATTCAACATAGAATTTTCATCCCGAAATTGAAATCCTACCACTGCGACACCCCATACCTCCAAAACAGTTGAGAACCTGCTTACCTGTCCGGTGACTTCTACTCTACGTACTCGAGGTGCTTCTTCCCTCCAGAGGATATTTCTATGATTGAACCCTTTAATAATAGAGAGAATGTTTCGTCATTTCCTTCATCATGTTTAATTTGTTTGTGTACAAAACATACAGAGTGTTGCCTCTTTTTGTGGCCCAGTAGCTAAGTTCCAATAGGAAAAATGCTTTAAATGACGGGAGGAAGTATATTTTATGCTATGCGAGTCAATAAAAGATTTTCCGGGAAACAATAAATTCTAACGTTTTATACGGTCACCCGCTCTTGTTAGCTATACTTATTTATTTTTTTAAATCTCCACACTCTAAAACATACGATTAAAAACGCCCCTTCATTTCATTGGCCGAGTTTATAGCTTTTTAAGAAAAATATGAATTTATATAAATTTATTTTCAGAACTAATTAGAAAAAGGAACATAACGGCGTGTTATTTCAGTTTGAAAGTGATCCCTTAATATCAATCTCCGGGCTCCAAATTGATATGTAAATTTCGCTTAGATAAATATTTTCAGATTTTTAGGTGATCAATGTTAGTCGCAAAATATTGGATGTTTTTGTTTGGTTTGTTTAAAAAGCTACAATATCAAGAATACTTTACAAACATGATTGATTGGACTGAAGGATTTTGGGGATTTTCGTAATATATTTATTGATTCAAACAACATAAATGTAGTTCTTCCCATTATTTAAAGCCTTTTTCTCGATATTTTACACACACACATTATATATATATATATATATATAATGGTGACACAATAATGATATAACATTATGACAGTAGACACGCTCTTTATAAAGCATTGCAATCTCCCAAGATTAAATTTCTATACATTTCGATTTTATTCGATTTAAATGTATAGATTAAATTTCTATACATTTCTATACTTTTCTTTTTGTCATTTTTGTCTCTGACTGATAGGTACATGAACTAAATAACTCAAAAATGTTATGATCTAGATAAAGAGAATTCGGCACTTGATCTTTAGCCCAAAATTATAAATTTGTATCTAATCTTTATTAAATCTCTCTCCTGAAAGAGATAAATACTTTTCTGCAATAAATACTAGATATTTTTCTCTGTATTATGAAACTAAATTTTAAAAACACTTTTTCTACAAACATATTTTAGAAACTTGTATTGACTTTTATATGCAATTAAAATGTTGCCTGAACCTTTAATTACTATGTTTAGTAAAAGAATAAATCCATTTATTTTGATAGCTACAATTAAAAATAAATATTTAAATTTCCTTCGTCAATCAATTTGCTTGCTCAGTGTACTAATATTATTGATATTACTGACTATTAAACTATCAATATGAGATGCACTTGTTTAAAATTTTATTTAATCTGTCATTTTGTAAGGTACTAAAATATGAATTCAATAGAATCAATATATTATAAAATACAAATTAAAAAGTATATATATACGGCGGTATAAAAGTGGAACTGAAAATTTCTCTTCCGCGTTAATGTGCATGTGTGTTTAGAAAAAGCTTTTTTTTTTTTTTCATAATTTTAATGTTGGCTGAAGCACTGGTCTAAATGATTCAATGGATTAGTGAAGATGTCTAATAATTATGTTGAATCTCAACATAATTATTAAGATATCGAAATTGATTAAATCAAACAGTAAACAACATTAACATCAAATTAATAAAAAAAATCGTCAAAAGTGGAGATGGAATTCATACAGAAATGAAATTATTACCCTTGAAAGAGTAAATTTTCGAGTGTTTAAACAGTATAAAAACCATTTTTTTAAATGATATTTCCAGAAGGTAACTGATAAAACAACAAAAAGAGCTTAATTTTCATTCATTTTTGGACTATTAAAAGTTGACAATGACCTTCCTTTTATTGCCTTTAATAACAGAAATTAAAGAAAAAAATGGACAAAAAATTGCAGATTTTTTTTTGAAGGATTGCAGATAAAAATTACAGATAGCAAACATACAAATATACATTCATTTTTATATTTATATAGATTGTGTGACTTAGAGGAAGACAGTATTTGTAGAGTCAAACAAAAAAAAATTATCGATTTTTTTTTAATTTTTAGTAAGAAATCCTTTTTATTCATATAATTGTTCAGAAGTTATAAAAATAAAAATTCAAATTTACAAAATCAATAAAGAGTATGAACATATTATTTTGGATATTTTTAGAAAAAATAATTTTGAATATTTTTAGAAGTTTACCAAACAAATCGGCAAAAGACACATGATTGAAAAACGCATGCAATCACACTCTGTAAGTGATACGCTTACGTGAATATATACAACGGAATTGAACGAAGCGCATTATCGATTAATTTATACGCAAATTATCCGCATTAGGAATAAGAAAATACAATATAGAATTATGTACTTCCTCTTGAAATTATCGATTTATGATTTATCGAAAGGGATCGATTTATTTATATACAAATTATCCGCATTGGGAATAAGAAGATAGAAAATATAATATAGAATTATGTGCTTCCTCTTGAAATTTAACGATTTATGATTTAACGAAAATGATCGATTTATTTATATGCAAAACATCTGCATTGGTAATAAGATGAAAAAAGTACAATATGGAATTATGTGCTTCCTCTGGAAATTTATCAATTTATGATTTATCGAAAATGATAGATTTATTTATATACAAAACATCAGCATTGAAATAAAAAGCTAGAAACTAGGAAAAAGAAGATAAAAAAATACAATATGAAATTATATGCTTTCTCTTGAAATTTATCGATTTATGATTTATCGATAATGATCGATTTATTTATATGCAAAACATCAGCATTGGGAATAAGAAGGTAGAATATACTGTATGGAATTATGTGCTTCATCTTGAAATTCATTTTGTTTTTTCGGCATTATCCTTCTTCATGCGGTGAATATGTATCTACAGACACTTTCCAAGATGCTGCTTTGTAGCTGCTTAAACAACCACTGGACGTGATCTCGCATACTTTCGAATGAAGGCCTTCTCCTCCTTCTACGAATAAAAATTGAAAATCTTGAGCACAGCCGTAAACACCGGAAATACTCAGATTTTTATTATCAGAGTCATGCACTTCAGCGTTTGTGTATCGCAGTATAATGAAGAAAACCGAATATATGTTTTGGACACCCTTTTTGTCGATCGACTAAAACTAAAATTTGACACAGAATTGCTATTTTAGTAAGAAGGCATGCTAAATTTCATTTATCTACGTTTTTCAGTTATTGCGTTTGAATTGCATGCATAGGGTGGCGATGGCTAATCCCCCCATCCCGAAGATCCCTCGTATAAACGGGTCCGGTGCAAATTAAATCCTGTCGGGACCAAACGGCCTCCTGCTGATGTGGTGTGGAAGGTTGGGGAGGTGGTGCGAGCTCAGGTGCCATCTTCGTCATCTAGCCAGGTTCAAAATTACGAGGTCTCCCTCAAAACAGTCTTAGTGTTGCTTTAAAACGGTTCGTTAATATAACTGAATTGAACGGAATTACATGCATATGAAAGAAGAGACCGTCAAAGGGCTACCTTTTGACGATTTCAGTCAAAACTTGAAACTGATCTATATTTTAGATTTCAAAATTGTGTATAAAATTTTATCTATTTCACTTTCTTCGTTTTGTAACTATTATGATAACATATTCGGATAGCCAGATAGACAGATTTCCTCCAAATGGAATTAATTCAAAAAATTTTTAGAAATCTGCAAATTTGATATGGAGTTCATTCACCAGATTCCATCCGTCTAGCTTTTAAATTAACATGTTCATGGCAGACAGACATAATGACAGAAATGTGTTTTTCGAACTCAGAGAGGTCTGAAGTCTACAGATTTTGCCACAATCTCGAGTTCCATTTTTTTATTATTATTATTATTATTATTTTGACGATTCTAATACTTTTTCTTTCTTTTTTTGTGTGTATTTGTATAAGAGAATTTAAAAATCAGGGCTGACAGAGGAAAGATAGATAACACAGCTGTCAGCTCATAAAAGCAGACACAGAACTTCCCATCCAACTGAGGTCGAACCCATTAGCGTGATTGCATCAAATTTGATACATAAAATCGGACTGTACAGCGTAAATAATACACATCCGATAAGCAGAATCCCAATTAGTTTAATTCAAAGAGAATTCGTTCAATTCATACATGAAGAAATCTTGATAGCCATTAAAATTCAGAATTTAAAGAGGGAAGAAGACGATGAAGATAGAAAAAAATTACGCCTTCTCTTTATGAAATAAAGTTTAACGATCAGAAAGTGGTTAATAGTTACAGAAAGTGGTAAATATTGGTTGATTTCAAAAAAATCACTAATGAAATTTTATAAGAAGATTTATTACATAAAGTAAGGCTAATTTATACGAATTCAGTATTAAAATATACACATATATTACATATATATCGTGCCACGTCATCTTACCATGGTTTAAAATTATGAGGCCATCGTATTGATTTAAAATGAGATAAAAATGTTAGTTATGAGGGGTTTCCCTATTCAAACGAATAATTTTTTCCGTTTTTTATAATTAAATTTTTTACCCTAAAACGATACTTTTTCTGAAATGATAATTTATTTAATTGACATAATTATACCAACTCAATTAGCAAAAATCCCCATTTGATGTTGGAAGACTTTGTAAATTTATAATTGTGTAGTACTTATAAAAATCAATTACCGATATTATTTTAATTACCGATGCATCGCAAACAGCAAGTCTGTAACTAAACAACAACACTTACACAATAGCCATTGGCACACACTCTCGCGGTGTGATAACCGACAAAGCGAAAACTGACTCCTCATGTGAGTGCTTAATCTTTCATAGTCTCTCTACATGGTATGGAATTTTCTAGAAGAATCCTCAGAACTCGGCTCTCAATAACGATATTGTTACGATTCTTGTATTTCTTAGATCATTAAATTTGTCGCCAAAGTCAATAAATTTGTAGTCTGATTGCAAAATCTTTTTCAAATTTATCGATTGGTTACTAAATGATCAAGTCTATCATCGAAATCGGGAGTCATTATATTTATGAATTATTTTTGCCATTATATTAACATTACTAGAAATCAGTACTACAGATTAATACTACTATTGCATTATATTCCATTCTATATATTGTGAGATTTGAAATTTTGTTGTAAGATGTATATCGTGCACGCCATAATTATCGAGTGTAATTAATTATACATTTTACGACATCGAGCATATGGTTTTTCTTTAATTAAATGAATACATTATTTTACTCAAGTAATATGAAATTCTTTAATCAAGCAAATATATACTATTTAAATTATTAAATGACTGTGAATCATTACAAAGTGAGTTTATAGAAGTTATTTATTAATTCCACTTACATATACAATAAGCAAACGAATCCATTTCAATTAATAAATCCATTCTGAAGTTTCATTCACTGTGTAGGGGTAGAGCTTAAATTAACTAGGTCCTTCAATTACCGCCTTGATTTGAGTGAGCACCGTTTAACGAGAAAGCATTCACTCGCACAAGACCATCTCTGCCAGTCTGATTACGGCCCGTTCTGAATACTTTATTGTTAATTTGGGAGTGGATTCCGCAGTTAATCGGATTGGACTATCTGTGTAGATTTGCCAGTTACACGAGTAAACATGGATGCAGTGGTCATCATGGAATTCGTGGCGTCCTTCGGGTTCTCTTTCTGGTTTTTGGTGGGACATCTAAGATTAGATTTTTTAAAGAGTGAAATTTATTTAATCAAATATTTTAATAAATTTTAAATATCAAACTATTAATAAAAATTGGTAGATATTTGTATATCCTGGAAAGAAAATATTACAATTTTAAATGGTTCTTTCGTCTAACGGACTGTTAAAATTTCGAAATTTCGTAAGCCTCTCTTAAAGTTATAAATATTTAATAATATACTTTTCTTTTCTGATTTCTGCAAAAATTTATTTTCAAAGCGATTATTTTAAGTAAAGATTATTCAATTATTCGGGTTTATATATATATTCACGACTCATAGTTATTGGAACTGCTGATTCTACTTATAAAGATTCTATTCAATTCTAAAATTCTACTTATATAGTAAAGAATTGACAATATAAAATAAAAAATTGAATATAATAAATTTTGTATATTATATTTATCGGAAAAGCATTAAATTTATGATCTCTGAAATTATCAAGTCTTAGGTGATGTCGGAGTTTGGTTTTCTTTAGTTAACATCCCGCTTTAAAACAACACTTGAGCCTTTTTAGGACTGACCTCGTAATTCTGAGCCGTGGTCAGATGACGAGGTCGACGCCTGAGCTGGCATCCCTTCTCCAACTTCTACACCATACCAGCGGTAGAACGTTTGGCCCCGGTGGATTTAACGTTAACTATACCCGTTTATACTATGCTTTTTCAGCGGAATCGGGTCTCGAATCTGAAGCCCTCCGGTACCGAAGCCGAGACCTTACTACCAGGCCACCATGGTCCCAGATGATGTGAACCAGCTGGGCATCCAAAAAAAGCTAATTCTAAATAATGCTATTAACCATAACTGAAGATGAGAGTCAAGATGAATCCGCGTTGTTCATTAGCTCTTATTATTACGTGATATTTTGTCCTTGAATACAATCATCTCCGCAGTTCCTTCAAGTTGTTCTTTTAGCAGTATGTTAGCAAAAGTCTAAGTATGAACACGTGCATATAACCGAATTATTCTTATTGAAAGTTTTTGTTGTTATTTATAGAGTCATCGACTCTATGTGTCTGAAACTGCCTTTCATTTGAATAATTCTAAAAATAAAGAAATATTCTTAAAATAATATTTTAAATATTGTATTCTTCATTTTTATTTGCTAAATTCTAACATTTATTAACATTAGAGTAATATCTTACGGAAGTAAATACTCATTAAAAGATTCTTTAGGTTTTTCTTATAACATCCTTCAAACATTTAATATTATAATATTTAACATTATTAATATATTTGGTAACTATATGATTTTCAGAATGTATTGTGTTTTCAAAATAAATTCCAATGCTGTTAACAAAAGACAAAAAAGAAAAATAACAGTGGAGTCATTTTGACTCCATGTCTCTGGTCGCGTGAGGAAATTCATGGATTAAACCCCATCAAACGAAATATATAAGGTGGTTATAATTAAAGTTCCACTTTGAAATGGTCATAAAATCAAAACTACTGAACCAAATGTTATCAAATTTGATAATAGTTTAAAGAAAATAATGGGAATTTATTTTCCTCCAAAAGAAAAAAGTTCAAAAACTTACCACCAGGAGGGCAAATGGCGCTGTTTGGAGTATTGTTAAACAAAATAGGATATGAAGACAGTGTTTTAAAATGTGTTTAATCGTTTCTGAAATATGTTTAGTGTGGCATTTATCGTTTTCTGAAAGCAAGTGAAATCGCATTACTGCATTCTCGTCAAGAGCTCTTAGCATATCCCTCGGCGTATTCCTCTTACTGAATGAAACCAATGCAAAGCATGCCAATGAATGCTATCGCATTCATAATAACATGTAACGAGAAAAGAACGGTGTTGCATGGTTAGAGACATTATCGATTCGTAACAATGAGAAATCTGACAAACAGGCTCAATTTTAGATGAAAAAACCAGTAAAGTGCATCTGCATAAATCATTTGCTTCTCCCTGCCGTAAGCCAATGACAAGACATTGCGATTTTTCAAAATCCCACAAACAGTTTCGTTTCAGAAACGATTAAACATATTTTAAACCGTCTTCAAGTCCTATTTTGTCTTCAAGTCCTATTTTGCTTAACAATATTGCATACATTCTTTTCCTGGTAGTGAGTTTTTGAACATTTTTTTTTGGCAGAAAAGAAATTCCCATGACTTCCTTTAAACTATTATCAAGTTCGATAACATTAGTTCCAGTAATTTTCTTTTTTATGACCATTTCAAAGTGGAACTTTAATTATAATGACCTTGTATATGCCGATAATAGCCATTTCTAAACATGCATTAACAGTAGGAACTAGCAATGTGTTTTATTTTACAATGTATTTGATGCATCGAATAAATAGTCCTCTTCTCGGCTTTCAGCTGCTATCCATCTCTTCTTATTCCTATCAGTCCGACGGGCATGCAAGTCTAATATATCTATCCCTCTTTGCATATTTCTTTCGAAAGCCGACACTTCTTGAAAAAGGGGTGTTATTTCCTCTTACGAAGCTCACACATGCTTCATTTGCCCGGCCCCGCTCACTTTGTCAGCTCAAAAATGGAAGGGTAAGGTATATCCGGAGATACGAAAGATGGAAAAAAAATTCTAAGATTCCTCTTTTGGTTTTGAAGAAAGAAAATACTCCTTTTTCGTCACATTTGACTCCATTCGAATACCGCATTCCATCCAAGATGGTATTCGTAAGAGATGTGACGAAAAATATTCATAGAAATGACTTTAAGATGGAAATTCTGTTATGAATCGAACGCCCGTTTCGGGTTGCCGAAGATTCTCCTTTGATACGAATTTGGTTATCAGAGACGTCACGAGATGGCGCTAGTATTCGTTTAAATTCTTGTTTCGAATTGAATAATGGGAAATTCTTTACTTTTTCTTTAGTTCCCTCGTGGCTTTTCTCTTCTTTTTTTTTTTTTTTTTTTTTTTCCCGAATGGAATTTATTTTATTCACTTCGAACATAAAATTGTAATGGGAAAACTGAAATAGAAAACTAAAATGGGACCATTTTATGTGTGGTTTTTCGAATTAAAGTTAGTTTTTGTGGTAGTAGATGTCATAAATAAAAGAAGATTGAATTTGAAAGAATAAAATTCCATTTCTCTTCGATTTAATATTACGTTGCAGCAGGAACCAAACGATTCTGAAATAACATTCAATAAGCTGTTATTTTTTAATTGGGAATTGGAAATAAACAGGTTTGGATATTCGGATTTAATTTAATTTCTTGTTCCCTAAAATAATTTAATTCGAATAATTTTTATACAATCAAATTATAAACCATATGATTAAAATCTAAAAGGTGGATACATTTTCCATTTCTTTGAATCTTTTTTTAAAAGGACACAAAATAAAAAGGTACACATTGTTAACATAATTTTAAAAAGTACATTAGACATTATTTAGTACGAATATGTTTATTTAATATGAAATTATTTTCATGATTTAAATTGAATTTTATTTATATTATTTTAGATCTACAATCCTCTCATTGTTTTCAACCGAAAGTAATTGAGTATTTTCTTTTAAATCACTATATGAAAGGGAAATTTGATCAAAAGGACAGATTTTTTTAAAAAATATTTTTGTCATTATTTTATTTTATTACTATTTGCCATCCTTACATTTTAACCAGTGGTAGTGGTCTCCCCAAAACTTTCTCGCATACTCTCGAATAAGACTGTTATTCCAGATAACAAATTAAATGGCATTGGTGCACAATAGCTACGAAATATTAGCTTTTGTCATGAATTTTGTCTTTTTTCTTCAATCTATCGCGTCATCCTTGGCGAGTTTTTTTGGCGATTAATTCCTGGCATATGCTAATAACATCCAAAAATGGAATTTGTGTTTCAGATAAGTTTTTCTCAACCGATTGAAACAAATATTTGACACAAAACTGCACTTGTAATCACAAAATCTTATATCAAATTTGATATATTTGAGTCATTGCATTTCCTTGTTTCTGAAAGTTCAGAACGGCAGACAATTTTGGGGTTTGGTCCAAAATTTGATAGATGTTTATACTATAGTTGTTAAATCTACGTACCAATATTATCTATCACTCTTCGTTTTTTTCGGACAGTCGGACAGACAGATTTCTTCTGAATAAATTTTGATCACAATTTGATGGAAATCTACAAATTTGATCTGAAAACAGTATACCAAATTTCATCTATCTACCTCAAAACATTTTTAAGGTATCTTTATCACAAACAGACACATGGACATTTTTTTAAATGTGTTTTTCGAATTCAAGGAAGTCTAAAACGTGGAGATTCGTCAACATATCGAATTCGTTTTTTTTTTTGACTTTTTTTTATACTTCGTGTACGAGAAAGTAAAAAAGTGAAACGAAAGTTTAACTCCTTACCATTGTAATTAGATATATACTTCCAATTGCAAATTTTCCTCAAACAAAGCACCCAATTGTATGAGAATACTTTTGCTTCAGTAAAGAGTGATAATAAGAAGTTATCGAAGATTTGTAGTTGAGCAGAATTTTTTTAAGGACACAGAGTCTCATATTTCAGTGGGTAAAGTTTGATGAATTTTTTTGTTACTAGTGGTATGTTTCCATACCTCTGGCTACTACTTCAGCGATACTTTCTTCAGGGATAGTATACATATTACAAAAATTATTAAAAGATAAGAATCAGAAAATAATAACGCTATCTTCGACATCTATACAAAGGAACATTCTTTTAACAAAGCTGTGTATATGAGATTTCGCTCACCCATCCCATGTGATACAAAGGCAGACTTTTTGAATTTGCCGATGACTTGAGAAGTTTGTACTGCCAAAAGTAATTCAGCCCTTAATTCAGAAATAATGAAAATAAAAACTTATTGGGCCGTTTAGTAAACTATTGTGCAAAATATGATCCAAGAGGTTTTAAAAATGCCACACCACACATTTATATAAAATTGCCACTAATGATGAACTTGTTGTACGAAAAATGAATTTTTACTATTCGAAAAATGATTGTTTTGAAGATAAATGCTTTTTTCTGAATTAAAATGACATTTGTTCATACAGATTAGGCTTCTTTAAAAAAGGATTTTATTTTATCTGTAGTAGGACTCGTTTATAAAATTGTAGACATTGATCGTGTTGTTATCCATGTAAATATTCTAACAACTCATTAATTCTATGAGTGATGTATGAATGTTAGTTGTAAATTGCAAACATTTTGCATTTTCTCTACACTTACACTACACTACTAACTCTACATTTTTGTTTTGGGAATGCTAGATTCTAATCTAACTGTTCGTACTTTTTAAAGAGGATAACATGAAAAAGAGGATAAAATGTCAATTTCTTTATATTTGTATAGCATCTTCTGTATCGTTTGTCTCGTCTTTTCTGTTCCTCCTGAGAAATTACATATCTTGTAGTTTATTTTCGCTAAACCGTATGGTAAACACACATCTTAAAAGGATGCCGTTAATTCGAAAAGCAGTTTGTATATTTCTGCTAGTAGGCTAGCATTACAATTTCATTCAACATAAATCGCTCATTATAAATATTCCTTGTTATTGAAATGTACCATTCTTTGTAAAAACGGATTATTGTGTTCAAAGAATTTTATTTTCTTACTCTACATTCCAGTACTTCTCTGGGATGTCTTACATACTCAGTTTCTTAAGTCCTGTTCCTATTTGTTATACAGTCAAAGTTGCGACTGTCGACCAATCAAAGTAAACCGTACTATGCATCATTAGCATCCTTTTAGATCATAATGATAAATAATACTAAAGAAATATTTGCATTTATTTTAATTATTTTCTACTTATGAGTCATTAAATCGTAATTCATTACTAGAAATATTACGAAATTTTGAAATCATTTTTTTTTCTGAAATTACCTTCGAAATGGCAACACTTGTATAGAATCTAATTTTAATTAATAAGATAAGTTTCCTATTAAATTTTAAAAATATTAAAATAGATTTTATTATTGAGTCACAAGTGAGCGAAATTTTATAACTCTAGAACAGAGAGAAAATGAGTAAAAATCGAACGCGTTATTAAGTTTTTACAACTTGAAATGCATCGTTAAATAAAATCTTCAAAATAATGTTTAAAGTTCGCAAATCAGTTTATTTGTTCCAAAAATAATCAATAATTTTAATTAAAAATTTCTCTGGCAAACATTCTCTAATGCATAATTACTACAATAAATTTTTTCATATTGATTTCACTTCTATTTTTGAAAATTATATCGTGCCATGAAAAATTACCAGTGTAATGAATAACTATGGAGAAAATACCAGCGCAAAATCGCCAAATTTGGCGCGCCGGCATATTACACGCCACATTGTTGCTCCGCGGCAAAGCAGGCAAAATTCGCGCAACTCACGTTCTGTTAAAATGTTACACCAGGGAGTTAGGAAGCGTTAGTTTCCACGAATCTAAAGTGGATTAGATTTCTATTTAGTGTTAAAACTAAGAAAGCACGTAGCAAGAATAAAATTACAGCCTTCACTAAATTTTGTCCGGGCGCATTCTTTCTCCGTTTGGCGTTTACTTAAAATTATACGGAGTTTGAATATAGGCGCTTAAATAAATTCGATGGTAATTCTCCTTGTTCTGTGGGGTCATATTTCTTACCAATGCAAATGGGTTCAATAAATATCAACCTAATATACAACGAGCAATTTCAAAGTAGTGAGTTTAAATTTCCTGCTTTTAACCTGTTAGATTTTTTTTTTTTTTCATTATTATCCATTTACTCGTTGATATTTTAAGTATGCGAGGTTCGGAGTACACGGTTGGATAATTTTAATGCAACAAAGTTCAATTAAACTATAACTTTTTACTATTATATTTAACTAGTATATTTATTTATATTGAAATTACTGGATAGGGTAACAATGCTTAAAATGGCTCCATATTGCAAAAAAAAAAAAAAAATGTGTTCATTATTGTTTTTTTTATATAAAGCCTGACCTTTTATTCTCAAAAAAAAAAAAACATACTGCTGCAAAACAATTTTTAAAAATTAAAAATTTTATAATAAACATAATTTAAATTGAAGTCTATTGATTAACGAACAATAATTAAATCTTCATAGCTTAATTACTAAGAATAAGGCAAAAAAATCCGGGATAAAAACATTGGAAACAATAATGGAAGCGATTTGTGTTATCGTAATTTGTAATTAATTATATTAATGAAAAGTGCCGTTGATATATACACCTAAAAATGTTTGTCCAAATATATTAAAATTGAAGAAAAGATTTCAACTTAATTAAACTATCTAAACTGAGCAACTAAACTGAGATCATTGAATATATAAGTTTTGGAATTTTAAGACGGTGAAAAAAAAAATTTTTGTTTTATTTTTAGAAGTTACAGAAGAGAGAAATTAAAGCAATAAATTTTAAATAAATAATTCTAAATTGATTAATCTAACTCTCACTCCTATATATGCATTCCAACATACCGAAATATATTTGCACTAAACATACTAGACATTAGGAAAAGGATCTGCTTTATAGAATGGCAAAACACCCACATTCGCTTTTATTACTGATTTGCTATTCGCTTATTTAGAATTAAATGAAAATCAAATTGTTTTAAATTATAATTATTGCTTGAAACAAAAACAAAAAATATATAAATTCTGATTATGTATTTACTATTGTCCCAATGTCACATTTGTTATAAATAAGAAAAAAATATCTTGCAAATAAGTTCTAATACATCCTTTGGATCAAAAATAATGTTAGACCCAATCGTACTCTCAGGAAGAAACAAGATATTTGAAAAGCAACAAAGGCCAAATTATGTACCAAAAACACAATCTCGATTTATAAAAGGCTACTATTATCTTCCTACTGGTATAGTGTGAAAACCAATGATAAGAGATTCGGCTTATCATTGTCATCATTTAATTGCATTAAAATTTGCAATGCCCGCCCAAAACTAGCCCTAGTGTGGTTTCAAAATAGTACGTGTATCTAACCAAATGACTGTGCAATTTTTATTGCTGAAAACACCAAAATTTCCTTCAAGTTTTAATTAATTCTGATTTCCCAAAAAATTAATTAAACCATCCTGCAGCTTCAGTAACTGAAAAACTTGAATCAAAATTTTAAACTTCTTCCTAATCGCTTATCAGTGAATCAATTTTTTGGTTAAAGATCTTTAAATTCATTTTTGAACAAGTCGATAAAAGCAACTCAACGGTTCTGTTAACACTTTTTTTTTCATTCATATTTTTCATGTCCACCCCCTTTTACCTCTTATTTTTTTATACACCTGTTATTTATTTATTTATTTTTCGGTAGTTGTCTTTTCAGTCATTTAGCATCTTTTCACCGATGTCAATTTGATGCTTTTCACTTCTCACATTTGAATTAATTGCCCTCAAAATTCCAGCAATGACGTTATTTGAAGCAACGTGGTGCGTCTTGGGAACGGATTTCGGATACTTCGGATCTAATCCGATCCGCTAATGATAACAGTTGAATTTATGATGTTAAAAATTGTCAGTGTTTTCCCAACTATTTGAAAATTTTAAAGTGCTTGGATTTATATTGTTGTGGAATGAGAATTTGGAAGAATATTAGAAATTCGAGATTTTCTTTAGGCGGTGGCCTGCTCCTTATTTAACAGGATGAAGGTCAGTGATTGGCCACTTTGTGACTCGTCGCTAACCGCCTCGAAGTGGATGTCAGTTTGGTGAATCGGCCAGTGTTATGGACGGACTATGCTAAAGACAGCAGTCGGCCAAAACAAATCCTGTCGATAATGCTTCGTTCAATGGCGGCGAGGTTGTCGGCTGCACACAAGAAGGAGAAGAAAATAACAGTTGAGTTAATAACAATTCCACTCAGCGACTCCATTTTTAAAGTATTTTCAAAATTCTTATACGTTATCATTAGAATTGCTCATAAAACATTAACTTTCAGAGCAATGCTGACTAACTATCATCATTAACGAAACCGCTACTCTAGAATGGCTTACTAAACTGCAAAATTACAATTACTTTATTCATTACAATTTTATTATTATCAATTTATTATACATTTTTTAAATGAAATCTGGAGAATATATAAAATTATATAGAGTAAAAAATATCTTTTTGACAATCTTAAAATATAGGTGTAGTGAAAACCATTTAAAAATGCAGGATAAATTGGAAATATAAAAAAAAATCTTCTTTAGAAGCAGAAGTGGATGGCACACTTCTTAATGAAAGATAGGTTATTGATGTGACATTTTGACCATCAATTAATTCTCTGATCATACATGTAAATAATCTTGCAAATACACTTCTCAAGTCTCATCAATAACATGAAAAATATTAACATTATTTTTACCCAGATAATTCCAGCATTTATGCATTGTCGGTGATAAGTAAAACCAATGGGAGGGGCTTCCATGAAAGTTTCTCGCATTTTCTTGAATAAAGGTGCAATCTTTCCTCTGCCCTCGTAGGAAATTGTGGCTCTTCGGAAAGATCTAATACTTAATAAATTCTCCGATTTTTATTTTCAGAGTCCCGGACTTCTGAGTTTTAAGGTTCACAATAAAAGTAAGAAAAACCTACATGTATTTTATTTGTCTTTTTTTTTTCAATTTTTTTTTACAGACTTAGTTTACACAGAACTGTAATTTTAGAAAATAAATCGTATTTCAAATTCTATTGATCAAACTATTGAGTTTTTGAGTTATCTCACTTATATGCCCACGAATGCATAGACCGACAGTTTGTAACTCAACGCCGGCTTTGATTTAAATTTTTATAAAGATTATATTATTTCTAAACAGAAAATAAATTTCATTTGTCGGAGTCATTGCGGTTTTTAAATTCCCCCGCCCCCCCCCTTTTTTTTGTTTAAATCTATCCAAAAGTACTGACCGACAGACGATAAATCCCTTGAAGATTTTAATTAAAAATCTGATAAGTATCCACATTTTAGATGCTAAACATATTTTTCAAATTTTATTTATCTAGCTTTTTACTTTTTGTAGCTATGATGTTCGCTTGTAACTCGGACAGACATCTTGTAAATGGATTTTATTCAAAATCTGAATGAAGTTTACAAATTTAGTACAAAGACTACATGTGAAATTTCATTTATCTAGTTCATAGCGTGTTTGAATTATAATGTTTATAATCCCATATAATAATAAAAATGTGTGTTTCAGATTCAGAAAGATCTGAATTATGTAGATTCGTAAATATATGTATATATATATATATATATATGTTGCATACGAAAGTAAAAAGAAAAAAAAATATTATCATAAAATTTTTAAAAAAATCATATGTTCGGAAACCCGATATTGAAATATTTTGTTAGATCTGATATACAATTTTTATATAGCATTATTTTATTTTATTAAGCTTTAATTAAAATTTCATAACACAGGGTGACGCGCAAAATGAAAGGAATTTAGGTGAACGATAATGAATGAATTACTGAGATAAAAAATAAGACATCAAAAATATTTCCTCTTCTTTCTGATAAAATGTCTTCAGAAAATCTGTTAATTAAACTGGAGCATATGTATGGGCGAAGTCGCATGGCAAAACTAATTTCGCAATTAAGAATTTGTTACGCATTATTTTAATCACAGGAACAATTGCAGATAACTTCAGAATAATTTTTAAAATATAAAAATGGAGCACTTGATTTTATCATTAATACTATAATATTGAAAGAAAATTTTTTAAAAATTCTGAGTTAATTCTAAGTTATAAGCATATCATTAAACGAACAGTGCGCCATAATGACATAAATTTTCTTTAAGAAACATTTCTGTTTCATAAGACCCCATTATATTTTCAATCTTATCGTGGCAACACAATTTTAAATAATACTTTTCTTGATATGCCCAACTATTCTTGATTCCGAAAGTGCCATTTCCAGAATATCTATGTCGAATAGTTTCATGATTAAGAAAGAAAAACTATTCTTTATTGCACTGCTTCATTGAAATTCTAAATCTTTGACCCTAATCTATGGACAAAATAGCAATCAGATATGAACAATTCGCCTTTTATTTTATTTTTTAATTCGTTCATTCAATCACAGAATCATAAATTATTTGTTGTTCCGCAAGCCGGAAATGACGTTTCAGAATTATGAAGGATTTTTTAGCAACAAAACACACAACCGGAAGTAGGCAAGCAGAAATCGTTTTCAACGCGACTTTTGAATTACGACTTCAAACAATTGAATTGAATTGATTCAGAATTTTTTTTCTTTTCTTTTAAATTCCCTTCAGTAGAATCAATCCGCCTTTTTTTTTTTTTTTGGTTATATCTATTTATAAAAGAAATTAAACGATTCACTTTCCGAATACGCATTGTCCAATTTCAACCTATTCACACGCAAGCCGATCATAAAAGGTTTTGAAATATGAAACATTCTCGTTTAAACTCTTGATATCCCTAGTATAATATCAGCAATGATGTAGAACGGGAAAACATTGGACAGGTCAAGAGTTCAAAAACCTTGTTACGCGATTGCAAATCGTGAAAGGCTTTCGTTTTTATTTACTTTAGATGAAATGCTGTTCTTCCCTAAGCATAATCAGTAAGTGTTTATCAGATATTCTCACTGTCACAAAGGATTCAGTGATGTGTTTAATTTAATAGGTGTATTAATGAACAATGAGTTCAATATTAAATAATGCTTCAGTTATTTATTTATTTTTTTTACATTAACTCATTTTATTGTGAACTTTATCAAGGATGTACGATTAAAGGCTTTTGAATTTGAATTCGAATTTCACGAATTCACTTTATTTTTAGCTTATACTTTCGACTAGTTGCATATAATGTCTTGTAAAATGAAATCGTGAAATTCAAATCTTTATTTTATTTTGAAAATTTTTAAAAATAAATTCACAAGAAATTTTTTAAATACTTTAAAATATTTTTATATATATGTAAGCATAACTTTTTGAAGCAGAAGGCAGTTTCAAAGATAGTGAAGACACTTTGCATCCCGGGAAGGCATATTTATTTACAAGAAGTGCGGACAAGACAAGTCAGCTCACAACGCGGCACAAGAGCAAAAAGGCAAGAAGAGAGCGAAATAAATTATCCCTGGTCTTATATATCATATTTTGATAGGGAAAATATTTTTCACAATGCTTATATACTATCAAGATTCTGATAGGGATTTCTCACACGCGCCGATTTAGACAAGGGAAACACAAAGATCTTTTAGAATAATTTGTTTAGATCAGCAATTTCTCGTCCCTTCACTTAGAGCGCAGGAACCGCTGAAGAAATCATTTTACAAAACTTCCCTTGAATTAACTAAATAGAAAAAGTGGAAACGAATCAGGAAATAAGAGAACATTTCAGAATGAAGTCAATATGTGCTAAATTAAACAGAAGTTAGGAAATTAAAGATTTTAAAATAGCATTACTTGTGTGTGTGTGTGTGTGTGTGTGTGTGTGTGTGTGTGTGTGTGTGT